>VXAD01000736.1:504324-566665 GCA_013399195.1 Dicrurus megarhynchus
CCTCCCCAGCACGGCTGGAGGCGAAGCGGGGCCGGGGCCTGCGGGGCCGGGCCGGGCCGGGCCGGGGCGGCCCTTCTTTGCGCAGGGGCGGGCGGCAGCCCCAGTCCGCTGGCGGGCACCGGCCCCAGCCCGCCGAGCAGCGGCCCCGCCGCCGCCGGTGCCGGCTTTTTGGCATCCCTAATCGCGGCTGGCCCCTGTGATTGGCTGCGCGGCTCTGACCCCGCTCGGGCTCCCGGCTGGGCGGATAAAAGGGGCCTGAGCCGGGGGCTCCCAGGCATTCCCGGAGCGGGCACCAGGGACCGCTGGCCGCAGCATGACGGGCAAAGCGGGCGCGGCGCTGGTCCCCAGCCTGCCCGGCAAGCCCAAGCCCGACGGCGCGGNTATATCCATCTACAGTGCAACGTATGGTGGAAGGATAATGTAAAAATGTCCAGTGACTGTGACTTCAGTAGATCACCAATGTTCCCCAATGTTTAAGAACACAGCTAAAATAAAAACATACTGAGAGAGACTTTTATTCAAAGTATTTTTCCATATATAGGTTTTGAAAGGAGACAGGCAGGAGCTGCATGCACTTCCACTGCAGAGGAGACCAAGATAACTGATGCAGTGCTGGAAGAACCCAAAAACCATTGTAGAGGAGATGGAAGAGCACAGGGAGATCAGGTCTGACCTATCTGTTTGAATCATCAGAGAATCATAGAATGTTTTGGGTTGAAAGGGACCTTAAAGATCATCTAGTTCCACCCCCCCTGCCATGAGCAGGGATGCCACCCACTAGATCAGGTTGCTTCAAGCCCCATCCAACCTGGCCTTGAACACTTCCAAGGATGGGGCATCCATAACTTCTCTGCAACCTGCTCAGTGCCTCACTACCCCCTGAGTAAAGAATTTCTTCCTAGCATCTAATCTAAATCTCTCGTCATTCAATTTAAAACCATTCCCCCTCTGTCCTCTCACTGTCTACCCATGTAAAAAATTGCTCTCCATTTTTTATAAGGCATTTTTATCCCCTGAGGTCTGTCTAGACGAATACAGCTTTGAACCTAGTGCTGACAGAGACAACACACATGCTTCTGTAATAGAAATGGTGAAGCAGTGACACTTCTTTAGAGACTAAGGGGGCAACAACAAACTTTGCTTCTACTGAGATTCAAGTTGTCCATGGACACAGGAGAAGGCTAAAGTAAAGTCAAGACTGAAGAAATAACCAAGTCAGCCCAATACATGTGCCCTGGATGAAGGACAGGTTTGCGAACAGAAATGGGAGAAGTGGAAAAGTTCAGCATCAAGGATAAGGCAGAAGAACTATGGAAAAAGAAAAAGGATGAGGTGGATCAGAAAAATGGGAGAGAATTCGAGGTTTTTATGTTTTTCTCCCCAGGAAACCATCTGAGTCATGTAGCTGAGGAAAGCTCAAATAAAGACAGAATTTTTTCTGGTCAAGACAGGGTGAAAATATTGCCAGAAATTAGTTAGAGAGGTATTGAAATACAAGTACTGATATATAAGAAACTCCAATATATATTAGCAAAGACCCTATGTCAATACCTTTATAGCATGGCAGTGGTCAGAGCATTAACTTTGTACGAACTCATTCAAATCACCCGACAAGGAGGCTGATCAGGAGCTACAGCCCCAGTTTGGTATTCCTCTGATTAACTGGCCCCACGAGCAGCCTTTAGGAGCCACGCTGTGGACTGTTGACCGCTATTGCAGTACATGCTGTGGTGGAGCTCTTGCCTCAGGCTGAGTGAAACAGGGCAAGTCTTAGGCTTTCTTTTAGTTTAGTGTCTTTGGTTGGGGTAATGCTGGCAGGGATGAGGTGTGTGATATCTTGCCCACAGGTGATGAAAGGCAAGTTAACGAGGAACTGTGTGGTTCAAAACCATGTTCATTGGGCATGGGTGTCTAGAGAGTCCAAGCAACTGTTTCACCTCCTCTGATGGCATGAAGCCAAACGTTCTACAACATGCAAAGCTTCCAGCTCTATATTTTCAAGGAATGCTGTTCAGTTTTAATTTTTAGGTTTCCTCCGAGGTCCCTAATTTCTCTTATGACCTCTTATCTATCTCAGAATATTGGATGAGCAAGAAAGCCGGAGAGTCCGTGGTTTTCCTACACAGAAGCTTTGCGCATCTCTCCTCCAGGGCCGGTGCCCCACGCCGTGCGTGTTTATGAAAGCAGGGATGCCTCCATCCCTCCCTCCCTTCCTTCCTAACCCCACCTCCCCAGCACGGCTGGAGGCGAAGCGGGGCCGGGGCCTGCGGGGCCGGGCCGGGCCGGGCCGGGGCGGCCCTTCTTTGCGCAGGGGCGGGCGGCAGCCCCAGTCCGCTGGCGGGCACCGGCCCCAGCCCGCCGAGCAGCGGCCCCGCCGCCGCCGGTGCCGGCTTTTTGGCATCCCTAATCGCGGCTGGCCCCTGTGATTGGCTGCGCGGCTCTGACCCCGCTCGGGCTCCCGGCTGGGCGGANTGGGGTCAAGTCCAGCTCTGGGCCCACCCCTCCCCGCTGCACCGGCTTCGGCATCCAGGAGATCCTGGGTTTGAACAAGGAGCCGCCGTCGCACCCTCGGGCCGCCCTGGACTCTCTGCCCGCCGGGCACCTGCTGGCGGCCCGCTCCGTGCTCAGTCCCGCCGGGGTGGGCGGCGTGGGCATGGGGCTACTGGGGGCTGGCGGCATCCCCGGCTTTTACACCCAGCCCACCTTCCTAGAGGTGCTCTCCGACCCCCAGAGCGTCCACCTGCAGCCCCTGGCCCGGGCCCCCGGGCAACTGGACAGCAGCCAGACGGCCAGCTCAGGTAGGCACGTCCCCGGCCCCTGGGGACCCGCCGCGCCCCACCAGCGCCGCCGCCCGCACCCAGCAGCCGCCAGCACCCGGTGTCCCGGGGGGAAGCCACTTGCTCGGCGGCGGAAGGGAGATTTCGTTTCGATCCCGAGAATGAAGAGAAGGGCGGGCGGGACCATATTTTCCCCCGTCCGGGGCTGCGGCCGCGGTCTGACGGCGTGGCCCGGGGCGCCCGACCTGGGAATGCGCGGAGCCCCGTCGGAATGGCCCCCCGCGATCCCGTGTCGTTGCTGGAGAATCAGGGGTCTTTCGGCATCCTTTTCCTAGACGGCAGCAGCCTCCCGCAACTCTGCCTGCAGGCCCCGTTCCGAGGCCGCTTCGGGTCCCCCCAGAGCGGCAGGCAGCAGCGCCGGACCCTGGCTCCCGGGGCAATCTCCGGCCTCCCTCCGGCAGCGGCACCCGTCCCGGGCCGTGCCCGCCGCTCCCGCCCGCAGCACGGCCCGCCGAGCAGCACGGGGCCGGGGCCGGGGCCGGGCAGGTGGTGCGGCGCCGCGGCCAGGAGTGGGACCGGAGCGCGCATCGAAATACGGGTCCCTGAGCCGTCCCCCGGTTTCTCCTTCGGGGCGAAGGCGGCGGCGCCCTGCCCTTAACACCCCCGGGCCGTGGCATCCCTGGGGAGCCGGGGCCCGCGGATAGGCACCATCTCCTCCCGGGGCTTGTTTTTGCTGGTAGCTCCATAAACCTTAATTTCTCCCTCCCCGCTCCGATGTTTCTGCGGCGCAGTCCGGGATCCCCGGGCTGGGGCAGGCGGTCGCTGTTGCCCGGCCGCGGAGAGGGGGCTGCAGCTTTCCCATTTTCCTATGGTTTGGTTGAGCTCGCCGGGCTCTGCGTTTTAGCAGCGAGACAACAGCAGCCTCAGTAAACGACTCTGGTGGAGAAAGGCGAGAGCGAGAGCCCGGTCCCGGCCCGGAGCCTTCCCTGGCTGGGGCGGATCGCCCCGAGCTGCCCGCACCGGCAGCGGATCGGGAGCGGCGCTGGGGCCGCGCTGGAGGGAGCGGCCGGCGTCGGGCCCCGTCCGCGGCGCGATCGCAACGAAATCTTCGGCCAGAGCCAGCGAAGGGAGCGGAGCCGGCGGGCCTGGCCCTACCCGGGGGGTCTCCGGCTGGGAGGGAGCCCCAGCCCACAGCCGCTGCCTGTCTTTCCGCAGATTCCGAGGATGTCTCCTCCAGCGACCGAAAAATGTCCAAATCCTCCCTAAACCAGAGCAAGAAACGAAAGAAGAGGCGGCACAGGTAAGACAGCAGCGGCCACCCCGCCCGCTCCCGTCGCCCCAGTCCCCAGGGAACCGGCCACCGGCGAGCTCCGCCGCCCCGGCGGGGCCGACCCGCTCCGGCCTGGAGCAAAATACTCTTCCCAGCACCGGCCGCCGGAGCGCCGCGGCGCCCCTGCGGCTTCTCCACCGTGTCTTTCCCTTTTTTCTTTCTCCCCGTCCAAAATAAATCGGATATGGGGACATGCCTATAGGGAGCAGGGGATTCGACCACAGGTGTAATTTTATTTAATTTTTTCTGGCTGCGGATCCAGGTATCCCGAGTCGCAATTCTGGGCAGCCCATAAGCGTCTAGGTGGAATGTGGATCACCAGTGTTTGGAAGGGAAAAATTATCAACCTGTCAGAAATAATAAAAGCCGTTTCCAGCTCCACATACAGCAATCTTAATATTGGCTGTCAGCAAGACAGAATTCCTATCAATAATTTAAATATTTTATTATGTAAAAATAAATATTTTGCCAATAGATTAAATAGTTGGGAATCAGAGACAGCCTGCAAAGAAGCTGAAGAAGGCTGGGAAACTGTTAAAGGAAACGAAGATCCACTTTGGGGTTTGGTTTCCTCTCAGCACGGTCAGGGCAATAGACTTTGCCTGACTTCTCCCACAGTTAAAATGGAGTTTGGTCGTTTGCGCTTTATAAACAGAAACGAAAAATCCCGTGCTGGGTTCTGGCATTGCTGTGGCCAGAGCGCCAGGACAAAGGAAGGCCAACCACCATCCGCTGAGGGTGATTTAGGAATAATTAAATCAATCCTGCCACGAAGCAGGAAAGGTGGATTAAAAGATGCTCCAGTGAAAGCTTAGCAGGATGAGGGGTGGAAGGAGACTGACTATCCCAGGAGACATCCTGCTATGTGTGCAACAGGAGACTCGGTCTGGAGGGCTCATTTCCAAACCCGGGCCCCCTCCCGAGGCAAATGTTCCCAGTTTGGGTGCTCTGGAGTAAGTATGAGTTCATTTTCTTTATACCCCAGACAGGGCTGGGTGATAACACAGCTGGGACTGGTGCACAGGTCCCGATCTGGATGAGAGATAGGAAACGAAATTCAGATTTGTTTTGGTTTTGCTTCTAGACAGAAACAGACCTGCAACGTTTGGCTGTAGTTGTATATTCTGTACTAAACAGTTAAGACCTCTAGTTGTACCAAGGAAGGGCTGAAAGATGACTGGCCAATAGCCTGCAAATAGCTGCAGGATAGAAACACCAAAAGGGACAGGGACTACCCGGGGATGAGCTAAAAAGGGAAAACTTCAGCTGAATGTCAGCAAAACCCTCTCTGGTGAGCCTGGACAGGCTTCCGCGCTCTTGTTGGAGGAAGATGGAGAGAAATGCTTGAAATCTAAACTGGATCAAAATTGGAATAATTTTTCCTATGGTCCCAGAGAGAGAAAATACATGATTCAGTGTGTCTCTGCTGTCCCCAGAGTTCACAGATTTGTCAGAGTTGAAGAAAAACTGTTTGAAAAGAGAATGGATTTAAGAGTGAATTTAAAGAAGGGTCTGGTTGCAGGCAGGTCCCTTGCATTTGCATGCTGCTTTTGTTGGTAATATTATCGACCTGGTGGAATCCTTTTCATTCTGCATAGCGGAGGATATTTCTGAGATTTTCTGTTTATGCTCTCTGGAACTGAAAGACTTTTCTGAAATTTGGGTGTATTTTAGAAAAAGACTCTATTTCCTCTTTCCTTCTGGGAGATACATGTTTCTTAGATTGATAATATTTATACATTTACTTTGCACAAAGGCAGCAATTCATTGTTGGGTTGAGGGTTCTTTTATTTTGTTTTTTTTTTTTTGGTTGAGGTTTTTTGTTTGCTATTGCTTTTTTGTTTTGCTTTTGTTTTGCTTTTTGTTTGGTTTGGGTTTTTTGTTTGTTTGTTGTTTGGGGTTTTTTTGCCATTGCAGTATTGTTAGCTTTTAGCAAAAATTGTGCTTTCTGTACTGGAGGAGTTGAAGGGTGGGAGTTTTAACCCCTCAGGGAGTGGAAGTGGTCCGAGACTTCTCATCCATCTGCTGGAGAAGGGCTTTCATCTGTCTCGGCTTTCCAGCTGCTGATTTTTCAATTTGGTTGTCCCGAACTGAGAAGTGGCTGTGCGGAGGCGGGCTGGGCTGCTGCCTGCCAGGGCGGTCCAGGAGGATTTCTAAAGGATAATGGGGTAATGCAAACTGGCAGGGAGCAGCTAATGGGATGTAGGAATGGAAGCAACCGGGGTAAAGGCAGAGGAAGGGAGCTGGTCCTGACTCTTGTGGGGAAGGACTGGTGAAAAGTGGTGGGGTAGGGTGGAGAAAACATTTGGAGAATTCATCCAAGGACTGAGGCTCAAGGTGAAGGATTGTTTGCTCATGGAGATTGAAGAGGCTAAGGGCCAGCAGCTGGGAAAGGGCTCAGCACCTCTCCAGACAGGGTGCTGAGGAGATGCTGCTTCATCTTAGTGTGATGATCCTCACAAGAGGCAGCAGAGCCTGAGGTGTAAGATCAGCTGCCATCACTGCAGGTGCTTGCTGCTGGGGAGGGTCTGTCTCCGGAGGCAAGTCCCTGAAAGGGAAGGTGATTTGTAACTGTTGAAAATGCTGTCTTCTGGCATTTTCTGGTTCTCCTTTCACCCTGGCACTTGACCTTTTGTGCACAGAAATGCAGGAGGTGGGGAAAAGTTATGTGTTAGCTGGTTACCCAGGTTTCACTGGTTTCAGTGTCCATTTCTCTGACTCTTCATCATCTTTGCTGCTTCTTGTTTTTGATCAAAGAGTTTTACTCCCCTCAGGACAATCTTCACATCCTATCAACTGGAGGAGCTGGAAAAGGCCTTCAATGAGGCCCACTATCCTGACGTATATGCTAGAGAGATGTTGGCCATGAAAACAGAGTTGCCAGAAGACAGGATACAGGTAATCATATCTCTTGGACCCCCTTATTATGCTGCTCTCAGCTATGTTCATCCCTCCGTGAAGAAAAGGTGGTGGCATGGGAAGGCTGACATTTTTCTGAATAAACTTCCCCAGGCTGTCCACTCTCCTGCTTTTGATGGGTAGGCAGACAGATCAGCTATTCGTGGCAGATTTGTATTTGGTGTTTGTATGTCAACATGTGCTGTGCATGCTGTGTCGTACCAGTGATTTGGGGTGTGTGTAACAGAATCCTAAATCAGAGAAGGACAACAGGCTTGCAAAAAAAGATGACAGCGTTTCAAGATCTTGGTAAAGGCAAGAAGAGAGCCTCTCAGAGACCATGTCTGGGTGGGCATTGCTGAAGGGAAAGAGCTCATCTCTTCCTTTGGCCACAGAAGGATGCACAGGGATGGCACAGGCAGCTAGTACAGCTGTGGGTAGGATGCAGTGTGGGAATGATGGGTGAATCCCAGCGAGATGTTTGCACCATGTCTGCACTTTGACTGTATTTGCCTCCTCAAGTGAAGTTTCCCTGAAAGTTTCGGGGGACAATTCTTTGTTATTTTTTTGTTAATCTGTTAGATTTTATTAAGTTAACAGCTTTTAACATTAAGGTTTTAACTGCATGTCGGTCCTGTCGTGCCACTGTGAGGAGGTAGAACAAGGTGGTGAGGGATATCTCTGCTGTGTGATGAATCCTCCAGCAGGAAGGAGCAGCCTGAGCTGCAGGGCTGTGCCAGGACCAGCCTTTGGCGTACATTACAGCCAGAAAGCTGGAGAAGACTTAACAGCTGCTGTTTACAGCGTGGGAGGCACTCTGGACAGAGTTAACATGATGTTCACGAGGGTGGGCTCCAGCAGCTTCTATTGCCTCATGACTTGCTCCCATCAGGTTTCTACACAAGGGACAGGTTTGTAATGGCCAAGCCTTGAGCAGGTGGTGCAAGTGGTGGTTCTGGTCTGGCTGGAAGTTAAACTGTCCTGGTTCTCCACACAGTGGCAGTGGCTGGCTGCTGTGACTGGTGCATAGCAGTTTCTACAAGAGACGTTTTCCTGTGTGCCATGCGGTGTTGGGAGGGTCCTCGTCTCCCTGGTTCCTCCTTCTGTTCATCCCTTGTGCGTGCCCAGCACCCACCGAGCTGCATCTTGAGCCTGTGCTCTTTCTTTGCTGAAGAGATGGCCCAGGAGGCTGCTCCCTTGTGGGTTTGGAATGTAGCTCAGAGGGCACTTAGCAGGATAACACTGATGCTGGAAGCTGCTGAGGTATGACCCCATGCAGGGACAGGAAGATCCTCTAAAACAAAAGTGTAGCCTTTTTTCCCTCTTCTTGAACCCCCCCTCTCCACCCTTATTCTTGTGCTCAATCAAAAATGACATTTTTATAAAAGCAACTTGTGCTTATCCCATTGACCTGGCAGGATTCCTGATGATCTAACAGCTTGTAGATAACCTATGTGCTAACAGGATTTCCACCAGTCTTCAGAAATAATGCCCCATCATCTGAAATCCTACCTGATACATTAGGATTTTGCTCTGAGAAACAAGCCCCAGTGCTCTGCCTCTAGAAAGAGTGAGTTGGATGGAGGGTCACTTCTCCACTTGTCACCCTGTAGGACATCAAGTCAAGAGAGGAGAGACTGTTGGGAGTTGACTGTTGCCTACAGCCACCATTTAATGCTGGGCTGGAAGGAAGGTCCTTTGATTTCCCATGAAAGACCTTTTCAAGGAAGAGGTTCTTCTGGTGGCACTGTGTATGTTGAACTCCAGAGGCCCCATTTCTCTGGCCAGAGCTGAGAGCATTCATTATGTGTGAGGTGCAGTGAGATGCTATGGCAGGCAGTGTAGAGCTGACACTGCACGTACTGCTTCAGCACCCTGAGCACCCTTCTAGTGCTGAGTGTTTTAACTGATTTGGAAATGAAATAGTGGGTAAAGTATCTTAGCTGTCACTGACCTCTCTGCCCAGCCATTCTGCAGCTGGCTAGTGAACGACTGCCTACTCTTCCTGTATTCCAGCTTTTAAACCTAGGAGGGCTCCTTACTGTGACCCCTCTGCTCCTGAGATCAGGTTAGACTTGGACAGCAGAAGCACCCCAAGGTATGGCTGGTCTGAACATCAGGCGTAACTAATAGCATGTGTATTCCAGAAGAAAGTGCTTGTGAATAACAGTTTTGCTGATCATGAAAGGGGAAATAAAGAGAAACAACAGAATTTCTGTAGCATCTGTTGAGCACCCTGCCAGGGTGAGCATCAGGCTCACATAGGAGTCCTGAGCACCACTGTTCTTTCCAATAGGTCAGCAATCAATTGTCCCTTGCCACACATTCTATGAAATTTCCTTGTCCGTATTTTTTGTGTGTGACAAGCCACGGCAAGGTGATTCCCAACTTTGATCATACTTCTTGATATTTTACCTCATATTCCTTTTCAACTTTAGACCTTTTTGTTATTACCCTAATTCTTTCCCCCGGTTATAAAGTTCACACTCTTTAAATAAATCTAAGATATTTCTTCTCCTGCCTGTCACTCTTGGTTTTCATCATTGCTTAAGCAAGTCGCAAAGATCTTTCCTTAAATCATCCTTCAGAAATCACACGCTCATCTCTTAATCATGTGGTTGTTCTTACACGAAGCCCATCCTGCCTGTCAGCCTTCCTGGAGATAGGGGACCACAAGCCTACAGCTGCACGCTGGGTGTGCTCACACCAGTTCAGCTGGACTTGTGGGCCCTTGCAGAAATAGCCTTGGATTAGCACTGGTCTGCTTGCTTCCTTATTTGTTTATTTCTTTTTATCTAATTCAGTCACTTCAAACTTCTTTCAGACAGATTTTTTTTATGCTCCGGATTTTCCCTTCAGTGTTCTGGGTTTCATGTGTAATTTTGTTAACTTCGGCTAACAAGCATAGTAACAGCCCTACCAGCTCTGACACTGGCAAGAGGTGGATGCTACACAGGGCAGCTATCTAGTGATACTGAGTACTTTGTCAGGCTCCTGGGATTTAAAATATCTTAATATCCCATGGCAAGAATTTCTGCAGCAGAACTGCCTGAGTGCAGTAAATCTTGCTTTGAATCTTTAGCATCATTTAATGCCCCTTGGAAGAGACAGCTTACAATGAATCTTTATTCCTGTCTTCATAATATTTATAATTTCACATAGTTTGCATTTTTCTCCTTGCATGAGTTTCCAGCTTCCTGAGGGAGCTCTATAGTTTTGCATTTTCATTGTAGCTTGCAGTTCCTCTCATCTTTCAACAGTCCTCTCTCCCTCTTGTAGGTCATTAATGAAAGTGTTTTCTAAAATTGTTGTGAGCATCACATGTTGTGGACTTCTACAGCATTTCATGTGGTTTCCCACTGGATCCTCACCTAAGAGTGATATCTACCCCTTATTTTCATTCATGGAATTATTTCTCAGGAGGTATTAGTCAAAGAGGAAGTAAATCACCTATGAAATTTGATGTGAAAGTGAAGTTCAAAGAGGGCAATTGAAAGAATGATATATAGGAACTGTTTGCAGGTAAAACCTTCAGCAGAACACTACAAATAGCCATCAGAGGCCAAGAAAGTTACTGGTTTAAGAGAACATTGAATCCAGGAAAAAATTATTCAAATCCTCCATTTAAAGAGAAGATGAAAGTGTATTTTTTTTCCAAGGCAGATACACAGTGTGTGTGTCTTACTCCCACACTGAGCTGGCTGCTCCTGGAAGGAAAATGAGCATCCTCCCATTGGGCAGCATGGGGAAATAATTTTTTTCATAATGAGATAGTAGGTACAAGTCAGATCAGATGTCACTGTGGCCATTTTGCAAGGTACTTGAAAAAGACCACATTAATCAATGTCTTTGAAGGAATACTCATAGGAGTTGAAGTGCCAGTATTGGAATAAACCCAGACTATTCTGTAAAATCCAAGAGAGGTAAGTAGATTCCTGTGGGGAAATATATCCTTAATAAACATTATGAAGTATTAAAAATGTCCTGATGCTGTCAAATACTGCAACATCTGACTTAAATCGCTGTTTCTCATAAAAAATACTCTTAAGTGTAATGTGTAGATTTTAGATAAGTTATCCCTATTGAATTTATTAATATGTAACAGTTCCAAACTTTAAACAGAGTAGTTACAATATTAAAGATCAGTAACATTTTGATTTGGGATTATTGAAATGATTGTGTATGTTTGTCCTTAAAGTATGTCTCCTACTGATCAAACAAAGGGATTAATCAGTATTTCAAAAAAATACGATCCTGACTGCTATTGTAGGGACATTAGAGTTACCTTTTAAGGGAGCTAATCAATTAAAAAAGGTAATAAAACTGCTAAAAATTGTCAGTTCTTGTTGTTAAAAGATTGTACAGTAATTATTGGATGACAAATTTTGGGACAAATAAAATTGCTCTCATAAGCAAAAGGAATCCCAACAAGAAGCTGGTGCTGTGTGGAGTGGGGATTGTGCATCCAGCAAGCTTTGACAGGCAGCTAAGAGGCCAATTTTGGCTAAAAACAAAACAAGGTCAACTAAATCTCTAATTGAAAAAGTATTGGTTTAGCTATCAGATTAACACATTTCAGTATCACTGTGAAGCCCTTTAGGAGTTGAACAGGGATGGAGGAATCAGGAGGAGTAGTCATTTGGAGGGAAGCAAGTACCAAGAGTATTTTGCAAGGACAAGAGGCTTACCTTGCTTCAGTTTTGCAAAAATGTTCTCTACTTAGAGGTGAGCATAATTTGAAAAGGCCTGAGGATCCTGTACTGCACTGAGTGTGAGCTCAGGAGTGAACCCACAGAGTCCCCTCAAGAAACATGACAGAAAACATGAAGGAAAAATTAGTTTTATGCAGCTTTAGCAACCCTGGCTTCTCCCTCTCCTGCCAGCTTTTCCTGCTTGCTGCAGAGTGCTGAGTTGTAGTCTGAATCCCATGGTGTAAGTATGGAATGCTGTGATTGCTCCATGCAGCTGGTGACCTTTCCTGAATCTGTGCCTGGAATGGCCGCCAAAGGATTTCTTAGTGCTGCAGAAAGTAGTGGTGGTGTTGGATTTTCTAAGCTTATCACTATTACTCTTAGAAGTGAGGACCTGTCCGCTCTTGTAAAAATTTTGGGTGACTCTCACATGTAGAACAGAGAAAGGCCAGCACGAGGCACACTGCCAGTGGGTTCCAACTGGTATCTCTGTGCAGCACATTCACGAGGACCATGTAGCTGGAAGGAAATTACCAGAGTGGTTAGGGTTGTTGGAGGTAGATTACCAAGGTGGAGGACAAGCCGGAAGTGTTGCTATTGCGTGAGCCAACCATTTCAAAACACATTTATTTTAAAAGCCCTGCAAGCAGTTAATAATGAAATAGAGTTGAGCAGCTAGTGCTGGCTACCTTTGCCAATAATTCTTGAGCACTGGGGCAAGCCATGACTGTGTGATAACAGATAAGTGTCATTAACTTCCCCTATGCTTCTAGAAATGTAGGAAGTATACAAGTGAGAGTAATAAAACTAATCAAACTTAGTGGCTTAGTGAGAATATTGTTATGAGTTTTTCTCATGGCGTATGGTGCATCTCTGCCTCCATGTCTTTAATTGGTATGTTAGGAGTTCATTTACTTTTCTGCCTCTTCAATAACATGCTTGTTTAGTTGATCTAAATTCATATTCATTTCCATTTTTCAATTAAGAGTTGTTTAATTTGGCCCTTTCTCTAATGGATTGTTTTCATTACCCTTTATCTATGGCCTGTTTTCAGCCCATGTGCTAGAACTTCGTTTACAAGTTAATTACCAGAGCTGCAAACAGAGGGGCTGGGTGATGGGCAAGAGCAGGGGCCCAGGCAAGCCTTTCCAAAGGGATTCCTGTCTGAAAAGTCTTACACTGCATGCTTGTGGACAGAGAAAGAAAAAGTGGCAGTAGAAAAGAAGGAAAATGGAGGGCCGGGAATGACACTTCAGTTTACTGGAAGTGGGGACCCTCCTGCTTGTTGCTAGACCATGCAGATTGCCTGCTTATCTTGTGGGATTTACCCTGCTACAACTGGGGCTGTTAGGTGCAGTTTTAAAAGGTCTTTTTAGTGCAGAGGTAGAGGTATAGAGTTATGAATATTTTCTTTACCCAGGTACTGCTTTATCCGTCTATGTTCAGTCCCTGAATTGCTTTAGCCACTGACCAATTTTCTAAATGGGACAGAAAAACAAATAGACCCAAACTTGCCTGTTCTTGCCTTCTGCTCTGTTCTTGCAAGATGTTTTTGGCTGTCCCATGATAAGGGACTGAATTTTAGGTGCTCCTCCACAGTATTGGGAGGGAAACAGGACTCTTGACAGTGACTCTCCTTGTTCTCTCCATGGTTTGGAGACACTATCAGCAAGGATCCAATACCTTAAAGCATTGGGCAGTTCCCTGTGAGAGGAAAGACAGGCGGGCAACAAAATATGCTGAAGCCCATATCTGTGGAGTGCCTTGGCAGAGGCTTTCCCCATCATGTCCAGGAATGGCTCTGTAGGCTTGATGCCAAGCTGTGACAACTCTTCCCTGCATTCATCCCCTCATTTTCTTAACAACAGTAGTTTAAGGCTACTACTTCTCTGAGTTAGCTTAGGCATTGCAGTTCCTCGATCACTTTAGCTCTTCTGGAAATACTACCCTAAATCCCTGTGCTGGAAACACTCGTATCCACTCCTTCACTTAATGATGAACTTTTCTCTCTTCTGATACCACTGCAGTTTTTCACAACTGATTTTAAAAAAATAATTGGTCATCCCAGCAATTTCAGTAGTTAATTCCTCTCCAGCCTTATGATGCCTGGCAGAAGGGCCAGCTGATGGTTGTGTTCATGTTTTCTTTTAATGACCCTTTATTACAAAGTTTTCCTCCTTTCCTGACTTTGAATAGAGATTTTTCTAACAGTTCAATAACACAGGCACTTTAGACACTCAGTTAATTTACTCTCCCCTTTATTTCTTAATGGATCTATTTCTCTCTGTAGTGTTTTTCTTTTACCCTGATAGATCTCAACAAGTTCTTCTGATTCTTCTCTGGGAGCACAAACCTGCTCTGCTTTTCATTGCCCTTCTCTGTGGGTGTTCTGTGAGCTGGGTTTTGCCCAGGCACTGTTGAGCAATCCAGTCCTCAGCAGACATATCAAGAACCTCAATCTCCGCATGCATGAGGCCGGCAGGTCCTTCTGTGGAGCAGAAAAGAGGAACTGAGCTGGACAACAAACTGTTTCTACAGTATCATACAACAAAGATGCCTTCCAGAGGTCACTTTATCAGAGGCTGTGAAAAAGCATTAGGTGCTCTTCTGTCTACCCTGAGTGTTACTGTCCTGGGAGCAGCAGCAAGAGGTGTTCAGTTTAGGACCTGCCTGGTGTGAGAAGCACACTTTGCTCCCTACTTTCTCTTTCGGCAGGTATCTGGTAGGCTCCCAACTGTCTGAGCAAAGGCAGAGCTGAAACTATGGCTGCAATGTTGTTATTAGAGCTCTCAGCTGCAGCTTTCCCTTCAAAATTGTAGGAAGGGAATGCAAGCCAAGTGTTGCTTGTACGTGGCCACAGCTTGTAGCTGTGTTGTTCAGACAGGCCAGCACAGCCAGCCTGCCCACCTGTGCCTCTGGGAAGCTCTGGTTCACCTGCAGCTTCGGGATCTACATGGTGAAATACCTTCTCACTGTGCTACCCTTTCCTTCCTAAAGATGCTGCTTGGCTCACCCAGAGGGAGGGCTGAACTGTGAGTGTTGTTGAGAAAAAAATTCTTGGAAGGATCTCTCCATCCCATCCATGTGAACATGCATGATAAATACCTGTGCCAGTCACTGCTCATTGCCAGATGTGCTAGCGATGTCCATTCCAAGATAACTTGCTTTACGTCCATCACATCATTCTGCCATCTCTGCGTCCCTTCACTGCCAGCCTTCCAACTCAGAGTGCCCCATGACTGTCACCACGACAACTGCCATTTGTTAGCTGACTGCATCCACTGCTTCAGCTTATATGATGACCATGACTGAGATCAAGGCTCGGTGTCTAAGTGACAGGTAAGGGAGGGTCCCGGCCCGAGAGATCTTAGCTCAGGTAGACTAAGCATGGGGATACCTGGAAATGTGCTGGTGAGCTCAGGTGTGCTGTCCTGGTGCAAGCAGCATTCCTGGACAGGCTGCGTGTCACCAGCTCTGCAGGTCACGCCATCAGCTGTGCTGGTGCCTGAGCTGGTGGTGTTGGCTGCAGGCATCATTAGCACAGCAGCAGGAGCATCAGTTTTCTGCAGCTGGAAGATGTCATGTGAAAACCCCTGGAGTTGTGAATTACCCAAAGAAGGTTAAGGGTACACAGAGCTGAGGAACAAGTAGAGCCAGGAGCAGACATGGTAGGCGTAGAGTGCTGAACATCCACCCAAGCTGGTGCATGGAAACTGATTACATCTTACAGCATTTTATAAAATTTCATGTTTGTACAGATATCTTCCAGCTAATGCTTCAATGGCCCAAGGGTGCAGTGCATTAGTGAGCATGAGCTGTACCCCTTGGGGACTTTGCAGACTGTCCCCATGCATGCAGGGGTGGGCTTCTGCCTTATCTCAGGGAACAGTGGGCACCAGGTAGTACTGCAGACACCATCTCTTGCTGGTGCACAGCCTCTGGTCCCTATGTTTTTTTCTGGAGAAGGTGAGAGAGCACCTTTGCCCTTTGCTCAATGTGTGCTGATAAAGGGCAGGGCACCATGGAGCTGATGCTGGCATGCAAGGGGCAGTCCCAGAGCACAGGCAGTGCTCCACAGCCTCAGAGGAATGCTGGCATCCCACGGTCTGATTTCAGTGCCCATTGAAAGGCATTGTGAAGGGGATGTGACATTTCTCCTCTGACTGTCCTGACTCACCTTCTCTAGCATGAAAGTGATAATGCACTGTGTCCCTGCATGATCACAGAGTGCATTACACACGGATGTTTATGAAGATCTATGCTAAGGTTTCCTCTGTGCTAGAGGACCTGCAGAGCAGTGTTAGTGGGGGAAAAGAAGGCAATATGAAATAATGCAGGCAGGATAGCAGCTTGGTTAATGGAGTCAGGTACTGTGATCACCCCAAGGATGGATGTGCGCTATCACCCTTTGTGACAATGACAGATGTGTCCCGGGGTTTGTGTGGACTAGGATGATGACTGCACTCTTGTCAGCTTTCTTGTGACTATCATGCATTTACAACACTGATGTTTTTCTTGTTTTTCACTCAGCCTGTTAGGAAAAGAGGAATTTGGGTGTTGATCTGCCAGGTCCCAGCACATGGCAGCCTGTACTGTAGTGCCAGCTAAGCTACTGGTCAGTTGGAATCACAGTGTGGCCGTGGTGAAGTCAACGTCTCAGAGATGCATTTGCTGTGCAGATGTGAGGCACAGACTGAGTGTGTGCTGAACCACTGATCTCACTATACTGACCCTGCACATTGTGTGCACACTTGTTTTTCTTTTGGGGGAGATGGGATCCATGCAGCAAATGAAGCTGTTTGCTTTTGAAAGGCTACAAGAAGTGAAAAAACATGTTGCCCCATGAGGCCAGGTGAAACCCCCAGATTTACCAAGGGAACACAGTTTAAGACATGTTTCCTGGTCAAGTGGGATTTTACAGCTTTGGTTGCATAAGATAGACAAATTGCAACAACTAGTTATACATGGCCCATGCAGTGCTTTTAAGAGCAGGATTCAGGGACAGGCCTTGCCTGCAGGACTGGTAGCATGGTAATATCATGTACATCTTTGCTGGGTGCCGATTAAGCCCGTATTCAATGAGCGCCCTGTTACTCTTTTAGCTTAGAGGAGACCCAAGTTTGGATGAACCATCATGTCTTCACTCAAGAGGGATGAGTGCTGTCTCACAGCTCATCTTGTATCTCTGGTTGCATCTCTTAGCCAAGTGGGTCAGACAAAACTCCGGCTCCTATCAGGAAGGGCCTTGCTATGTAGTGTACAGGAATTGCTCTTTCTAAAGGGAGCTCAGCAAGCTCTTTCCCAGTGTTCAGCAAGAAGAGGGATGATGAGTCCTTTAATCAGCCATGCAGCCCATGTGCAACCTTTACTGCTCTCATTTAACTTCATAACCACTTTACACCAGCCATAGAAAGTGATGTCACCATAAACAGTACCAATAACTTTGATGTTACATTTGAAAAGACAGCAATAAACTGTTTCCAGGTTTACACAAGTAGTGCAGTCTCCACCAGCAGTCAGGAAGCTTTTCTGTAGTGATTGCTAAAACCGAAGGATTTGAGGAAGCCCCAGGGCACAGACTTCATGCTCTCATGGCAGTCCATTATACAGCCCCAGTGCTCATGGGAATGGGTGGGGACATGCTCCAAGGAAGATATGAAGCCATTCTTTGCAGTGCTCACATCTTCAGATTGAACCCAGCCAGGGCCACAGGTCCTGTCTGACATGGGAACGAGGACATTGCTATTTTTTCAGAGAAGGTGTTCATTTTGACCACTGTCATTGATGAGTCTTGGGTTGGAGAGGGAGGAGGTAGAAAAGGAGAGGTATAGGAGTCAGGAGAAACTGAGTGCTGAGATGGCAGCAGGGCCCCGGACGTGGAGGGCAGCTGGCGGTGTTTTCTGGTCTGCAGCTTGACCCCCCCAAAGGGCTTCAGGCGGGTAAAGAACACGCACCTCCTGTCCATGTGCGGGGGAGATGGTCTCAGCGTGGCTCTGGGGGCCTTGGGGTTTTGTCCCTTGCTTTAGGCGCTGTCTTGCCAACAGCTGTGTGCAGCTGCTCCCTGCAGCCTGGCAAAGGCATGTGCGGGAGTGTCGGTGTGTCCGTGTCGGTGTGTCCGTGTCGGTGTGTCCGCAGGTGCGGACGTGCATCTGCCTGCGGCCATCTAGTGGACACTCAGCTCGCGCTGCTCTGGGCGGGGACCGGCGTGCACTCCGCAAACCTCGCTCCTTGAAAGGCCCCTGTTGGAATGCTGTATCAAAGGCAGGATGAGAGATTTGTTGAAGCAAAATTGCACCATTATCTAGCCTGGAGTTTTCCTTTAATAGATGAGGAATGCTTGGCCAGGGAAAATAGTTATTTTTTTAAATATTAGAAAAAAAAAAAAATTCCACTATCAGTTCTCCTGTTGTTGTACCCTAGCTTGGAAAGTAGCAGCCAAGAAAATGAATATCACCAGTGGAAAATTTTAGGTTGAAACAAAACAGAAACAATACACAGAAACACCATAGATTTAAAAATATCCCTTTGCTAATTCAGATTTCTGGATTATGGCAAACCTCAGGGAGATTTCTCTCTTCAGCAGACAATGTTTCAGGCACTGATTAGGTAAACAAACTAACTAATATAATGAATGTGGATAACAAGGACGTGTCAAGTCCCATGTCCCCTTGCAAAATGAGAGATTTCTCCTCCTACAATTTGCTCTTCTGCATCATCAATAATCCGAAGAAGCATCAGTCGTCATTTGTGATTCAGAGGAGGAAACTGGCGAGGTTATCCTCGCCAGCCTTGACTCCAAAACCCCCACTCCAAAGCACTTGCAACTCTGTAGTCAAGTACAGAGTGCCTGAACTTTTATTGCTTTGTGCAGTGGGCACTGGAGGTGAGAATTAGGTGATGATTAGAGTTAGAAACATTCCCATTTGTAAGGTTTTGCAATACTGCAAGACAAACCTGTCCACTTTCCTCCGTTGTCCATTTTTGGAGGAGAGGCTTCCTGGAACAAGCTTCCCAGGTTTCACAAAGTGTGTTTGTGTGAAAATAAAGAGATGTGAAACTTCTTAAGGTGTAGCATGTTGCTCCAAAAGACACTTCCGCACATCAGATTGTGACAGCTTTGCACAAGCATGTGACATGCTTCAGTCTAAAATTAATCAGAAGGTTTCACCACTGCCCATGAGATGTGGAAGCAGAAACACAGTCCTTTCACCATACCCTGGGCTGTGCAACAGACAACCAGATGAAAACAAGTGAGAAGGAAGGTGCAGGGTACAGAGCCACGTCAGTAAAACGTTTCACAAAGCTGAGCCAATCCACGGGGTGGGAAGGGGCAAGAGGAAATGTGGACAAACCTAGACATTGTTTAAAGCAGACCAAATTTTACAGAGTTGGAGGAAGCTGTAGGGTAGATATCTCCAAGCACGGACAATAAGCAGCCAAAGAATACCAAAACCACAAGAAATGTGTAAGGTGAGTAAAGTGCGAGGGTGAAACCCTCTCCCAGAAAAGTGAGGTGCCAATAATAAAAAACTACATATTTGGATGTTGTGGCTGATGTACCACACAGCTGAAAATACCTCTGAGTTACTAAAACCACCACATAATTCAGCTCAGAATCAAGGCATGTGAAAATTTTGGTAACATATTGATAAATTTGAAGAAATCAGTGAGATCTTCTCCTAGATGAAAGCCCCACTGATGGAGCCATCTGAGTGAGGACAGAATCATAAGAACAGGACACAGGGGACAATTCTGATCTGAAGTGGCATGGGGGCTGCCAGTGCCATGCTGGAGCTCGTCACTCAGTGTTCCTCAGAATGAGCTTGTGACAGAGATGCTTGACTGGGATCTGGTCCCAGCAATACTCAGTATTGAGCACCATTGGTTTCACTTAATTTCATGCCTCAGATGAAGATATAGCTCCTGGTATTAAAGCAAGATGGTCAGTCTTCCTGATTTCTGTTCTGCTAAACGTTCTGGGATTTCAAACTTTCATTTTTCCTAATCAAAACCAAGAGGAAATTCCCATCAAATGATAAAAATTGGTTTTGGAAATCTCAGAATGATCTTACTGAGATGTTGATGCAATTTTGATTTTCTCATTTGGTTTTAAAGCATAGATTTTGCATGTCTTAGGCAGCTGAGATTAAAATACAGCTTTCAGAAGAAAGCTATAGATAATTTTGATTACACTTCCACTGGCTGGACACAGTTTTTCCTGTGCGATTGAATCAGCATTTTTTGATTGAAAATTTTCTACCAGCTCTAGTCAAAATTGCGCTGCCAGCTGGCAAAGCTTCTGCTGCCTCCAGTATTTGCGTAACACTGCCATGGAGAAGGGGATGCTCCAGGGTTTAGAGGCAGTGGGCACTGCTGGGGAAGGCTGACACCTGGCCAGGGAAAAGGGAAGAGGAGCATGAGGTGTGGGGGAAGATGTTAGGGGTATCAAGGCAGGAGGGAGGAGAAAGGGAAAGTGGTAGAAGCATTAGTAAAGAGGCACCTGCAGCTCTGCACCTTGTGCTCTGGGAATGGGAGGATTGCATGACCTGGAGTGAGACCCTCTGCCAGCATCCTGCTGACTGCACAGCCAAGCAAACCCATGCGTTTACACAGGCACGGAGGAGAGGGTGAAGAGAGGAAGCTCTGCATTCCTGAGGGTCTTTGCAGCCATTCGTGGTCCAGGGGTTACAGATCAGCAGTATGAAAGTGTAAATCAGACCATTTGTCATGCAGAGAAGGTGACGTGGTGAGACAGCCTCCTTCCTTTGCCTGGTAAAATCCTCTCCGACATGCACAGAGTGTCTTCTGCTGGGGGAAGCTGGGATCACAGCCGGTGGGACCACCACCCCACCCATTCCACAGAGCTCTCTGGTGGAGCAGGCTGGCTGGGCTCCTGGGAATGGCCAAAGATGGCTGTCACCAGTGCTAGCAAGCCACCCACCTGCCTATCTGCAGCTCTGTCCCCACCATAAGGCTTCAGTGCTGGGCAGTTCTCCTCTGCACAGGTAGAAGAGATGATACTGCCTTGCCAGCTGAGACCAGGACATCACTCCGTGGCATCAGTCTTACCATCCCCACGGCAGAGCTGGGGGACTGGCACAGACCCCCAGTGCTCCCCTCTGCAGCTTGAGCTCCCCCACAGCTAGGAGTGGTGGGGACAAGAGAGGGTTAAGCTGTCAGCTCTGTAATGTTAAACAGGTGTCAAAGGCACCTCCATATATCTGCAGATTGAAATCAAATTCTTTGCAGTATAAAAAGATAAATTACCCAGGCGATTCCCGCCTCATCCCACTCATCAGGCCAGCGCCAGACGGCAAGCAATTTTTTTTTTTAATGTGCTAACGACCTAATCAAGCAATCAAGTCGGAGAAGATTGCAGAGTGACCCCGAGCATCCATCTGCCAGCGAGACCCCGACATTCATTTCCATTCTGCCGTGTACTTTCCGGGAAAGGGAGGGAAAAAATAGAAAAGAAAAAAAAATCCTAAACAAATTAACACCCAATTTTCCGTCAGTCTAATTAGTTAAATGAGGAGGTGTTTGGGGTGTCCACGGGGAGGGAGGGACTGCCTCTCGGAGAGGGGCCTGGTAACTCCATGGCATTAATTAGCGCAGGTCAATGGCGTGGTTCCCTGGGGACCAGCTGCTTTAATTTCCCGTGATATTTCAGTGCCTGAGGCCCATCGATTCAAACTGAAATTAACTTATTTTTCAATCAGGCCTGGGCTGCCCCTGGGGCTGACTCTTCCTTTGCCTCCTTCTGAATAGACCTCAAGCAATTTTTCATCTAAAGCTGATGCCTCTGCTCAGGGGGAAGGGAGGGGAGCTGGGGAGGGAGGAGGGCGAGGGAGACAAGAGGAATGGAAATCGGAGAGAGAGCACTAATAGATTTCTGCGAGTATCACCCCCTCCCCGCCATTGCTGCCCGCCTCTCTGCTCACTGCCCCCCAGGTCACAGCTCAGAGATTATTCTGCCAATTTTCTGAGAAGATGAGGGGCTTTTCAAACTGGGAATTCAGGGCAAAGCGCACAGAGCAGCTTCCCCCTTCTCTCGAGCATCCGCCCCCATCCCAGCCCTCCCTGCAGGCACTGCTGCCTGCAGCCCTGTACCGCTGCTCAGACACACAGTAAATAATAAAAGAAAATCCCAGGCACAAGAGCCAAAAGCCACTAGGAAAAAGACGTTGCAATGGCAAATTAATTACATCCTGTGGAGAGGGATGGGACCTGCTTTCACTCTTGGCCCTTGCCAGTCCTTCAGGGGAGGGAGGGAGAGATACCCAATGTCTGTTGCACGGGGGAAGAGGTTGTATTGGCTTTGGGATAAGCATCCACCCATCTGTTTTCATCCTGCTGCAGAAGTACATGCATGTTCCCACGTGGAAAGGGGACTGGCATGCCTTCTCCATGCACAAAAACCATGTCCCTCCTTGTTGCCTGCTCCAGGTCTGGTTCCAGAACCGCCGGGCCAAATGGCGGAAGAGGGAGAAGTGCTGGGGCAGGAGCAGTGTGATGGCTGAGTACGGGCTCTACGGTGCCATGGTGCGTCACTCCATCCCGCTGCCCGAATCCATCCTCAAGTCTGCCAAGGACGGCATCATGGAGTCCTGTGCCCCTTGGCTCCTGGGTAAGAGAGCAGCCGCCTTCCTGGGGGATGGCGAATGGGTAGAGACAGGGGGATGTGAGGAAGAAATCAGAGTCACGCTGAAAACAGGTGAAGGGCAGCAGGGCAAGGGCCCCCCATCCTGCCCCTGATGCCTCCATCCCCCAGTGACCCTTGTCAATAGGGTTTGACGACTCATCCCAAATTCCTGTTGGACCTTGGATCTTGACCTGCAGAATCTGGCCAGGACACAAATTTGCCCCCATGCTCAGGCTGGTGCTAACCTTCACTTCCCATGGCTCAAGCATCCTTCATGCCCAGCTCTGAAGCAGGGGCTCCAACCTTTGCCCAAGGCAGGAGGTCATCCCAGTCTCACTCCTCCAGCCCTGTGATGCTGGATGGGGTGCTAGGACTCCCAAATGCTCTGTCTTTGCCCCCAGTTCCAGGTGGAACACTCTGCTGCCTCTTCCTGGTCATGATACCTGGGGAAGCTGCATTTCTGTATGGTTTCACTTGGTTTTCTGTGCAGACATGGAGGCAGCAGCTACCCTGTCACACTCCTGCTCTTTACTTCCTTCTTTCTGACCTTCCAGGCTGGTTCTGCCCCAAAACTAGTGTCTGGTATCTTGACAATGGGTATGCTGTCTTTCTGTCTGTGTGAAACTGAGAGAGGCAGAAGAGTGGTTGTGGTTTGATACAGAAATAGACAATGAGGGATCTCCCTCCCCAGCCTCGGTGAAGCTCAGGCAACTGTGCTGCTGTCTGACACCCTCATCTCCATGCAGGGACAAGTTAGCTTCAGGTTCACAGAAAGAAATGAAGGGGAGAGTAATTATAGACCACTGGGACCAGCCACAGTCCACAGATGCTGGACTGCCCCAGCAGGCAGCTGCCTTGCCTGGGCTGCCCTTGCATGGGGGCCGGAGCAAGTGGCTCGCCATGACTGCTGTGTGAAGCGAGGGTTTCTGCTTTTCCTTAATTCTGGCCTCTCTTTATCTTTGCTGTTTTCAGTTCAAGATGGCTTTCCCATGCCCAGGCGCTTTTCTAAACCCGAATACCAACAATTCTTTTTAGGGATGCACAAAAAGTCTCTGGAGGCAGCGGCTGAGGCGGGGAGGAAGACAGAGGTGGAGCGCCAGGCCCTGCCCAAGCTTGACAAAGGTGACAAGGAAGAAAGGGGTCCGGATCCCAAAACCACCATTTCCCAGGAGGAACTGAGAGAAAACAGCATTGCTGCCCTCAGGGCCAAAGCTCAGGAGCACAGCACCAAAGTCCTGGGGACCATTGCTGGGGACACCCCAGCCCCAGGCAGGAAGCCGGAGACAGGGGAGGAGGCAGCAGTGGCAGAGGATGAGAGACAGACGGAGAAGTTGAACTCGTCGCAGAAGGAGGAGAAGTTGATCTAGGGGGAAGAGAGGTGGCAGAAGCCAGCCCTGACAGACACTGTGTCCCCTGGGGGCCACGTTCCCCCTTGGACTGCCAGGCGTCCCCAGCCACCCCTGCCAGGGAGAGGGGCCCTGGTCTCCATGTTTGGGGCTGCCTGGCAGGGGTGCCCACTGCCTGTTCTCCTTGAGAATACCCCTGCCCCTCGCTCCTCCACCCCACTAGACCTTCTTCACCCCTCACCCCTTCCTTTTGAGGGACTGGGAAGTGTCACATCATCACTGCCACCAATGACACTAAGGCTGTGGTCCCTTCAGCCTCACGACTGGCTCTGGGGCTTTCTCCTTCTGCTGCAGCCCCAAACCCCATTCGCCATCCTGAAGCAAGCCTGTTCCTTGCTGCCATGCCTCTCCTCGGTGCACATCTCTGCCCAGTGCTGCCCAGGCCCCTTCCCCTCATGCCCTGTCCCACCGTGCCCCAGGCAGACATCCTTCCCCTGGCCATCACCTCTGCCTCTGGCCCAGGCTGCAGCAGGACAAGCCCATGGCAGTGCTTGCGTGAAGTGTTGACTATCCATCGAGGGTGGTTTGCACCTTCCATCCGTCTCTCCCTGCCCAGCACTGAGGTCTGCTGGGAAGGGACTGCAGCTTAAGAGCAGTTATGTTTTGCCTCTTTTTGGCAGGGACAGGCAGGTTTAACCCACAGGCACGACACCCTGGTCCCACCTGGCACCCTGAGGTGATACCAGCCCATGTCACTGGCTCGGGCAGGGCTGGACAGTTTGGTCTGACTCTGCCCTAAACACCAAAACCCTACACCCCTGCAGAGGGGACAAATGGTGAATTTATTTATTGAATACTTTATTCCAGGGGAGACAACAACATTCACCTAATGTATTTACTGAATTAAATTTGTCCAGCTCACCCTCTGAGTGTTAAAGGGAATGACAGCCATGCACATCCACCCTGACATACCCTGTAACGTGTACATACATCCCATAGGAGCACATGCAGACCCACACAGCCAAACTCACTCCATGGTACCATCACCTTCCCATCCCAGTAAAGCACTATTCCCCCTCCATAAGCCGTAGGACAGTGACTTCCAGGTGACCCTTTCTGTCCTGCTTTCAGCTGTGACCATCCTTTCCCCAGAGCTACTGTTTTTCTTCTGTCAAAGGTTAAGCCCAGTCATCCAACCCCTGTTTGTCTTCGTCCCCCGGTCGTTTGACGTGTTAGATGATAGCCCATGGAGTGTAAATAATGTATATACAGTGAGAAAATAATTCAGTATTGAGGTGTTTGAGATATGGAGCTGTAACAACTTCTAGTCATCCAGCATCTGTGATTTATGTGCCATTTTCTGTAAAGATATGAAGAAGAATAAAACTAAACAGGAATACTGTGTATGAGTCCAGTCACCACTGTTCAAGGAGGGTGAGTTCCAGCCAAAGCCGAGAGGGAGTTGGATGTCCTACTGTAGCCAGAGAGGGGTGAGAGATCCAAAGTGACCCAGAGGTCTGCACCTTCCTCCCCACCAAGACATGGAGAAGGTGGGGCTTGAGTCACTCTCTGCAGCGAAAAACAAAACTGGAAGGGTGTGCTTGTACTTGGAGCAGAAGTTACAGCATACAACTGGTGAGGGAACAAGTCACTTCAGCATCCAGAGCAGCCCTGGTGCTTTGGGTCATCCCATATCACAGGTGCCCTGGTGTTAGAGAGTTGGGCAGATCTCCAGGCAGGCTCAGCCTCCGCCAGGAACGGGCTGCAGGGCCCCGCTGGCCTGGGGAGCTGAGGCAGCAGCCAGACACTGCAAGTGCAGGGGAGCTGGTTGAGAGGGAAGGGCACCCACGGGATTTCCAGCAAGGTGAGCTCCAATTCGAGAGCAATGCAAGCATATTCTGTGTTACCAGATAAGGAGTTAACCTGCCCTGATAAGAGCAACTGGGAATGGTCAGGTGGAAAAACCTAATGTCTTCCAGGGACAGGAAAAATGCTGAGGCAGAGTGGGTGTGCATAGGAAATAAGAGACTTGAGGAACAATGAGGCTGCTTGGGCCTGACTTTGTGGAGGGGCTGTAAGCTCAAAGGACTGTGTTTCCCCAGGGGGGCAGCATCCTTGTAGGTTCCAACCAAGCTTGGGGCAGCTTTGACCCAAAACAGGTGTGTGGTCTGGGATGAGTGTACCTGATGGGAAATAGTGCCTCGCTCCCACGCTGGTGTCCAGCCTGTTCACCACACATACCAGCTCCATAGATCGTGAGTGGTGTTGCATTCTGAAGAGCAAAGAGGAGATCTACTAACCCTGTCAATCTCTACTGGTGATTCCTTAGGTGTGCCTGGCTGAGAACAACCCTGCTTGCAGGGAAAACTACTTCTGCTCTTCTCTTGTGCCCCCTAGGAAGGGAAGGGAAGGGAATTTGGGCCCTGACATTAAGGAATTCCAAATTCCACGTTAAAAAAACTACCTATATAGGGCCTGAAGGAAAGGAAGACACACAAAACCCCTGTCTGGAGGCAGGGAGGCAGCTTAGCTCTGCTACGGTGGGTGGTGGGAGGTCTCAGCGTGAGGAGATGGGCTGCAGTGCTTCATGCCAAACCACCCCCAGCTGCTCCACCATGGCCTCATTGAGTGCTCTCAGGCCAGCTGGTGGTACAGCCAGTCTGTAGAGCTTGGGAGGAGGCAGAGAGCCCAGCCCAGCCTGCCAGAGGGGACAGCTCTGACAGCCACCCTGCAGTGAGGTGGGATGGGATGCAATATTCCCTGGATCTGACAGCCATGTGAGAAAAACCTTCCCTGGCCCACCACAGCCTAGTGCTCTGCTGGAAATGGGCCTTAGTTCTGGGAAGGGGATAGTCCTATCATTCATGACTAGCATGGGGGTGACCCTAAGATTTACAGGGACCTGCCCCAAGTTGCCTTTGTGGCCAGCAGAGGACTGGGGGATGCAACAGGGCTGCTGTGGCAACTGAGGGGATGGTGATGAATAGAGGGAGGTGAGTGGGGATGAAACAGAGGGGTCTGGGGATGCAGTGCAGCCCTGGGAGAGCAGGAGCAGGCTGTTAGAGCCTGCCCCAGGCACCTTGGCCCCTGAGGAGAGCCCAGGCACACGCTTAATCTGGCTCCTGTTCAAGAACGGCTGTCAGGACTCAGATTAGCATGAAGGTTATTTTCAGTCAAATATTTCTACAGCCCACCCCTTTCCCCTCCCTTAGAGTGATTGAATTTCTTTTTTCCCATAGTGCTCTGTAAGAGAGGAGGAGAGGAACAAGGCAGGGCAGAAGGGGTGCCCGGGCTCCCTGTGTGAGAGAGGTGCTTTGTGTTCAGTCAGCCCAGGACAACGTAGCACCACCTTCCACAGGGGCCTGAGTCTCGCCTGGGCCAGGTGTCCAGAGCAGCTCTCTGGGCTGCAGACACCCATCTGCTCGGTGAGAGACAGGTACCCTGCAGTGATGGCCAGGCTGCTGGCCAAGACCTGCTGCTCCAAAGCTCTTTCTCAGGCTCCCAGATGCCCCCCTGGGTTGGTGGCTGCCAGAGCCTGGAGCCACGGGCCTCTCACTGCCTACATGCCTGAAGCCGTCGCCTTCCCCAGACCCAAGGACCACCAAGATTTGTACAAGGTGTCAGTGGAGCAGAGTGACACCTTCTGGGGAGCACTAGGAAGGAGCCGGCTCACCTGGATCACCCCCTTCCACTCTGTCCAGGACTGTGACTTGTGCCAGGGCAGAGTGTCCTGGTTCCTGGGTGGGCAGCTGAATGTGACAGGTAAGGAGGGAGACAGACCAAGTGCCTGCAGGTGTGCTTCTGTGTGTGTGGCTTCAGCCCTGGGAATGTAATGGAAGAGCACAGAGTTAAAGGTCTGGAGAGAGGGGGATCCCCAAAAGGTCCAGTTGGTCCTGCAGTGGCTGTAGTGTAAGGTTGTGGCTGGCCCTAAGGAAGCAACTGGGTTTCATTGGAGAGGTTGCAGCTGGATTGGTGTGTGCTGGGAGCTGGGTGGCTGTCCCTCAACCCCTGTGGATCCCACAGCGGTGCAGTAGCTCTATCCTGCAGGAAGACAGGCAGTAACACTGAACCCTGTGCATTCAGCAGGCAGGGTTGCACTGGGTCTTTCCTGCTCAGTAAAGGCAAGATGTATCTGTAGAAAGCAAAATACAGGAGAAATGAGCCATACTGTCACCACAGTCGTGGGAGGCTCTTCTGTGGGCTGGGGCTATTGCCTTAGGGGGGCTATCAGGGGAAGACACAGGGGCTGGTGACACTGTGTCCTACTCACGGTGCTGTTGGTCCCAGTGTTCAAAATACGAGACAGACCTCTGAGAAAATCAGATCTTTTGTAATCTATTTGGGAAAGAGAGCAAGAGTTATTTGCCTTTGGGATTTGACATCTTACTGTTTCTCCTTTTATGTGTGTTTCTTTCTCTCCTGAAAAACTACAAATGGTCAGGAGAAAAAAGGTGGTATGCAAATTGGGGCTGCTGCATCATCCCACAACTTTAGCAGGTTTGAGGAAAACAGAGAACGGAACAAGGCTTCTGAGGGAACTGCAGCTGCCAGCAATGTGAGAAACTTTTCATGGGAGAACTACAGCCAAAGCCTCAGCTTACAATGTCCCTGGAAAACCAGGGGCTGTGCACTCTGTATTTACCCTGGCTCTTTTCCATCTTGGACAAATGCACTCTGCAGCCTTCCAGTGCAGAGCTTCACTTTGCCCTACATTTTTTATCTAGGAGCACTGCCACTAAAAACCTGCCCTAGTTCACCCTGGAGGCAGCTGCAAGGCAGTGCTGGGTGGAATGATGGCTTAGTTAATGTTTGCCAGCACTCTGAGGGCACTGGGGATGTGACCTCCAAAGGGACTTCAGGTGTTTTCTGCTCTGGACTGCACGAGGTCGCAGTTAAAGGAGGAAGCTGATAGCGGGGATTGGCAGGTATTGGAGTGGTGTGGAGCATAACAGGCTTGGGATGGTGCTTGTGATCTCCTGGCTGGTATCCACAAAGGCTGCCCAAGGCTGATGCTGAGAAGACACACACACAGCCCTGACTTGGACCTGAAAATGGGACAGCCAGTGCTGGCTTTATGAGCAGTAAGAGGTACTGAGGGTTGCTCTGTCAATGATGCTGGGTTTTCCTTTCCAGTGAATTGTCTGGACCGTCATGTCCATGTAGCCCCCGACAAAGTGGCCTTAATCTGGGAGAAGGATGAACCCGGAGAGGAGGTACGGGTGACATACAGGTCAGTAATTACCTCTCAACATATAAGAGGCATATTGCAGCATGCATGAACACTGCACAGGGCTGATCTGCTGATGTCTGTCATGTGAGGGAATGCAGCATCCCTTCACACAGATCCAGAGTGTGGTGGTTGTTGGCTTGCTTGTGCTGATCTGAAACTTCAGCCCACCTCCTGATCAAATCTTCTGGGCCCTGAGGAGTCCCTACCCAGCTGGAGAGACAGATATAAGCCCCTTGGGGCAGCACTGTAATGCTTGCAGGTAAGACACACAGGAAAGTCATACATGTGCCTTTCCACCCAGGTTCCTGTTATCTAAACTTCTGGGAAAGTGGTCTGCAAGAAAGGCCAAATTCACAGCTGCAAATGTGTTGAGAAACCCCATGGTCATCCTCATGTCAGCAGTGCTGCTGGATTTGGCTCTCCAGGGGGGCTGCCTGTCCAGCCTTGCTAGCCCTGGGGCCCCCCATCTTCCAGCTTACTTTGCCTGCTCTCTGAGTCACTGCCACAGAATTCACTTAAATCCCTCTGCACACAAAACAAGTCCCTCTGTCCTCTCTGGCTTCAGGTCTCACACGACAAATATGACCAGCCACCCCTGCCAATCCCCCTGTATGGAGAGCCCTTCCATAAAATGACACTGACAGCCAAGCTGTGGTTTCTGTGAGGAATACCTCTTGGGAGACGCATCTTTCTGCTTACTGCTTTCCTACAGCTGTTGTTCTTGCTGGCACAAGCTCTGAAGGACTTGACCTCAGCTTTAGCAAAGCATGAGATCCTGTTTTGGGGAAAGATATCTAACTTCTCACATGTAGCCTCCAGCTGTGCAGGGTAGTGTGTCGCAGCAGTTGTACAGGTTGGTAAGAAATGTGCAGGCTGTCATTGGGAAAGTCAGCTGAGGTGTTGTGGGTTTGCTGAGCTAGAGAAATTGCCAGTGGCTGTTGTTGCACAGAAATCATTCTAATTTATGTCTTTTCCATAAATAACGGCCTGTGTTAGAGGCTGTCTTCTCCTTTCCTTCCCACTGATTTTTACAGCTCTCCCTTGGTCTTCCAGAGTGAGAAGGGTTAGGGTGTGTAGGGGTATCAGCTGTGTCCTTGTGGCTCTGAGGGCCCCCATCTTTATGCATGCAGGTAAGATCTGCAAGAAAGTCTCTAACTGTGTCATTGCTTCTTTGGGCAGGGAACTGCTGGAGCTGACGTGCCGCCTGGGAAACACCTTGAAACGGCAAGGGGTGAAGCAGGGTGACAGGGTGACAATCTACATGCCCCCGTGCCCACTGGCAGTGGCTAGCATGCTGGCCTGTGCCCGCATTGGGGCCGTGCATGCTGTGGTGTTTGCTGGCTTCAGTGCAGAGTCTCTCGCTGACAGGATCCGGGATGGTAAGAGCCAGTGGGTAACAGTGATGTATTTCCCTTGGGGGACAGTGCTGAGCTTGTTGGTTCGACAACTGAGGGGCTCAGAGTTGTGTGGATGGCAAAGGTTTTCTGCGTAAGACTCCCTGGGCTCTCTGTGGGTATCCTGACATGATGTATAGCCATGGAGCAGGTACTAGCAACCCAAGAAATAGCATGAGCTCACTAAATACCTTCCAGCCCATGGGATGAACTGGTTTTCTCTTTCCTCCATGGGACTGAAGGATTGGGATACAGCGTCTGCTGTACGGGGAAGCAAAACAGGCAGAAATGAATGGGAAACCAAGATGCAAAGCTGCTGTTTTTGCTAAATGAGGGACATGAGTACCAAGGACTGGGAGACAGAGAGAGAGGTGAAAGATCATGGTAGAGCCAAACTGCTCTGTGACTGGTGGAGACGGGCAGAGTTGCTTATGTGGCTCTTCTGTCTTCTGCAGCCCAGTCAGAGACGGTGATTACAGTGAATCAGGGGCTAAGAGGTGGCAAGGTTATTGAGCTAAAGAAGACAGTGGACCAGGCTGTGAAGCAGTGCTCCAGAGTGAAACGGGTTCTGGTTTCCATGAGGACCACCAACAAGGTTCCCATGACAGCCCTAGATGTGCCACTGGAGGAGGTGAGAGGTTGCCCAGCCACTTCTCCTGGGCAAAGTGCTTGCTCCGGGTGCAGGAACACTGGGTGGAGAGAAGATCTTGCCTGGCCATGGCAGTTTTGCTGGCGTTGACACAATTTGAGGACATTGTTCTGCCGCAGCAGTGACAGTCAGAGCTGCACACAAGTTCAGGATAGTCCCAGTAGCCATCAGGATGGGCAACTGGTGTGCCTTCCCACACTAGCAGCCCTGTACTGTCAGGGGCAGGCAGTGCAAGCCAGAGCACGTAGCAGGGTGGACAGGGGCCTAGAAACACACCAGACATGGGCTGCTGCTTTGTGAATCCAGCCTTGGACTGCCACTGCACTGTCACACATGGGTCTGCTGGCAGACCTGGCATGTGCCTGTTATCCATAGCACACAGAGTGGCTATGCCAGCATGGAGCATGACTTCTGAATAGGTGAGCCCCTGCCATGCATTTCTTCTGCCTCCCTGAAGCTGCACAGCAGTCTCCCCACCTCTGCTCATTGCATCTCCAAGCAATTATTGAGAGAGAGGCTTCCTGGAAGACTTCTGTGATGGTCAGAGCAGTGGCAGCATAAAAATAGTTGCTTCTAACTCAGCAGGTCTGCTCTGGCTGAGGAGAGCATTTGTCAGCTCAGCAAGGCAAAAGGGAGTTCAGGCTGCTGAGGAAGGTGAGCAGAGGTGCAGAGGCAGGGAGGATGTTTGTGGGGTGCAGGGTGGCACAGGTGCTCAGAGGGGAGGGAGACTCAGGAGAGAGGTGCACAAGCAGGCATGGGGACAACACAGGGGAGGCTGTGAGATGCTGAGAGAACTGCTGTACTCTTTCCTGCAGGAGATGATGAAGGAGGATGCGTGCTGTGAGCCTGCTGTCATGGACAGTGAAGACATGTTGTTTCTCCTCTACACATCAGGCAGTACTGGCAAACCCAAGGGCTTGGTTCATTCCCAAGCTGGTTACTTGCTGTTTGCTGCTCTCACGCACAAGGTAATGGATCCCAGCCACAAAGTGCTCATGAGCCAGCAGTTGATCGGCAGTGCAGGGAGTAGACACTCTCCTTGTTGTATTACAAGCTCATCTTTATCCAGTACAAAGCCTCTGGGAAGCCCTCCAAGCCCCAGCAGACCGCAGCTGCCTACAGATAGTGCTCCATAGCAACGTCTCCCAAACACATACTGCTCTGAGTTACCTTCTTGGCTTTCTTCTTTTTTTCATTGCCCTATATTAAATAGAACCATTGGATAGGATGCTCAGCCTTGCAAGAGTAATTTGTATTACCGGGTTATGAGGAAGAAGCCAATTTGTTCCAAGAAACTGTGGCTTGCTTTTCCTGAGTGTAACTACCTCAACTCAGGTGGGAGATCTAAGGCAGTGCTCCTGGGAGGAGCACATTTGACAACACGTGTAAAAGCTGGTGAGTGCCCTCATGACAAAGGGTCTGTATCTGAAGACTGTGGGCGATCTTTGGGAAGAGGAAAGCCTTTAACCACAACACATACCCAAAGCAAACTCAGAACTAGATAAAAGGGCACTGAGCCCAGCACAGAGATGCATTTTGCTGCAAGAGTGGTTGCAAGGAGCATTCTAATGACATAATATGAGGTCCCATGTAAGAGGGAGTTCTTACCTGAACAGTCCCTTAGCTTTGGATCTGGCTCTTCCTGAGCTTGACTGCAGTTCCAGTAGAGCCTCAGACCACACACCCTGTGACAAAGCAAGCTCAGGCCTGGCTGGGTCTTCTCTGTCAGCCGTGAGTGCTGAAGGCCATTCCTCCTAGGGTGTGTGCCAGTGGTGTGGAAGCCCTCAGCTTTCCTGTGAGCTAAGCTGTGCCCAGTGTGATGGGTGACCCTCTCAAGACCATCAGAGCAGGTTTGCAAGAGCCAGGGCTATCATTCCAGAATAGCAATGCAGGGGGTGAGCAGCACGTGGCCACGTTAGCTCCCAGGAGCACTGAAAACCTGGACACAGGGCTGACATGTTCAGATCCCTCAGCTGGATGGGGCAGACTGCTGCTACCATAACTCACTGCTCCACTAAAAAGAGACAGAGGAACCAGGACAAGCTTTCATTATGGCACATCAGAACACGTGAGGCCCCGGAGTCCCCAGATGGAAGTCAGCAGGGAGCTGCAGGAAGAAGTGAGAGGGTCTGAAACCACAGAAATCACAGGAGACAGCAAGAAGTGATAGGCTAGTGGGAGAGTGGCCCCTAGGAAGCTTTCCTGGCACTAAGTAAATGAAATGAAGAAGAGTGCTTTAGGAAGCTGTTTGTGTTGCTGCCAATATGACAGCACTCAGCTCTGCCCTGCACAGGGCAGTCATCATTCCTTCATGTTCCAGCCTTGCAGCCAAGGGTCTCACAAGGAATAAGTGGGGCAGTGGGAAGAAGAGCTTATTTTGCTTTCTGCCTGCAGGCACAGCACTGCACTCACCCAGCTGAGATGGACAGGTTCCAACTTTTGTGGGCAGGCTGGGGTTGTTCTGGGCCAAGGCATCACATGGTCCCTCTGCTTGCTGCCTCACTGCTCCTGTGCTGGGCTCCTTGCTGAGCTCAGGGGGTTTTGAGTGTTTACTGTCCATCTGGAGTCCAGCAGTGCCTATAGGAGGCTCATGGAGTTCTCCACCACTTTTCCCTTGCCTCCAACTCCTCTCCTCCCACATGGTCATGTAAGTACAGAGGCACCTTCCTTACCCAGAAGGTTCTGTTTTGATGCTACAGGATACTTGGATCAGCCTTGTCTAGATACCAGCAAAAGGAAGGAAAGGCTGTATCTCTCCCTGCTGGAAAAGAGCAAATTTGGCTGTGGGGATTTTAAGTGTCTGTCTCCTGCACTTTCAGAGGTTTGTTTGGTTTTTTTTTTACTTCAATTTTATGTAATAATTTTTTTTTCTGGTGTTTTTTTAAAAAACTCTTTGCAGGAAGAAATTGTCCCTGCAGGGGTGGTAGGAAGACAGAAGAACACAGTAATGTTAGGGCTGACAGAGAGTACACTGCTCCCTGTTGTGCCCCTTGCCAGGGGTGCAGGCCCAGGTGAAACCCCTCAATGCCTCTCTTCTCTTGTTCAGTATGTGTTCGACTACCAGGACAGGGACATCTTTGGCTGTGTGGCAGACATCGGCTGGATCACGGGACACACCTACGTGGTCTATGGCCCCCTCTGCAATGGTGGTACCACAGTCCTTTTTGAGAGCACTCCTGTCTATCCTAACCCTGGTGAGTGAGGTGACTCAGGGGAGCTGGGACATTCCACAGCACCCTGAGATCCACAGCAGGCAGGGGGCTGGCAGCTTGATGCCAGGACATGAGCAGCAAAGGCACCGTTGCCTCAGCAGCAGACTGTGGTCTGTGCCCAGCAGAGAGCTGCAAGGGAAAGAGTCTTTTCCTCTGCTTAGGATGCCACTGCTGCTTCTCCAGGGGTGGAGCTGTTACTCCCTCCCTGCAGAAGGAACAGTAGCAGAGCGATATGATGTGAAGAAAAAGGGGCTGCTGCTGCTCCTGAACTGCTTCTGTCCTGCCCACCATGGGATTAACTTGGCTGAGGATCCTGGCCCTGCTAGAGAGCCTTTGCTCTCACCTCTTCTTTCTCTGCCTTGGTGTTGGGCTGGGAGGACCTGTGTGGATGCTTACTGGCCCTGTTTCCATTCCAGGCCGCTACTGGGAAACAGTAGAGAGGTTAAGAATTAACCAGTTCTACGGGGCACCCACTGCCATCCGCCTGCTCCTGAGATACGGCGATGAATGGGTGAAGAAGTATGACCGCTCTTCTCTTAAAGTGCTTGGCTCAGGTAAGTGCAGCAGCACGGGCTGGAGCAGCAAATCCTTGGGTATCACATTGTGCCTCTTCCCACAAATGCCAAGAGCAGCAGCACACGAGACCCCAAAGTCAGGAGACTGCACTATTTGGGGATGGCTCCACAAGCAGGCCCTGGGAAGCTCTGTCCTAAACCTGATCTTTCAGCTCTGCCCCCTTGTCTTTCTCCTTGCAGTGGGGGAACCCATCAACAAGGAGGCGTGGGAATGGTACTTCCGTGTGGTCGGCGAGACACGATGTCCGGTAGTGGACACTTGGTGGCAAACTGGTGAGATGCATACGATTCCTTGTTCCAGCTTCTGCTCTCCCAGCCTTTAGGAGTGACCTGCTGCCTTGCTGGCCAAGTGATAATGGTTGTTGCTGACAGTCTTGTATGAGCAAGGCAGTAAAGGCCCATGAGCACCCAAACATAAAAGAGAAAAACGGCCTTTAAAGCTAACCCAGACAAATACGGGGGATTTGAGGGTACATCTCAGCAGATCCCTGCTGAACTAAATGAGCACAATCATCCTTCTGCAAAGTTCCTTCCCCAGCTCTCTGGCAAAGCCAGCCCCAGCCTGTGCAGTGTGTAGTAAGGGACAAGGCAAAGGCTGTTGGCCAAGCAGTGCTACTTGGCGTTCTTCTTGTCCCTGACTTTGATGAGCATTGCGGTTTCTTTTCCTTCAGAAACAGGAGGCATCTGTATCTCACCCCATCCTTCTAATCCTGGAGCTGAAATCCTTCCAGGCATGGCTATGAGACCCTTTTTTGGGATCAGCCCCTCCCTCTTGGACGACAAGGTACATTTATAACCAGCAGTCCAGACCCTGGCTCAGCCCCCTCTCCCCCAGGTGCCTGCAGTGTGTACTTGCTGATGGGAGTGGAGATCTGTAAGCATGTCTCTCCTGCTCGTCTCTGCTAGACAGCAACCTTCCTTACTGGAAAGGGACAAACAGGGAAGCTGTTCTTCCAACTAGTGCAGAAGTTGAGTTGTTTCCTAGCTTGCACTGTCCTGACAAGAGAGGCTGTGTTTGGGCTCCCGGCACATCTTTCCAAGGTGAGGCAGCTGGGCAGGGACAGCCAGTCTCCCTGGAGGGGCCTGGCATCCCACTACAGGAGGCAGTTTGTTGCAGACATATGCTGGGAGAGACTAAGCCTGTCTTGTTGAAGTGAGGAGGACAGGACCCTCCTCACTGCCCTCCCTGACATTTCCATCACAGGGTTGTTAAACACGCAGCAGCTAAATATCCCAAGTACCTTCAGCCATGGTTACTAAAAGGTAACTATTTTACAGGGAAATGTTCTTCTGGAAAATGATGTCTCTGGAGCTCTTTGCATCTCACAAGCCTGGCCAGGTATGGCACGAACCATCTACAATGACCACAAGAGATTTCTGGAAACTTATCTGACTCCTTATCCAGGTAAGGAAAACATGTGGCAGGACACTTGCACGTGTTTGGTTGGCTATGGTTGGGTCTGCTTGCTGGCTTTCTGTATGGAGGCAGGATTCAGGAGAGCTGGTACTGCTGCTTTGTTCTTCCAGAGACCCTCCACAGTACTGAGGCCTTTCGTCTCCCCAGGCCTGATACCACAGGACTGCCCCTCACCAACCTTCCCAACTGGATCACACACTGCTTTAAGGCAGTGGATATGTCCTTCTGCCCCCAGTCCCCTTGAGCACAGACAGACCTCTTGCTGCATCTCTTGCAAACCCTGTCAGCCTCTGTGACTCACCCAGAGGCAGAAAGCAAGCCCAAGAGAGTGTGTGTGTCTTGATGTGAAGCACAGAGGAGAAGCAGCAACACCACAGGCACCCACACTGGAGCAAAGTGCTCCCAGCACATGGTGATGAGAGAGGCAGGGCATTAGCCAGTACACTGCAGAATGAGGGCAGGAGCCTGATGACAGGGCAGGTACCAACAGAGGCAGAAGACTAACACGGAAGGTAGGCACCTTTACCCTGAGCAGTTGAGGAAGAAGCAGAATACATGGGCCCTGGAGCCAAAAGAGAGGAGGAGGGGAAAAGTGAGAGTATGGCTGCTGAGCAGCTCACATGCTCCCTCCAACAAGTGACTATGGTATGGTTCTGGCCACTGCAGGGTTCTTCTTCACTGGCGATGGTGTGTATCGTACCAGTGAGGGCTACTACCAGCTAATAGGACGGCTGGATGACATCATTAACATCAGTGGACACCGGCTGGGCACTGCAGAGGTGGAGGATGTTGTGGTAAGAGGTGTGGGTGAGAGGTAAAACCATCCAAGGATACAGCAAAGGTGCACTGGTGTGTTCAAGAGAAATACCCAGACAGAAATATGTTGCTGCTGCAGCAGCAGGGAACAGTCACACAGTCTTGCCTGTGGAAACAGTTTCCCAGCCTTTTCTCTCCCATTCTGGCTCTCTGCAGTAAGGGAGGGACAAAGACTGATAATGTTGATCGTGTAAGTGCATGAATCCCAAAGCAGCAATCAGACATGTTAAAGAGGAGCATCTGTGGGACTTAGTGGAGCAACCTGTAGGCACAGAACAAGGTCTACAAGGTGCAAGCCTAAAGCAGTCAGGGCAGGGGGAAAAGACTAGTGTTTGCAGACCTACTGAGGCAGGAAGCAAAAAGGGCAGAGGCCACCTGAGGCCCTTCCTTATGTCCCTGCATTATTGTGGGCTGCAGCAGCCAAGTCAGGTCAGGACAGCTCCTGGGTGGCAGCCAGCCTGCCAAAAGCACTGAGTCAAAGCCCTGCCCTATTCTCTTTCAGAATCACCATGTGGCAGTGGCAGAGTCTGCTGTCATTGGCTACCCACATGAGATCAAGGGAGAAGGTAAGATGATTTCTTTCCTGCCCCGAAACATCTCTCCCGGGGCTATGGCACTGCAGTGGGAAGTGGCACTGGTAGCAATGCTGTGTCCACACCATACAGCGTGTTAGCAGGGATCTCAGCACAGCCATCACAACCTGCAGCTGGCACTACAGACCAGCTAGGCTTTGCATAAGGTGGCAGCAGCAGTGCTTTTGTGTGGCCAAAAGCACTCAGAATTTGGGCTACAGAGCATCCCTTGAGGCTACCAGCAGAGAAGGACTCTCCTGGCACTAGGTCCAGGCAGGGTCTTAGGGGCATGGTATGCACAGTGCTCAGTAACCTGGTGGTCCTTCTGCCAGGAGCCTACGTGTTTGTTGTGCTGAAGAAGGACAGTGGCTACACACAGGAGACTCTTGCTGCCGAGCTACGGGAGCTCATCTCAAAGAAGATTGCTAAGTACGCAGCTCCAGATTATGTTCAGGTAACACAAGCAAACTGGTCCAATGCCCCCACTGGCAGACTGGCCAAGCCCTTTCCCTCAGCCTTGACTCTGCTCCTCCCCATCACAGGTCACACACCGGCTGCCCAAGACACGCTCGGGTAAGATTATGCGTCGGGTGCTACGGAAAATTGTGGAGGACAAGGCCAGTGAGCTTGGGGACCTAACCACCCTGGACGACCACGAGGCTGTGCAGCAGATCATAGAGGGACACAAGCACCTTGTGGAGCGGCAGAAGGGCCACTAGCTTGGCTCTGCCAGCAGCCACCTCCTCCTCCTTCACTGCAAAACCAGGGAACCATCCAAAAAAGCCACTGCAGTCTCGGAGTGACCTCTCCACAATACAGAGACCCTCAAAACCTGTCTCCACATACCTATGTAGACAGCGGAGAGAACATGACTCATCATAGGCAGAAGAGTAAGGGGAGACAAGCTGTTTCCTCCCATGAAAGCAGAAGGCAAAAAGCCCTCCTTGATGTTCCTTGTGCCTTGCAGTAGCTGCAGAGGTAGCAGCAGGCAAGATGTCCAGCCCTGGACAGGGATACTATTCCTACCTCTGTTCTGCTCTTCAGCAAGTGTCTTGTCCAGGACCATTGCCAATATACAAGCACCTCCTCCAAAGCAAACCCCAGAAAGAAAACACGCAGCAGTCCGGTTAACAAATACTGACTCTTCTCCATAAAATGGTTTGAAAACAGGCTCCAGATTTTAATACAAAAACGTTCCTTTCACCTGTAGCCATGTGTTATAAGGAGAGCAGAGACATGCCCCTTCTCTGTGCCAGCATTCTCCCCTTGTCTCCTGCCGGGGAACAGAATTCTTGACAGAGCCACAAGGTACATAAATCTGTTCTTTGATACACAGCTCAGTGTATCAAGGACAGAGCTCCTAGCAAGGCACAGAGGGCAGAAAAGAAGGCTGCATTCTAGCCTCACACCACTGCATCCCAGACAAAGCGGAAGTTTCTCTGGCCATTGTTTCTACAAGACCCATGAGGCAGCATCTTCTCTCAGGGCAGCCCAGCAGCTCAGCTCCTTTCTCCCATGAGAGCCAGGGAGGCAGGAGGAGGCTGGGAGAAGGATGGCACAGTTGTGTCCGCTCTTGGCAGAACTCCACACCATATGTTCAGACATGCTGTGTGTCAGCAAAATCCAGAACTGGTCTCACACTGTTTGAATCCCTCACTGACACAGCTGCTGGCTTGGCAGCTCCATGTCTGCTATTGAGAGATCTCCCACAGGTGTGCAGGTTCTGTGGCTGGCCAGACAAAGGGCATGTTTTTCAGTGTCCTTCCACAGAGGGGAGCCGCTTCATCTTCTCACATCGAGTGAGCTCCCATCTTCCCTCCCCATGAAGTTTCAAAATCCAGCTGTGGAACTGCAATTCAATAACACAACATTGAGGGATATCTCTACAAGGGCATGGTCCACCCACAGTGAGGTCCTCCACCCTTAGTCACTCCCCTCTGCTCGCCAGAGACCCTCTCTACCTCCTCTATCTTGCCACCACGAGGGAGGCATGGAGCGCTGCCTCCCTGTCTCACCTTTTCCAGGCTGGGTCTGTGTCCCACACTGATCAGTGTCATGCCCAGCTGAAGGCACAGACGGTACAGTTCATGCTCCACCTCTTCTGTCAAGGCGCTGGTGGCTTCATCTAAGACTGAAAGAAAAGTCGTAAGCCATGCAAATCCTCTCCCAGACATCTGTAGGCAAGAGCAGCAACTCCCAAGAACATTTCACATATTAACTGGAATTCACCAAGAGCATCTGCAGAAGGCAAGTGAGAAACCTAAGGACTCTGGTATTCCTCTGGCACAGCCGGTGTCATTCAACTAAGAAAGCTTCCCCTCAAGTGCTTGAATCCATCCAAACCACACCGTTCACCTCATTCCTTTCCCTCAGCAGCTGCCAGCCACTGCCTCATCCCCATCATGGCGAAAGCCAAGACATGACCTTCTCCAGGCAGACCACGTGCCGGAGTGCCAGGCTTAACAGCAGCCAGTGCACTCTTCCAGCACAGATCCTACAAGGAGCATGTAGGATGGCCTGTGGCACCTTCCTGACCGTTAGGGGTAAATACTACAGACCTGGAGCAAATAAATTCAAGTCATCTCTACAGCTTTTAGTTTGCAATCCACAGGTTCCTTCTGCCCAGACAGCACTGAGCCGTGCCACAGGCTTCAGGGGAAAGAGAGGTACTTACATGTAGGTACCTGCTACCAACACTGGCTCTGTTTACCCACATCCAACCTGGCCCTCATGGCAAGTTCTCAGCCCAAGCTCCCAGCAGAGACTAAGGAATTGGCCCCATTAGCTAATCACAGATGCTTCTGTGGTCTCTCAGGACTGTTTCTCCCACTGCTCCTTCTTTTGCCACATCAGGGCCAAACTTTCCATATTGCCCCACAAGCCTACAGATGTTCACGAGCTTCAGATATGACAGCTGCTGCCACACTCCCCAACACATGCACTTCTTTACACAGCCACTGGTGAGCAGGCTCACAAAGTTCTTCTGGTGCCATTGGATGTGGACCATCACTAGTGCCCTAAGAAGAAAATGTCTTATATACAGCCTCTTGATGTACCACCCTCCACACAAATAATGAAATGTTTTCACATTTCACAAATGAATCCTCTGTGTGCTATGCTGATAAAATAACAGCCAAGACAAAGCATGTTCCTAGCACAAAAGGGATTTCACGAGCCGTCTCTGTACCAGCTTCTCTATATACCAAAGGCCTTGCCTTTTTTTTTTTTTCCCCTCTTTTCTTTTGTAGTCAGTCACTCACCTGCATATTTTGGCTGGAGGTAGAAGAGCCGTGCAAATGAGAGCCTCTGCATCTCCCCCGGGGACAGGATGTCATACCTGCAGCAGGGTCGAGATTCAACACCTCCCTCAAGAAACAGAGCTCGTTTGCTAAAAATCTTATGGCTTCTGATATCAGAGACCAGCAAACAACTGTCCCTGTGTGTCCCTTGTGCCCCCCTCCATGCTGGGACTGGCTCTGCACCCCTGTACACAGTCAGCTGCCTGCAAAACACCACAGCTGGTGATTGTTGGCATAGATGCTTGAGGCATGAAGGCTTTGCTCCTGTATAGTGTCCACATCTCTCAGGACACAGATTGACACAGATAAATCCAGCAGCAATGTGCATCTGCTTAGAAGTGTTCCCCACTCAGAAATCACCCAAATTCACACAGACAGTGAGCTCCCTTACCAGTTCCAGTCCACCTGTTCATCCAGTCCTCCAGCCCTTGCCAGCAAATCAGTCTACAGAGAGCACAGCAGATTTGTGAACACAGTCCCCAACCCTGTCAGCCTATGGCCCTGAGCATAACTACCCCCTTCTTGCCAGTCTCCCTTTCCCCACTTATATCTCTCCTCCTCTTTCTGTCCCATAGACAGTTCTGTCCCAGGTCCAGACAATGTCCCCACATAAGTTCAGCACACAGTCATGCTGTGCTGCCACAAAAAATCATCCCTTCTTCCCTCATTGGTGGTACCAGGAAAGAAGGCAGCAGTGTTACCAGTGACTCACCAGCCCAGCCAGCTCCAGGAATTGCACAATCCTCTCATCATCTGCAGACCCTAGGGAGAAAGCCATACAGCATAAGCAGAGGCAATGTGTGCTGAGGCCACTGCTGCATGGAGGAGTTGGTGGGACAGGAGGGAAGAACTGGAGGATCTCCTGAGGTTCAATGTAGCTGACCTGACCACTTAGTTATACCAGATCCTGAGCTTTGGCACAAATAGCCCCAAAACCTGACCTTCCTTAAAAATGTTAACCATGCCTGCGAGCAGCATGCCAGGAGGTAGCTGCTCCACAGATACACCTGAGATTTGCCTCAGTCCATGGCCACAGCCAGAACACAAGGATCCATGCTTCAACTGTCAAGGCCCTGCCCAACAGTTGCTCTCTTAGAGCTGAGACTGCACACTGCAAGTGGTGGAGCCATGGGAACGGGGTTCAGGTAACGGCTGGCAAAAGGACCCGATGTGGGAAGAGAAAAACCTCAGGGTGAGTCAGTCGTGGAGCAGAACATACACTTGAGCTGCTACAGTCAGCATCTATGGAAGCTGAGTAGAAGGGCTGTGCATCTGCCACAGACCTCTCTGAAGCTGCTGGAGAGCCACAACAGTGGCTGATGGCTGTAGTTACTCTCAGCATGATTGTGATCCCCAAGTGTTTGAAAGCAGCAGGTAACACTGCTGGACATCTCCAAGCTACAGCAGACCACATGTGGTCTGGCTTTGAAAGAGGGCAGGGGAGAGAAAGGATCCATATATTCTGACCACAAGAGTGTGCAAAGCCCTGGGACATAATTTTGAACAAGTGGAACAGTAAAAGATGGAGGTGGATGGAAAATGAGATGAAGGCAAACATGGCTTGCCAAAAGTCAGGCTGTACCAAACAAATCAGATGTAATGTATCCCAACAGCAACATACATCATGTCTAGCACAGCAGGAAGAGCATGGCCAGCTTGTCCTCACTGTACTAAGAGAGCAACTTCTTATCAAGTGAGTATGCTCCCTCACAAAAGGGAGGGGACATGGAGTTGACCTTAGCACACACTAATCTTCTACGGAACACCAGAGCAACAAAAGCAAAATGGATGAGGGTTCCTGACGGGACATGGCAGGGGAGAAGCTGCACTGGGTACAGGACAGTGAGCCAACACCACAGCATTGGTTAATTGCTCTAATGGATTTCCACAAACCTGAAAGTGGATAGATCTCCTTCAGGGGATAGATCACCTGTTTAAGAGAGCAAAAGAAGCCATGTCAGAGGAAGCTGGACACTGTCCATCAGAGATGCAATAGCGTGAAGTCAGGCACAAGGGAAGGAGCAGCCACAGGTCTTGCACGTCTGTCTGCATCCCACGGGTTTGCAGGGCATGACCACAGCTGGGAGCAGAGCTGAGGTCAGAGCAGAACCAGACCCTGGGCTCACCTGTTCACGCAGGCTTCCATCAGTGAAGAAGGGCCGCTGCGGTAGAAACAACACTCCCCGGGGGCCAAAGCAGGTAAGCATCCTGATGCTCCCTGCACAGAGAAACTCATCACACCTGCAGTACCAGGCAGCAACTCACCACTGCCCCGTGTAGTCCTGTCCCATGAAACAGCCAACAAGTCCCCACAAAAGTGTGTTTGTAACACAGAGCAAAGCAACGAGAGCCAAAGACGGTGACAGAGATGGGTGCCTCAAATCAGTGGATCAGTGACACATTCATCATTACATGGTGGCACCGGCCTCACAAACCGCCACCTTCCAAACTCAGGGTAGCCTTGGGTGAGAAAGAGAAGGCTGAGGCGAGTAGCAGTCCTTACCCTGCGTGCTCTCCCAGAGTCCTCCGAGGACCCTCAGGAGAGATGTCTTCCCTGTACCAGTGTTTCCCACAATCATCACACTGTTTCCTTGTGAGATTCTGAGGCTCAAGTCCTTGATGAGCAGCTTGCCAGAGGAGGGTACTGAGAGTGTCACTCGCTCCAGAAGGAAACCTGTGTCCCTTGGCACTGGGTCCTCCCCAGAATGGCTGCTGGGCCACCACCAAGACAAAGAATGAGAAATCCAGGGGTAAGCGACCACACTGAGATTGGCAAAGATCAGGCACCTTAGACCTCCTGTGCCTCTGTGACAGCAGCCCTGCCCCACACACCCTGGGAATGACAATTCACAGTGAGCACTGCCTGCTCCAACCAAATGCATGCAACAGACTGTGGCACCAAGGGCCACCTCCATCCCATGGCAACCCCTCACTCTGGCATGTAAGCTGCAAACCAGCCAGTTGCTGAGAGGCAACTCACCCATCCAAATCCCAACTGGTTCTGGCTTCTGAGTAGTTACCATTTTTTTTTCTACCAAGGCTCAGCAAGGTCTCCTGCAGTTCACCAATCCTAGACACACAAGAGGTTGCATGAATGCCAGGACAATTCCAGCAGCCTCCTCACAATATCCACACTTGCCCATGCTTGCACAAGAGCAACTGTTTTGGTTTTTTTAGCACAGACCTGGGCAGAGTCTTGTCCTGCACTTCCCTTTCCTCCAGAGATGTGCCCACAGATAAGCTCACCTGTGTGTGTAGCCAGCTACATCAGTCACAGTGCTGGAGAGATCTATGAGCTGGCTGAAGCAGCCAATGAGGTAGATGGAAACAAAGGCATTCTGGGGAGAAATCACATGCCAGAGTAAGGGTCAGTGCTGAGCTGGGGTCCTGACCCTTATTCCATTACTCCAAGGAGGCAGCTAAGGAGTCCACACAGGCCACATCAGCTGTCTCAGCAAGATGAATGAGGGGTGGTGAAATCACCCAGGGTGGTGGGAGTGAAGATGACCACATTTGAAAGAGGCAGGGCTTCCCTGCTCAGTACAGCAGTTTTTGCCAGGTGGACACATGTCCTGTCACCCAGGGATGGTGTCTGCAGAGTGCCTGCTGGCCTGCCTAGGGCCCAGCATGCTAGCCCAAGTCACACGGGTCCATGCCACCAACCCTGCCTCAGCTCCGTATACGGCTCAGAGCAGGGTGTCTCAGCCTGCAGTTCCCACTTAGCTATTTTTAGCTCTGCATTCTCTATCAAGAGCCAGTTTTGAGTATCTGGTAACGAGTCAGGTCAGGAATGTGAATGCAAGCCAGCTCAGCCTCACTGGTGGCCAGGCTCACCACGGGCAGTGGCCCAGGGCATAACCCAGACCCACAGCACTGGGCAGACCCCATCCCCACCTGCACTGCTGGAAACCACAGACTTTCTGACCTCCCAGGTTCTTTTAGACACAGAGGTCTGACCTAGGAAACACTTATGTAGATGTGTCCTTGACAGTTGTCACCCCCAAGTTAATCATATACCAGCTGGCTACAAGCTCCCATTTCCATGACGTGGTGGATAGGGACAGTCTAACCTGAAGATCACATGCTACAGGTTATCTAGCCCCAGGGCCACCAGACCCACATGAAACCTCCATCCTCAGTGCCTGCTGACCCTCCACAATGGGGTCACAGAGATCACCCTTAGCTCACCTTGCTGACAAGGGCACTGAGCTCTGTTGGACTCAGGTCACCGTAGACCCCAGAAAAGATGGGAATGGCAATGACCACGTAGCTCAGGATGCTGCCCAGATAATCAAAGGTGTTGATCCCAACTGGGCACAAGCACATTAAAAGAAGACAATGAGTTAAAGTAGAAACCTCTGACCCAGCCAGGCCCAAGTGCTGACCCTGAGCCCAGTCAGAGGAAGAGCCGTGTTCTTGCCTCGGCCCTTTATGATGAACCAGAGCAGAAAAACCCATTTTGCAGGATAGCAGAAGCACCAGGGTGAAAATCCATTTGCCAAGCAAAAAGCACTTTAGGGCAGGCCCCTGAGCAGAGAAACATCATCCAGACACACAACTCAGGGACTGCTATGGGGCAAAAGCCACTTTGCCTGCTTGTTGCTATGCTTCAGGGGCCTGACTGACTCACAGTAAACAGGAGGGGAGGGGAAAAAGGAAGCTCTGGGATGAGATGGTTTGCCATGAAGTGTGTCTTGGGAGCACACAACAGGCAGAAAGACTTAAGATCCCAAATTTTCAGAGACACTTCTGTTCAGGGTTCTCCCTCCCATACACTGCTCAGAAGCTCACTATGCTGCTAAGATCGGGAAGAGCTCTTTATAGGGGTCATTTAAAGCCAAAACCTGAACTCAGAGAAAAAGGGAGAAGGGATATTTTCAGGGGACAACTATGCTTAAGGGACAGGCTCTATAGGAAAGAAGTTTCCACAGCTCCTAACTGCATACACAGTCCCCAAATCTCAAGTCCTTCCCTCTTTTCTTGGCCTTTGAACACCTGCCCCACAAAAAGCCAGATTCTGAGTCCTCCACAGTTTGTCTCTTTATGAGGCTTTTACACAACAGGATTCCCATTTAGCACTGCAGGAGGCACCCTCTGTTGACCATTGGGGCTTTCATGCACCAGCAAGAGGCAGAAGAAAACACAGCACCCACCCAACTGCTCTACCAGTAGAGTTCCCCAGCCTGTGGCGCTACCACACACCCCACTTCACCCCCCAAAACTGCCTACTCACTGTATAGCCACAGTTCCTTGCCTATCAGCTCCTTCTGGGTCTTCAGCAGGCTCTGCAGCCTCCGGTCTGTGCGCATGTGCTCCACTCGCCCAGCCCTGCAAAAATAAGATTGCAACATGCCCCAGACATCCCAGGACCATGGGCTTTAAAACTGAAGCTTGGAACAGGCCTGGCACCTTTGCCTCCAACTAACAAGCTCTTTATTGACCAGGAACTGAACAGCCAGGACTGCCTTCCTGAAGAGTATCAAGGAACTCTGGCTGAAGCAAGGAGTCCTGCAAATCTCTCCCAGAGCCTAAGGCTGCTGCTGTTGCAGCAGGAGGAGGTGAAGCCAGGCCAGACACTGTCAGCAAGGCTCCAGCCTGAAGCAATGCACACCCCAGGTCAAACACAGTTCCCAAACACAGCCTGGCTGGAAAAGAGGGATGGCACTGCTACACAGCTGGAGCCAGAACGGAGGGTGCAGAGGAGAGTCCAGGGGGTGATAATCAGCCCACATGCCTGCATGGCCAGCAGCCTCAGTCCACCTCCTGCGGTTCCCCAATCCACAGGAATGGAACAAAGGCAAGTCCTGAGCAGTGCAACCCCCGGTGTGGGTACCTCAGCCCCACAACTCCCCCTTTCCCAGGGCCATCTCCATCAGATCACCCACCACACAAGTCAGTTGTGATGCTCCAGTGGTCAGGCTGAGCCAGGAGCAAGGAGACATCTCGTCTCTAAACCACCACCTTCAAGCAAGCGTGGCAGCTCTTTCTGCTGCTTTTGCAAAGCCTGGACTGCCCTCAGGTGGCAAAAGGCAGAGAGAGCTCCACATCTCACTTCAGACTCCCACCTGCCATGGCAGCTATTTCCCCTGACATCCAACACGGGCTTGTGCCCACTACACAAACCATGCTCCCACCCTGGTCTATGCAACACAGGAGTCACTAGGGCCCAAGAAGATACAGCCAGAAGCAGCACAAAAACATGCAAATTAAGATATTTGAAGTCTCATTTCTAAAGATTCTCAGTTCACAGAAAAATACATTTTCTTCCTCAAAAATGCACCTGGTTAGAATTCAGTTTGGCATTACTGCCTTACAACACAGCTCAGGTAACTACTGACCCGCAGTCTTTGCTGTCCATGTATTAGGAAAGGACCAAGCCTTGGACACAAGGAGTTAAAGATGAGAAACGATCTGGGGACCAGAGCTATTATTTTGTTGCAGATGAGGAGAGATTGCTGTATTGGTTTCCTCTTTTCCTCCCATTCACTTCACTTTTAAGGCAAGTTTGCCAAAAGCTTAGTAACAAAAGAAGTAAAAAGATGGCAGTGCTCTGCCTCTGTTTCTTCCTTTACCAAAACAATGGTTAGGCAGTCTTAAGAGGACAAGATCACAAGCTAGAGAAGTCGAGCAATCAAAACCATCCACTCATCACATGCTCCTCCTTTTGCAGGATTCTAGGAATGCAACCTTTTAAAAAATTCCTTTATTTTTAATTACAATGCATACCATGAAAACGCCTGGTTATGTGCAACTCAGTTAAGTTCTAGTTTCCCATAAAGTGAAGCTTTTCTACTAAAACACTGTATTGAACCAACACATTCTGGTTTTTGGTATAACAATCCACTTTCCATTTTCTACTCAGTAACAGAATAAAAAAATTCAAGATTCTGAGGGGAAGTACTGCATCTTAAATAAGGGCATGTAACTAGAGTATCTTTTCCATTACAAAAAATTATCACCAACCAGTAAGAATCAATCAGTCCACAAGAAAAAACTCAGACTTGCCAGTACAAATCAAGATTGATTTCAGTTACTTAAAGCAGTTTCATGCCTGTCAATATAAGTTGTTATGATATCAGTGATTTTGACTCAAACCACTGTGGGGACAGCACCACAACACTTGAAATGTCCACACATTACAGCATGAAAGAGCCAAATACAGATCACAGGCAGGGAAGACCAGTGAGAGGGCAGGTCCTACAATTCCTGGAAGAAGTGCAATTTCGCAACATGCAGGGCAAAGGCAGACTCGTGACAAGAGAGAAGCAACAACTTCCTGCCACCCCAGCACAACCTACAGCAAATTTATGTCTCTTTTCCTGGGTTCTCAATATTTCTGTGAACCAAGCAGCAGCTCAACAGGCTTCAGGGCATCACTAAATGGGGGAGGCGCTGCTGGGCTCCTGATTGTGTGCTCAGCTCCGGGGTGAATGGCACTGAGCAAATTCAGAGCACCAGTACAGCATTTGGAGCGCCAGGGCAGACTGACCAAGAGGAGCAAGCAGAGGTAAGGTGGCCAGGTAGCAGCTAGCACACCCACAGAAGATAGGCAGACTAGCAGCAGCAGGATGGGGCCAGAAGCAACATGCAGCAAGTCCTCAGAGGAACCAGGTGCAATAAGACTTTGAGCAATCTTCCAGACAAGGACCTGGCAAAACATCAGTAATGGTCTCTGAGCCAGCACCAAATCTGTATCTGCATCTAAGGATGTTAGAAGGGAGGCAAAGGAAAAATAGTTGTCTCCGATTGCTGTGGATTATTTCTGCAGATGATGCACAGAATGCAAACAACAGAGTGTCAGGGCTGTATGATGCTGCAGTGGAATGGAAGGGATAGAAAGCTTTGGCTGCAGACACAGAACTTGGGCTCCTTTGGGATATGTGAACACAGCAAGGATGCTCTGAACTGGGACAATCCTTTTGAGGATACAAAGAAATTAAAACTACTAACCTGTAGAAAGCAGCTGGCTCTGCATTGACACGAATCTGCATGTGCTTGAACCTGTAAAACCAAAAAAACATCGTAATTGTGCACAAATGCTCAGTGAATTACGAAGCCAAAACCATTCCTAGCGGAAACTTGTCTTGCATGTTAGAGCAGTGATCTGACGCATCTCTTGACAGAAATATTCAACAGGTTCAGAAAGGCACCAGAAATCAAGGCTTAACACAAGGTGCCATCATTCAGGGCCAGCTCAGTGGTCCATTTGTTTGGTATCCTTCTCTCTGCACACATCTTCTTAGCCCTTGGGCTTACTGTTTGCTGCTAGTCCAGCATCTCCACCATATAGAATCACTGCAGCCAACTGCCCTGCACTGGGTTCCCTGTGCCACAACAGCTTATGCTGCTGTCCCTGGATGCCCTGAGCCCCAGGAAAAGCTAGAAAGCCTCTGCTACACACACAGCCAACCCTGCAAGCAAGGGGGAAGAGGTGAGTTACAGAGCATATGGAAAGACTAGGCTGTTTTAGGAACCCAGTGAAGGCAGGGGTGAAGCAGACACCTGATTTCTGTCAGTAGATACAGTTCACTGAACGTGCATCTGCACCCAAGGAAGCTCCATGTGCAGTTTTCTTCAACACATCCCTAGCAGAAGCATCAACAATGAGCAGGCAAACAGCTTGAAGACTGAGCTGTGAGACTGAACCAAGGGCATTGCCTGCCATGACACAGGGCTGTGAATGGTTGGCAGGGGCTCAGTACACTGACTTTGAGGCACCATTGCACAGGTAGCCTTCTCTGAGAGCGGAGAAAGTCACAGACAAGAGAAGTAGCTATATACACAGCACTGAATGGGGACAAAAAAGAAGCTTTCACAAGAGCTGCCAAGGAGCAGTGAAAACACAGCTCTGCTGGGACTCACCTGAAATCCCCCTCCAGTTTTTCCTGCTGCACAAGTTTAGACACAATCGGGCTCATCAACACTTTGTTAATCATCGTCCCAATGACGAAATACCCAAAGATGCTCACTGGGCCTAGCCAGCCTGTGCTACAGAGGAGAAAGAAAAGTCAGCTAATAATCCAAGCAAAAGGACACTCCCACACCATTAGGCTCAAGCAATCAGAGCCCTCAGCTGTCACCTCTCTTGGCTTTCACAGAAGTTTGGGGGCCAACATTACACATCCTGGCATCCCCAAGGCAGAATTCTCTTTGGAGAGTACAGACCACTCACTCATGTGTACAAATGTCTGTCTGGGGAGTTGTAACATGGGTGGCAGGCTCCAAAAAAAGAACAGAGAAAAGAGGCATGCAAGCAGGGCCAGGATACATCCTTACCTGTGAAAGCACTGGTATGTGTAGTAGGCCAGCGTGAAGGGTGAGATGACAAGCTTGCTGGCCATGGAGCTGAGCTGTCTGCAGAACCTCTCCACATCCTGGCTGATGCGCTGGTCCCTGCTCAACACAAAGAGCCACTGACACTGTTAGAGCCCAGAAGCAAGAGCCAGTACTAAATCCCAACAGGGCACAAACCAGGCTGTTTCATTGCATGGACGTAGGAGAGCGTGCAGGTGAACAGCCTTGCCTGGGAAGGACCTGCAGCTCCCCCACAGGAGATCATTTTCATGGCCCAGCAGGACCCACCCACAGGCCTTCTTGGCACCCAGCAAGAACAGCTCTTGCCATTGCTTTCACCCTGTTCCTTATATTTATCCCTTGTTCCACTTTCAACAACATTATTTAACAGTTGTGTTGAAGGTCTCTGCATCATTGTCCTTTACTCCTCTCCTGGAACAACCCCTATACTATGAAAAACTACTAACTCTCCCCCTAACCTTCAGTACTGGGCTGAGATGCCATCAGACCCACCAGGACAGGCTAGGGCACAGGCCTTCACCAGCTGTTGGGATATTTGTAAACACTTCCATCAAAGCTACCCTTCCAGAGTAGCTGGTCCCTCGGCTCTGAATGAAGTGCCTCTGGTCCCTTTGCTGCAAGAAAGGAAGTGCTTCCACCCACCCCAGACCCCAAGAGCAGGAAACAGGACACCAAGGTTTCTCACCTCACTGGCAGCAGGCACATGCAAATCTCAAATCCCATCTATCCCACTGCTGAGCTGGAGTTGCACTTGGGGTAACTAGGAAGAATTTCAGTATATTTACTCCCTCAGCACTTCATCTGTCCAGAGCACATGGCTGAGGGCTTCAGCCTGCTGTGCTAAGCTCCAGTGGAAAGGCCATAACTGAATGCTGGAGTCCAGAATGAAGAGCAAGGATGGACTCCTGGTTAGTCTTGGTGCAGATACAACCACAAGGACATTCACTTCTCAACACTTTAGCAGTTCTGGAACAGCAATGGATTTAATACGGGGGCAGCTCTCACCCTGACTCACAGTCATCATTCTTCCTTTTCCTCAGGCTGTAATTATTCCCATAAAATTGTAACTTGAATTGTGCTATAGTCTCATAGGAGCATATTGCTTTCTACAAGCTATTGAGCAACATGTAATGAAAACACATGAAACACATGAAAGCATCAACTCAAATGCCCTGCTAGGTGCTGCAAGTGTTTGTATGCCACTCAGAACCCCACACTTCATTCCTTCGAAGTGGATGACTCCATGCATTTAACACTCAGTTTGGCTTGCACTGCATAATGGGAGGTCTCTCTGTTGCTCTAGTTTGTTCTCTAAGTACCTGGTGCAGGGAAAAAACTCTCGTCAAGGAATTGCAAGATTAAGAGAATTTTTGCAGTGGCACCAAAAACACACTGAACAGCGAGACTGAATGTTGGAGCAGAAGCAAGGTGTAATGAGAAATACTCCATAGTAATCCCACACATTGGGTCTGCAAAGGTCAGGAGAGCTGTCTTTTTTGCTGCAGAGCAGACTGACCCAGTTGTCTCCTACATTTCACTGCACAATGTGAACACATTCCCTAGTTAAAAATAAACCTGAGCAGAATAATCATGTGGTGAGAGACCTCTGTCCTCTACTTCCCCTCCTAACCCCAAAGGAAAAGACAGGCATGCAGGAGCTACCGGCTTCAACGTGCTGCACTGCCTGGGGAAGTGCTGCATGCCCTGGTGACAGACATGGCTTTTTAACCTCTCCTTGCAACTCTAAACCACTGCAAAACACTGTCAGAAATGAACATCTAATGATAGTGGGAGTAAACCCAACAGCAACCTGAAAGTGCATCAGCTTGATGATGATCACCTACTGCCAAACACATAGAGCTGTCTGACCCAAGCTGAGCCCTCTCTCCTTGCTTGCTGCTCCCCCTTAGATACCCAGCATGTCTTTTTGCAGCAGCCACACAAACCACCCAGCTCTGCAATGAAGAAGCAAGGACAGGCAGCCAGGAGCAACAGGCAGAAAAGTGCAGAGGCTACTCCAGTTCCTTGAAGTTACTATTAGCAAGAGTTAGGAGTCCCTGCAAGACAGCAATTTTTCCCCAGAACCCTGGGCATGGTCTCCTCTGGTGCCATCAACATGGGAAATAGCACCAGTGCAGTGACTAGATCAGAGGTGCCTACTCCAGCAGAGGAGAGCATGGACTCTCAAAACAACTGTGTAACAACACGTAATTTGGAAAATGTTACCTCTTGATTTCTAGTTTTTCAGCTAGTATTTAATAATAACTTTAAATTCTGGAGCGGGAAAAAAGGCTTCTACACTGAGATTAGCTCAACTAATTAAAGCATGGTGCTAATAACACCAGAGGTTCAATCCCTGTGTGGGCCATTCACTTAAAGAGCTGGACTCAATGATCCATGTGGGTCCACTCCAACTAAGAATATTTTGTGATTCTGTGACCTCTCACATGATGTCTGATGTAGGATCTTTAGCTCTTCACAGTGCAAAACTATGACAGCAGTGCCCTGTGTGCAAGGACAGGCTGCAAGGCCAAGGTCCACACACAGCTGTGAGGAAAGGCGTTCGACCTTTGCTGCACAGCCCAGGTAGATCAACAGCTCTGCAGTAAGCAGGACAGTGCACAAAGCAAACTGGAGAGGGACCTCTCAGGGCTGGGGGGACAGGGATCCCCAAGGAGAGACTGAATCATCCTCCTCTTATATTTCAAGTCACCTCTGACACTTCCTTCCTAGGAACAGGAAAGGGAAATGAGGCCCTTATACAGTGCAAAACAAAGCCCTTCCTGGATGTGGCTCTCATGGGTTATTAAACCACTAAAAAACCAACTGAACTGTGCTCAGCTGCAGATTCTGGTGTTTGAAGTTCAAGCAGAACAGGGACTGTCCTAATGCACTGGCTGCATGAAGGCAAGGAGAAGCACTGCTGATTCCAGCCAGGCCCTCTGCAACATCACACAGTGCCAAGGGTTGAGTTTGCAGACAGCATGTTTTATAGCAGCACTAGATCCCTGTTCCGATGGGCATCCATTTTCCTCGCAACTGAAACATCCTGTCCCTAAAATCATCACGACCACCAGTCACAGGAGTTCCCAGCAACAGGTATCACCTCCCACCAGGGCAGAAAAGGGTGCCTAGATTTGTGCCTAGATGGTAAAAGCTTCTAGGGCTCAAGCCCCACCCAGAGACACAGAGAAGTCTGAAAAGGTGCGCAGCAGCCCTGGAGAAGCCAAGCAAGATACTGAAAGAAGCCGCCGGCAGCCTACGGGTTATCGATGTCTTCACGCAGCACGTGCAGGCTGTAGTAGACCTGGCCTTGGAAGTAGCAGCTGTGGAGGTATTCAGTGAGGGATTTCCTCCAGTTGATGTACATCATGTTGCAGATAAACTGGTCGAAACTTTTTAGCTGGAACGAGGGTAAAGAGATGGATGGGAACAGATAAGTGAGAACAATTTTCAAAATGAAATAAAAACTAGCCGTTTGTACTAGTGATGCACCTCACACCCAATGGGGCATGGGCAGACTTGAATCCTTTGTGACCAGGATCATGCCAGGAGCCATGGGCAGCTCTCCCTTCCTCTCCTAAGACACGTGAGCCTCTGGTCTTACCGTGGAGTTCACAATGATCAGAGTCACGGCAACGGCAGTCAATGTTTTGAATCCAGAGAAGTCCTTGTTCCCTAGGACCTCATAGTACTGGCTGGGGATAACGCCGACCTGGTAAATAACCAGCTGCTCTGGAGGAGAAAGGAAGCAGGGGAAGGAATTGAAGGACAGCGGTGGCAAGGCAAAGTGGGGGATCACAGGGAGCAGACGTGGGGTGCAGCCCCCCGTCCCCACCACCCAGGCTCACCCAGCAAAGCGACACCGAGCAGCGTCAGGAACATGAGGGCGCTCGGGGAGGGCCACCCAGGAAAGAGCACGGCCAGGAGCCGCAGGAACCGCCGCAGGAACAGCCCGTCCAGCCGGCAGCCAGCCCTGCAACAGAGGGAGACGCGGGGACCGGCAGTGAGCTCGGGGGTCCCACCCCACCTCCCCTCCGCCACGCTCCGGCCCAGGCCGGTCCGTGCTCACCGCCCGCCGGCCCCAGCACCCCGCTTGCTGCCGCTGCCCCCCGCCATCGGCACCCGCCGGACCGGACCGGCCGGGCCAGACCCGCCCCGTGGCCGCTTCACATGAATATTCATCACCTCTCCTCGCCCTGCATCAGCCCCGGCCGCCCGCCCGCACGGGGGCAGCCGCCGCTGCCGCCGCTGCCGCGCTCTTCCGCGTAGGGCGGCACCATAGAGATCCCGTCCCGCAGCACCGCCTCTCCCGCGCGAGACCGAGCGGCAGCGCCCCCTGCCGAGACGCCGCGCTGGCCGCGGGCACAACGCCCCCTGGCGGCGCCGGGCGGATGTGGGTGGTCAGCGCCCACCCCGCCCCGCTCCGGCCGCGCCGTCCCCACAGAGCGGAGCCGGGCAGGTGATCCCGGCGGGCCCTCCCGGTGCGGGGGATGCGCCCTTCACCTCCTCCCCGCCCGCCTGCTCACAGACACGTGGTGCCGGGCGGGGTTCAGGGCCGAGCCACAGGCTGCAGGGCCGGAGAACCCGGGCACTAATGCCTCTTCTGAGGAAGGAGCTGGACAAGCGCGAAATGATCCCTCTGGAGATCCCAGTGGCTGAGGGACAGTCGCCTGGGCAGCAGGTATTGCCCACCTGTCCCAGGGGAGACAAGAAAGTACCAGTACTGATTCTGCACATTTGGGTTGTTTTGGGGTGGGCAGTGAAGTTCCAGGTTGCTTCCAAAGGACACACAACTTGCAGTGGCCATTGCAGGGGATTTCTCAAGCCGGGAATTTGGGATTAGGCAGCGATCACCAGCGCGATGGTGAATGCCAGTGTGCGCTCCCAGCCCTGCTGCAGGAACGGGAACGGAGCAGTGCGAAACCCGAGGCAGAGGGAGGGACTTCAAGAAAGCAGCAGTGAGCTATGTCAGTGAATGGGCCCTCTCTGGCTTCTGAGTGACCCCAATTTTCATACAGAAACCGACTCTTTTTTTTTTCTTTTTTTCAGATTTGGGCTGGAATCTGGTTTCATAACCCAAATGAGTTATGAAATATTTCAGAACAAGTAAATTTCTGGACAAGTCTGGTGATAAGAGATGAGAGATCCTACCAGCTGTCATGCCTCCTTACTCGTGTGTCTCTCACCTGCCATCCTGTTGATGCCATTTCTTCTGCAGATCCTTCGGGCTTCTGCACATACCCTGTGGATCCTGCTTCCCATAGTAGCTTTGTTGTTCTGCCAGTTCCCTGCCTCCCAGCCCTCTTTCTCTTCCTTCATCCTCATCTCCTTCATCTTTTGCTCTGATACTACCTGCTCAGGGGTCCAGATAATTCATACTTCACACTTCACAAAATCAGCATATATGCTCTCAGGGATGAAAGAAGACACATCAGTGTGTTTCCTCAGCAAATGGCCTTGTCTTCAAGCCGTGCCCCTTTCTCCTTGCCCTCATCTCCCTTCTCTCAGCTCTTCTCCTGATGAAATTCACAATGCTATCAGTCATACCTAAAGGTTAAGCTCCAGAGGGCAGAGATCAGCCCTCTGAAAACCTGACCTCAGTGATGACTAACTTTTATGTTAAAAGAATCATGGGGGTTTTTTTTCTCAGCTGTTGCATCAGACCTGGGTGACGGTTGCTCCTAGGCAGTCACATCTTCTCATGGGGCAGTACTGCAGCTGTGTGTGTCACCTTGTCAGTGTCCGCCTGGACTGAACTGACTCCTTTGCTCTGTTGTCCACTTTATGATGAGGGGATATTCCTTCCCTCCGTGACTGATGAAATGGTTTTCCAGCACCAGGGGACTCAGAGGATCTAACACAGAGATGAGATGGCCACAACTGTCTATCCCAAGCCCTTCCTCTTACTTCTTCCTTCTCCCTGCCCTTTGTTCTGTCACTGGCACCCCACGACCCCCACCTGATAAAGCACACCCTGTGAGCTCCCTTTGCTGTATCAGCTTCAGGATTTTTCCTGGGAACCCTCCTAAGGCAGCCAAGATCAAGAACAAAAGAGAAGTGCTTTCTCGGTGCCTCTCCATCCCCCCTCCGAGGCTGTGCCCTAGACACTCAGATGCTGTCAGCACAGAAACATTTACATCTTTTACAGCACTCCGGCTCTACTTCTCACGTTTCTCCCCCAGCAAACACCATGGCCATTTCAGTGTGTGCCTGGGGGCAGGGCTTGGGAAAGGACTGGGGAATCACAACTTGAGCAGAGTTTTATGGGTCTGTTTGCACTGAAGGGCCATATCTTAGCTCCCTGACTAACTACAGACCCAAGAGAAACCCCCTCTGCATTGCTAACCTGTCACCAAAGTGTATGCCATGAATGCGGGGAAGCAAGAGCTGGGCCTGGCTTGCTAGGTCCTGGGCTCCTTGAGGCAGTACAAGTTAATTCCTTGTGGTGTTTAACCGCAGCCCCATCTGCTCCTGCTTGCTAGGTGTGAAAGATCCCATCCCCCATCCTCCCCTGCCTGCTGTTCCATGCATTTTTGCCCTGCCCTGGACCAGTGAGGGAAGCCAGATCCCGCATCCCTGGCCTCCCAGCCCCTGCCTCACATCATTCCCCACTGCCCCTCTATATTTCCATTTCCCTGTGGTCCCTCTCTGCCTGCTGGCCTGTAGCTGGGATGTAGGGAGAAGCCTGACAAACCCATCTTTCACTGCCTTTGTGGGGTAAGTGGTCCTGGGTGTTCTCTGAAGTAAGCAGCAGCTTCTGTCATCACAGAAAGAAACACAGAACTGCAGCCTTGACTCTGTAGCTTGCTTTCTCTCTTTCCCAGATCTTTCTTAATACTGCTGGCTTTGTGTGATGTTGCGTAATGAAGCACTGACAGAAGATTATCCCCTTCCTGGGCTTTCCAACACTGAATCCACCATTTCCTGCCCAAGTTTCCAATTTCTAGTTTCCTCATAGGTAGCTGTCCTCGCTGGAGCTTGCAGCTTCTTCCGTGTGGGATCACCTACAAGCTTTAGCCCTTTGTCAGATCGTTGGTAAAGAAAGGGTAATGAAAATTCCCATCCTGAGTTTCAGCTCTGTCTGTATTAGGGTGTCAACTAAACCAGCTAATTTCCAGCTGGATCAGCAAGCTGAACTGACTGACAGAGTCTCTTACACTCCTGTGCCACCCCAAAGCAGAAGGTGGGAACGGGAAACCGAGGGGGAGCAAACAGCATAGGCCAGGCTCAGCATGGCTTAAACCTCCATGGAGCCGCACCACGGGCTCCTGCTGTGATATCTTAATGATTCTGCCTTTTCCTTCTCCACACTGTGTGTCTTAATTAGCCTTTCCCCCTCCTGTGGGCCAAACTGCTCTGCTTTCTTTTCAATCCTCCTTCCTTGTGCTTTGCCTCTAACAGTGTCTTTCTACTGTACACTTCAAAGGCTTTGCTTGCTGCATCTCCCCCATGCTGGCATTGGCTGGTAACACCCCCAAAGGAGGCCAGGTCTGCCATGAACTCATAGTCATTGAAACGGTTCCGGGCCCTTTGGATCTGGGAAAGAAGCAGGCACAGGGGAGGAGAATTCAAGGATTTTCAGCATTTCACCTGTGAGAAAAATTATTAGTAACACAGGAAAAAAAAAACGGGGGGGGGGAAGGGACCCCTCCTCCACCCACCCTCCCCAGAGGAGAGCCCGCTGAGGGCAGAGTGCTTTTATGTGTAAGTGGGAGGGAAGGAGAGTGTTAGGGCTTCAGAGGGAAATGCTTTGATCTTGACTTTGAATCTCCTTCGGTTCCCAGCTCTCCCCCACCCTCCCACCTATGGCCAGGACCACAGGATATGGCCAGGACACCTAGTTCTTGCTCAGTGCTGTGGTGCTTCACTTGCTGCTTCACATTTAATTTCCTCCTGTGAACCTGGGAGCCTCGCAGAGGCCTCATGGAGCAAGAGCATAGTGCCAATACCAAGTTCAAACTTTCCCTCCCTTCTCACAGAATGGGAAGAAAAAGGGAGCCCAGCCAGACAGAAGCCAGAAGGGAAAAGAGCCCCAGGCTGAGCAGAGGTGAATTAGAGATGGGACCTACTGTCAGGTCTCTGGTCCACCAGGGCAGGGGGCAGGCAGACCTGGCTCTCCTGTACATTCTTGGTGCATTAGACTGGTTAGTGCTGAACATGACCCAGAAGATGAACTGGGAAGCAGTAACCATTAGGAGAGGGACAGGGAGTGGCTCTCAGGAGACAGCACTGATGTCCTCTGGTCCCACAAAGAGTTATTTTAAGTTGGAGAGAGGAGAACAGCAATGAGAGCGCTTGGTGTTCTCTGCAGAATGGGAAGGAGGTGGCACTGAGGGATGCTGGAGGATGGGGTATGACCCTGAGTTCTGATTCACTTCAAAGGAAAAGGATGATAGGGTGTGGGAGAGACTTAAGGGCCTCCAGTCTCTTGTCCAAGATGGGATCTAATGTGTAGGCCAGTTTCCCACTTCCCTTGGGAGATTAAACTCCTGACTGGGCCTTGCCCTTACACTGTCTTAAAATTCAGGCCAAATACTTCTGCTGTCTGCATTGCCCTTTTTTTTCTCAGCTGAAGTCACTCGTGTTAACCACTCTCCCTTGGTGAGGTTGATGTACTTGGATATCCCCGCCTGCCAGTTCTCACTTCAGCACCACTAAACAGATTTTTTCCTCACATAATCTCCTATTTATAATTCAAACACTCCAGCTCTGCTACTCCTGGCTGAAAACTTCCTATAGTTTGTTACTTTCCCTCTCAGTATGATGTGAGCAGACCTGTCTGCCAGTGTCCAGCACTGTCCCAGGCATGCACAGACTGGAGGGTGCCTCACAGGACTTCTCTGCAGAGCCCAACAGTTGGTCTCTCTGAGCATCACTTTAAGGGCTCCAGCACAGGCATGAGGCAGTGGGTTCAAAGGTGGTTTCAGGGCTGGGAATGAGAAGTACCAGATAATGTGAATGCCAAAACAGGACTTTCTGTCACTCACAGTAAACAAGTTAGTACAATAATTGGGGTGGACTCCATGTTTTCCAGATCCCTCTTGGGCAAAATTGCACCAGAACCACTTGACCTTCTTTCTCTCTGAGACTGGTGGGTGTATTGCAGCTGCAGCAACCTGATTTCTGTTGCCAATTCAGGCTGCAAGCTCTGCTCATTGCTCTTTCCTTGTGGAACAATGCCAGGCACAGGAGGGAAAGCCAGCCAAGACAGTAGACACTTAGGACCCTCCTAGAAGCTCCCATGCTCTCATTTCCATCAGCCCCTCAACAGTCCAAGCTCCGCTGACTTCCCAGAGAGATTCAAATTCTGCAGTGCTCTGGAGGGAGAAAGGTGTCAAAAACAGAAGCCAGGGTACCAGGAATGGCTTTAAGAGGATGGACATGTCAATTTAGCCCATGTATAGATCATAAATGGATCATAAAGTAGTGTGGGTCAACCTTTTCCAGCTACAGAGGTTGTTTTGGCAACTGGTCCACAGTCTGACCTGCCCCAAATGGCATTTGGCTGCCCAGGCATTTCAGTTATATCCCATCCTACCTGAATAGTCTTGTCTGGTCCACCCATGGACAGCCCTGCAGTAGGTAGGGTGTTCTGACTCCCTCCACTCCTGGAGGTCCCCTAGCTGCGACTGGGGAACTTTCCTGATGGGGTGGACAGCTGAATGTTTAAATGTTGTCCCCATGTGTGCCACTGTCAAGATTGTCACATTACAGTGACAGAACCAGAGCAATCCCTATCTTATTATACAAGAACTCAGCACCAAATCTTTGAGACATCCTTCCTCATGACGTTCAAGCCAACAAGAATTCTATCTGCTGAACAAAGAGGTTGCTCTTGATCTGGGGGAAGACTGCATGCCCAAACCTGGAGCAGTAAAACCTGCCTTACAGCACGTTTGGTAGCATGGTGCCTGGAGACCCCCCACAGCTGGACATCTCTGCACCTTTTCTCTGAGCCTTGTCTGGGAGAGAATGGGCTGCAAGCAGGCAGGTTAAAACACAACAGACAGAAAAGCTTCTGGCAGCCGGAGCTAAACTGCAAAAGGCTCCATGGTTGTAATGCTGAAGCATCCTGCACCAAAGCAGGAAGCACTCTGGTCCCCCAGTGAACTCCTCCAAGGAACAGAAAAATGCTAACTACTTGTTTATAAGCTGGAAGCGGGTGTGTGCAGTCATCTGCATAACAGAACTGCCCAAGCTGTCTCTTTGTGTGTTTTCCAGCTCCTATGTTAATCACTGACCCTGCTGACTCCGGCATTTACCAGTGTCTCACTGCCCTGTGAGCGCTGCTTTGCATTTGCAACCGAAGAAGTTAAAAGGATGAAGGATGAGAAGGGAAGCTCAGCAGCTGTGGATATGAACACCAGCCTGCCAGAGGGGAAAAGAGCCAGGACTGGACAGGTTGATAGCGAGAGTGGAACTGGCTTTGAAAGATTGTCTGAAAGGGATAAAGCTCACCAGGGAATGGTTTAGGTCTCTCTTCCTTGCACTGTAGCTTCACTGCATCCAGTGAGAGTGACCCCTGTGAGTCCTAAAGGCCGGGGTTCAGTGTCTCCTGGGGTGGTGACTCCTAACTGAGGTTGGGAGGACTCTTAAGCAGCCAGTCCACAGCTTCCAGGGAGCCCTCTCCTCCTGTCAAACCCTCCTTGCCTGGCCTCCCCCTGCATTCCTGGGATCAAATGTGAGACAAGAGAAGTGGGGAAAAATGCTCTGGGATATGTGCTTCTAGGCCGTGAAGGTATTGAAGGTATTGCCTTGATTTGTGCAGCACTGCTTGCCACTGGACAAAGGTGGAAGGGAAGGCAGCAGGAGAGAGATCTGGGCACATTTACTGTTTGAAATATCTGTGTTTAGTTTCTTCCTGAATTGCACAAGAATCCTATACATGGCGTCTCCGTGAGCCCTCCTGCTCTCTCGTTGCCAAATGCTGCAGCAGAAATGAGTGCCACAGTGAGGTTCCCCAAGGGCAGTGGCATGTGAGGCAGGAAGCCCTTGCTGTCTCTGGTATCAGGAGTTACTTTGTGCCCCTCACTGGATTTGGGGCGATTGTGGCAGGTTTCAGGCTGGTCCCCAGGGATAGGCTGGAACTAGATACTGCCTGCAGCCACAGCTACACACACACAGGGGACATGAAGCACTGACACAGGTAGCAAAGATCCCAACTCTTCCCTCTTGACCAAACTATGACCCCTGTCATTAAAATGCACCCAGGATTCACACCCAAGACCAGATGGGCTCCTTGGGTTCCTATCTTGAGGTGATGTAGGTAGGGAGGAGACAGGTTCTGGAGGAAGCTCTAGAGTTCTGGACATGTGAAGAGGCCATGGGGTGTTGAGCTGGTGTTGACAACTTAGCAATGCTGGACCGAGGTGCCTGATGCGGCTGTTTGCACAGCCTCACGTGATGCCCAAGGGACAGGATGAACCCATTGTGAGAGCGGGAGTTAAGGAGGGGGACGTCGGCCCTGAGATTAGGCTAAAGAGGCAGCAGGTCAGAGATAATGGGGAGAAAGACGGCTCCACCGAGGGTCCAGGCACCAGCAGGCAGATGTAAGGCTGTCCAGGAGGCTGCCCAGAGATGAGGACAGGGAAAAGGTTTCTGTCATTTGGGTGCCTCCCACAGACAAACGAGAAGGTTTTGACGGGCAGCTGTGTCTGCCTTAGGAGCCCAGGGGTCCAACCAGCCTGGCCTTGCTGGTGAAAGGCACCATTTGGGAGGGAGAGAGGAAAGGGCATCTCCTAGCTAGCAGGACAGAAGGACCGTGGTCTTGTCAGAGTGAGTGGGGAGAGGGAGCAGACACACATGCAGGCTGTGCCAACCCTTGGGCTACAGTGACACTCACCTAGGAGCTGCCTGCTCCCCGTGGGACACGATGGGTGCCCCGCGCAGGCGCCCAGCTCCCACCCCGTGGCCCCAGTGGGCTCTGCCACTCGCCATGGGGCTGGAAGCCCAGGCGGGGTGTGGGGCAGGAGGATGCTTTGGGGCGCAGGGTGCCCGGGCGCTCCGAGGCGCAGCGGGGCAGGGCGGCCGGAGGCGGCGGGCCCTTTAAATGCGGCGGCGGCGGCACAATAGCCATTATCACTTTAGCTTTGGAAGTGACCCCCGGCCCGCTCCGCTTTCATCTGGGCCGGGGCCGCGGGGATGGCCCGCTTCCTGGCGGGGGAGGGGAGGGCGG
>VXAD01000737.1:0-68960 GCA_013399195.1 Dicrurus megarhynchus
AACTATGCTAACCCATGCCACCAAGTCAAGCATACACTCAGGCTTTGCTCTCCCTATTCTAATTCACTTCTGAAGTCCTTAACCTGCACTGTCTCTGGTGTCACTGAGGAGGGTGTGAATCAGAAATAAACCCAAACCCAGTGATACACAGTTCCACAGTGGTAAGAGCAAAGTTACTCTTCCTCAGATGGCCATGCACCTTGACATCCACATCCCTGTGGTTTAAATATTTTTCTAGGAATGAACTATCAGGTATTTTTCTTGTTTCAGTCCAGTTTTGCCAATCAAAAACCAACCTTGAGTGTGCATTGCACAGAGGCAAAGAAACTTTAGAGAGGCTCATTATTATGAATTTTGTAAGAACTGGAATAGGAAGAAATCTCTTCAATATAAAGACATTATATTATGATTGCTCTAGTCTTAAAAGATTATCTGAAGAAAAATAATGTCCCAAATTGTGGTATTGAAATAAGTGTTTTATATTAATTTTCTACTCCAAGGAATGAGCAAACATTAAAATAAGGAAACTGGAAACTAGAATATTTAAATTACTCAATAAAAAGAAAAAAAACACATTTCTTGAATAAACCTATTGTTCTTTAAAATGAAATGAAAAAGGCAACTACCATAACTATTCATTGCTCTCCATAAAAGTACAATATTTTTCATTATAAAGAAAATCATGGCAAGGATTTAACTTAAAGTATTTTAATTTCTAAAACTAGACCATTTTCTTACCCCTTGAAATAAAAAAGCTTAAGAATTATATAGGAGCTTAATTTCTTATATGAAAAGACTTAACCTCTTTATCTCTAGAGAATTCTCATTTCTCAAGCTATGGATGTTCTATTTAATATATTCCAAACAGTAGGCACATATGAGCAGGCAATGTTAACTTTTTCTTACACATTATTTGGGGACAGAAGTTAAGCATGTGGTGGCTATATCTTAAAACAGAGCTCTCCTGAGGGTCAGAGATGATTTTTTCCTAATTTCAGATGTGTATTTAGCATTTGCTTTACTTTTTCAGTGTTGGATTGTAGGCATCTTTAGCATGGATGAACAAAGGCAGGGAGGAACAAGGACAGTCATCTTTGTGTGGCCCGTACAATTGCACTTAGTTTAAGGAAGGAAGTGAGGTCTGTGACCTTGCCGTGCTCCACACTGTGGAGGGTACACCATCCTAAAGGCAAACATTAATTGGAAGCCTGTTTTAGTTAGGAAAGGAAAGACACAAAAATTGGGTTTGTGTGAAGGAAGCAGAAGGAGAAGCGAAGGGGAAAGCCAGTGGGGGTAGGTGGTTAGTGGAAGCACTGAGCGTAATGCCTGTGTTGTTCAGGACTGTGGGACTGTGTTGAGGGCAGACTTTGAACATGATGTGCAAGGACAACACAGCAAAAACAGCCAATTTTTTGAAGGGCTGACAGTGTAAAATTCTTGGCTGCAGAACAGGTCTGGACAGATTTGAAGAAAGAAGGAGAGAGAGAGCACGCTTACGTTCGTTGCAGTTCAGGGCACATAGCCCTTATCGTCTAATGCATTTTTAGATAGTGTAACTTTGAAATGGGTACCTGATAGATGTTCTCCACTGCCCTTTTCTGCCTGCTGACCAGCATCCCCACCCCTGTAATTGGTACTCTCCAGCTGCCCCTTCACACTGGGTGCAGCTGCTGTTGCATAATTCCCCTTTATGTACCCTTCTCTTGCCATTGAAGGAAATAGTAATTAAAACCCCCCCGAGTCTACCTTTTCTTTTTTTTTTTTCTCCCTGGTTCTGGTTTTGCTGCTGCTCGCTCTCCATTTACTCTGGAAAGGCTTTTCAGACCCAAGTGTCCTTCAAGAAATATTATCTCTCAACTGGAATATTATCTGAAGAAGATGTCTGGTTTATTGTCTCTACCTAATATAATTGTCCCCAAGTACACTTGCACATCTGTTACATATTTATGTGTTAAGGGTTCTCCCTCACCCCAAAGTGACTGAATTTAGAGATATTCTGCAGGTGGCAGGTTTGCATGCTACAGAGGCACAATGAGGTGTGAACAGTTCAATTGCCAGCAGGGAAGAAAAATTATTATAACCAACATCGTTTAGAAAGCTTTATATTTGGAAATCATATACTCTAACCCCAGCCTTCCAGGTAATTAATTGGTGGTAAGGAGCCAATAGAGGAAGTGGATGACTTTTGGTACTCATACACTTTATTTTACTTCCCACACATGTCTACATCATAACCAAAAGCTTCTGAACATAAAAGATTCTGCAGCATCTTCAGAAACATCAGTAAGACTCAGTAAAATAGCTGAACCTTGACTCAGCCCCTTAGGAACAGTTATAAAGCCATTTTTGTGAAGTAAAGTAGAAAGATGGGTGGGAAAAAGAAAAACAGATTTTGTCACTCCCAAAATATGCTCAGATTCAACCTTCACTAACCCCATTGTGTAAAACATACTGAAAATTATTAAGAGAAAGCTTGCAAGTGTAAATACTTATTCTCAATGAAATCAACACCATCAAACTGATTTGTAACTATTCCCTTAATACTGCTATAAACTTTACTGCAGTGAAAACACTGGCTATACAGATTGCTTTCCTCTTCCTCAGGATATGTTTCACCTTTGTGGCATTGCCACTATAAATCTCATGGTCCAACAACCCCTTGTCTGCAAGTGATTTCAAGCACTATCATAAAAACGAAACAGACAGACTTAATTTGAGTTCCAGACTTAAGGAAACTCAACTAAAATATTAGCATAATTTCACTGAAGACGGAGGAAATTGTTAAAATATGTGTATTAGAGAGTGTCTGCAATTCAATACATCTCTTAGCTGGCTCTTGGGTGCCACCCAGTGATTGATTTAACAGCAGGTTTGTAATGGTGTCTGTGGTGCACCGCAGGCCATGTTAAGAAGCAGCACTGATCACAGGAGATCAGAAACAAAACGTTAGGAAATATAAGAGATTCATGACATGTAAAATCTGAACCTGTGAATAATAAGCTCTGTCTGATCGATTTAGTGCTTGGAGAATTTCTATGTTGAACAATACTCTTATTTGTTTCACGTGGGGACTGACTGATTAGGCAACCATTGTGCATGTTTCTTCCTGAAAGAAATTAGGGAAGCTTGTAGTCCTTTGATTTGTTGTACTTTCCTTCTTCAGCAAATATGCAATTATTTTTTTAAGACAATAGTGGTGCTCTGCTTTCCACCAAAATATCAAAGTCATTTTCATGAAGAAAAAGTATACTTTTTTCTGATGATCATTTTTTAAATAACGTAAAACCTTTGGGAAAAAAGTCCTAGTTAAATACTAAAAGATGTGCGATGGAAATCTGCTTAAAAAACTTGTCCTGAAATTGAAAAGTCCTTTCCAGTGATACTGTGTGAGAGTATGCTGTTGTCCCAAGAAAATGTGATGGTGCACTGACCGCTGCCCTGGATCACAGGACTTTACAGGCAATTGATGACAACAATTTAGAAATACTGATGTGAAAAAGATTTCTCCTACAGAGAGCTATTTAATCCCACAGAGAAGGCACAATGATTTCTACTATTAGAGTCAGAAAGATGAGCACTTTTTGAAGTAGAGGACTTGAAACATTCTCTCTCAAAGCATGGCTGATTCATCAATACTGAAGTTTTAATTGACGGTAAGATGTATTTCACAAAGTGAGGCTGAAACTGAAACTAGGATGGTTCTGGTGCAAAAATGGTTAGGTGAAAGAAGTAGAATTAATTACCAAAATGGGCCCTTATTGTCCTGAAAATTATTGCTCCTTAGAGATGGAGAAAAGATTACACAGGGACAGAGTAAAAGGGTTTTACCCTGTGTCTCAGCACAATGTCTGCCTGCTGTGCTACATACCTGCATCTCTGCAACTCTCTTTGCTGAAACAGTTTGCAGAAGCTTAGAATTTTACATGCACTCTCCAACTTTAAACTGAAAATCTCTTCTCTTTCTCTTATGTTCATGCTAGCTGGGGTGGGTAGAAGCTACCAAATTAATAAGTTAATTAAGTATATATTAATGCCAGGAAATGAAAGACTGTGGCCTTAATTTCATATACCATAAAACAGCATGTTCTTTGTGGTTTCTTGGAAGGCTTAACAGTTTATTGGTTAAGGAGACAACTTTATCTAGAGATTTAGCATTAGATAGCATTTCTTGTACAGTATTTTTCATTACAGAAGTCAGTTTGATAGAAGAAAAGCAAAAATGTGTTTTGAGTAGACTGATAAGTGACCAGCCGGTCCAATGTTAGCACCTTCCCTTTCCAAGCAAAGAGGGAGGTTTTGAATTGAATACCTTTGGGCTGCAAGGAGAGAACAGGATTCTGTCAGCCTAATCTCATTATACATGTAGCCATTACAGTCAAAATGAGTTTCCTCTGCCTTAGTTTAGGTTGGAGTCAAAGCCAGTTCTCAGAGGAAAAGGGTCATTACATTAAGGTAGTAAGTTACTAAATTGAGCTTCCTATTATACTGAGGTATACACATTTATGTTTTCTTTAGCCATAGGGAGATGAGATGAATAATTTGGGTATTGTTTACTAATTGGAGTCGGACATTATGTTCTGATGAATTAAAAAAAAAAGAATACACAATAAAAAGAAATATATAAAACCTTAATTGTACAAGAAGAGGTTTGGGACCAAGATTTTTTTGAGAACACTCCCACACTTTGAGAAGCTGCAGCATTAAGCCAGCAATTTGTGGCTCAGGCTCATCTTAAATGAAGTGAAATGAATAAATATATGTCATAGAAATCAATATTCTTTTGGCCACGGTCCTACAAACATATGTGAATAGTTTTGTGCATGTGAGTTCAATTAGATTATTCATATGCACAGTGTTAACTCAGATATGCAAGTGTTTGCATTATTGGAATCCCAGTTTATGGATGTTCACAAAGAGCCAAAATCTACAAGGAAAAGCTCGGATACCACAAATGTTCACGCAAGTGAGTATTTGTGCAGAGGTCCTTTTGTACTCACAGGCATGAAGGTGCTCAGAGGCTTCTACACACCACTTTACAAATCAAGAAAGGCCAAGTCTCACATTTTGCAATTTTTACATGCTTAAATAATTCATTTGATTGAGCATAATTAAATATTAATTAATTTGATGGCCAACAGAGAAATCTTTTATTAAATATGTAATGGATTTGATTATCATGCCTAAATTTTAAGCAATTCACATGAATTCAAAATGTCTTTTTATTTTTTTCCCCTTTGCATCAGTCTGTAAGAAATTTTGAGCCATCCCAACCTAGATTCTTACTTTTTTGCAAATGTGCAGAAAATTGCAACACCATGATGAAAACACTTTTTTGTATTGAAAAATTAATCATACAGAAGTAACTGTGGCATGGAGTAAGGTGGGCTGTGCAAGGGTTGGGGCCCCAGCCCAGGAGACCTGGCTGCAGGTACAAAAGGAACTTACAGGGAAATGTGAGGAAAATAACATCCTTCCTTGTCTTTTTCTGTCTTTCTCTGAAAAAGGTAGGCATAGTAGTGTTTTCTATCATGTGAGGGTCAGGAGCAGAGGCTGAAGGAAGTTCTTGCTCTTCAAGCAGGTAAACAGTGCATCTCTCATTCAAGAAACAGTCAAAATCCCTTAATTAATGAGGAAACAATAAAAAAATTACAACTAAAAAATTTTTAAAATTACAAAAATTAAAAAAATTTTAAAAAATAACAACTAAAATTACAGGCCACAGAAAAGGGCAGCCAAAGGTGTAAAACTAATGTTTTACTGAATTTTGCATCAAAACCCAAGGGTATAGCAAGCATGACTGTATATTAGTGGGGTGACATTTCGTGTGTGACAAAGACAAGAAAAACTTATAAGGGCAGGAAAGAGTGCTGGAACAAGTCCTGTAAGTGGCTGACAAAGGAAATGTTTGGAGAAGGAGTTTTTCAGTTAGGTCCTGGCTCAAAGAGGTACAGAGTTCTCTGCAAAAAAATCTTTGCTTTGCTCTTTGGCCTTTGTCTGCAAGAATAAGGGACTTTGCATACTCTTCAGAACTGAACAAAAATCATTGCATTCTATTTTAGAATCGAAGAATCATATCATATCCTTCTTCTCAAGACAAAAGTGCAAGAAATTAAATCTGAGGCAGCCACATGAGATGCAAATGATGTGGCAGATTTAAGAGGACGTAGGAGCTCATACACTATGGGGCTGTGCTGTAAGAGTATTTACCTGTGTGATCACTTCTGGCTCAAGACAAAGGTGGCAGCTCTGTTCCTACATTACTCATGGGTCCACTCAGTCACTGCTGAGAGTTTTCAGTCCTTCTGCCCATGAAGGACCAGATTGAAGCTGTAGAAAACTGAGTGCAGGACTACAGCAATCTTCCTCCTGTACAGGGTAGTCACCGATACTTGGCTTCAGTGTCTTACCTCAGCCACACGTAACTTAAATAGGTGTCATAAAGATACTGTAAATTCCTCAGCAAAATATGCTTTAGATCAATGTGTTATTGAATCATTGTTTATCCTTGAGAAACACTGTGTTAGCAAAAAACTTTCCCCCTATCTCTCCAACATCTGCTAACTAAAAATGCTGAAGTCTTTTTTTCCTTTCCCAGTTTTTCAAACTAATATTGATTTTACTTCAGCTAAAAATAGTTCACTGGGAAAATGTCATTCAGAGGTGCCAGCTGACTAAAGAAGAAAAAGGATAACATCTCGTAAAACCCAGAGTAGAACTGAAAATTAAATTTTGATATTATTCTGCTACTCTCAGTGGATTATGTTAAATTTTACATGCAAGGAAGTATGGATGATAAAACGTTGCTATGATTCCTCTTAATTCTAGAGCTGAGGAAAATTTTGTTGGAAAGATTGTTTTTAAAACTGAAAAAACATAGCAGATTTATTTTAGTTTTGTCTATCAAGATCCATACATTTCACGGTAACTTTGCAGTGAAGCATACTAAAAAGGCACCAAATTCAATGGAGTCTGACCCTCACTCTGACAGTTTTTGGGCTAGCCTGAGCTATGTTTAAAGCAATACTCATTTTACTGGAACACCACACTGCGTCTGCTCCTAGCACAAGAGATCACACTCTTTATGCCATTCGATGTCGTCAGTGCTGTCTATAGAAACTTTCTTCCAGAAAAAGTCTCCTTCCTTTAGAAATAAAGTTTTCTCACTCCAGCTTCTGCACCCTGCCTTGCCTTGAATAGTCCCTTTCCTGGAAGCAGGACAGCAAACCTTGCTCAAACCAGGTCTCTTTCTCTACTTGGAGCACAACTGTGAATGTAATGAAGTTCACTGTTCAGGCCATTCCAGCGGTAAGTAAAGTGGTTCCCAGAAATGTGCTGTGTGCCTTCACTGACTGAAGTAATGCTTTCTTTGCCTTTTCAGCTTTCTCCCAGGAAGAGAAGTTTAGGCACAGAGTGGTTTTTGGGTATGGTTTCATCTGCTTCATTGTGCACAAGACTGTGTCTCTCTGATTTTATTGGTGGTAAGATTGAAGGAACCTGCATTGAAGATAAGTAGAACAGTATGGGGCCATATTTTTCAGTCTTGAAAGGAATTCTGTTCTCTCTGCAGATGAGTTTTACAGCTATGTAGGAAGTTATGTAGTTTTGAGTTTTAACATTGGAATTTATCTCGTACAAAGCAGTGCTTGAGATATGAGGAAACAAGCTTACTAAAAACCTTATGGATATGTGCTGAGCATTTGAAGTAATAAGTATCTTTGCTTTCCTGGATAGTCTGTGGGAACTTAATGTCTGTGTGGATCACATCAAAGATATGCTAAATTTACTAATGGCTGTGCTACTGGGTCCTCCAGCTTTCTGGAAGTGGTCCAGGGCTGAATATTTAGGAATGGCACCATTATAGAAAGTTACTTCACATGATACTGGTCCTTCTCTTACAGCTTCTGGCAATTTACTGCTTGGGGATTTCCTGAGCTGAAAGTTGAATCTGCATTGTTGTACTTAGGAAGAGTTGGCAGACTTCTGTTATGTACATTTCTTCCATCTAGTTATTAAACATTTCCTATTTTTGATATTTACGATGTCCTGCAGTAATTGAATACAAAAAATTGCTTCTGAGACTGCTTCTTTTAAAACTTCTGACTGGTCATTTTTCTTGGTGTGCTCAATTTTGGCATCAGGAAGGCACTCTGGAGAGTAGAAAACAAACTTGATGTGCTTCTACCAGCCCGTGTTGGTTGAAAGCTACACTTGAGTTCCACATTCAGTCTTACCTAGTGCATCATTCCCATAGCCCTGGCATGCATCTATAAATTACCAGATAAGGGGTGTAGAGGCAAATACAAATGAAGGGAAAGTTCATGTTGCTCAGCCCTCAGTTTAAAGAGTAGCTACTGAGATCCTTTGCGATCACAGATGGATTAAATGATCCATCCTTGAACTTACAAGACCATAATCCGCTATTGAAATCCCTTGTAGAAATTAATTTTATCATCTGAAATACAGAGCATCCTCCTAAAGACATCAGAGGGAAAGAAATTTACACCTCTCCCCAGTCTTCTTGGTTGAAAAGTGGATGGGGAATAAGACAATTCCTCCCCACCTTCCGAGGGTGTCCCACCTCCAAAGAAAAGCAACACATTTGTGACTATTCAGGCTGGCGGGACCTGAATATTTTGGTTCTGCTTGGGCCACTCCATGTGTTTTTTTTCAAAAAAAGAAAAAAAAATGTTATTTCTGAAACAGATTTTTCTTTGTTTGTGACATTTTGCTAGTAGGCCTCACTGTGTCAAGTCTCTCTCTTTGATATCACCAACTCTGCATGAATTAAATGTGTCTTTCTTTGGAAAAACTCTACTGCTTCTTGTCCTATACTTTAAACACTGATATGTTGACCCTGTATAAGGAATATAAATGTATAATTAATGTCTTCAGTTACTATTTGAGAAATTTTTCTACTGTAAATGAGTTGGAATAAAACCTTTCATTTTTGGGTATCCTCTGTAATATGGCACTGGTAAATGCCTAGCTGGTAACTGACTAGCTAGAGACCAGACCACCCACTAACTCAACACAGGCCACTGAATGACTGACTAATACTAGAGACGTGCAAGGAAGAAGTCTTATTTCTCTCTGCAGATCTTAAAATCTGTCCAGTTGTCTGTCCTCTATGCTTTTTATTGCCATGCAGTGTTCAAAACTGGAAAAATCTTTCCAGTAGTTCTAACCCCACACACTGCCCAAGCATTGTTGACAAATGCTTTCAACCGTAGTGGCAGTGCTGAGGGTGAGTATTGCCTACTTCCACAGTTATATTTGTTCTGTTCTTTCTGAATTTGAAGGCAATAAAGAATTAATTTAAGAAAAGTCACATAACTAGAATGCAGTGATGGTGTGACTCTTCACCATACTATCAATGTATCGGTACCTGTATTGGGAGGATTAAGTTATGTTATGGAAAAACCAATACTGGCTCCGGTAAAGTTACCTGCTAAAATCAACACTAGAACTTTTTCTATCTGTGTTAAACTCTGGTAGCCAGATAAAGTAGCCTCTTTCACTTATCTCCTACTGTAACCAAAATAGCTTCTACTTCTCCCTGATGTAAGGTGTAGTATGCCAAATCAATATGACCAGCTATACAAAAGTATAGTATACAAGAATGCAGAACAAAATATACTGTGTTTGAAGTTGAAAAGGTAAGATACATCTGAAAAGCGAGGCTAATGTTCATAATGTCATTGCAACAGTATTGAAATGGATGAGAAGAGTTGAATGTTTGTCTAATCAAATACCCAGAATGCCCACCCCTTTGCATGTTTCAGTAGTGAATCCTGCCTGTTGGAATTCTTCATTCCATTTGTTAGGTTTGTCCTTCGGGAAGCTCTACAGCGTATTTTATAATACAGTATTGCACAACTGGAAGATTACCTCAAAAAGGAAAGGTCAGCACTTTAAAGCACAACTTGGTTTGCATATGTTTAGAGTCTAAATGTTTGCTTGTAATGCATGTTCAAGAGTGCATGCCTTTTTATGACCAACCATACTGAAAGTTTGGAGCTTTTCAGTCCACATTTAGAAACAGAAGCAAAACAGTATTGGAGGTTAAGTCTTTCTGTATCCCCTGACACACTTGGGTACACATGAAGAGAATGCAGAATTAACACAAATCTGCATATTATAGAATAGATACAAAAACTATATAAATTGATGCAGAACTGTTTATTGAAACAGCATTAAAATTTATGAAAACAGACAAATGTTTATCTGCTGAGTGATATTGAAAACTTGCACCTTTGAATGTTTTGGCTGCAAAGACTGAAAATGATAAATCACTTTCCAACAGCTGTGGACAGCTGTTTAAGTCTGGGGTCTAGAGAGCTTAATTGGGGAAGTGTGTTATAAAATTAAAGTGCCAATGGCTCATTAAGTTATGTGATGACTTTGTGTTGCAGGCCAATAATACTGCATTCCAGGCTTTGGGAAAAGACATGCCTAACTCTCTGTTAATTAAGGGCTTGTCGAAGAATGCAGGTTTGCCAAACTGCAGTGTTTTCATAGGAGAGCATCTGTGAAAGAAGAGTCAGAGGGAGAAGCTATTTACAAGTAAGAGTTTATTGCAGCTAGGGCAGATTTGCACCTCTTGATATCCTGATGCCTGGGCAGGTTTACCTTGTTTATAAACCACTGGGATGCCTTAGATGCAGGAAAAAGACTATCAAACCAGCTTTGATAAATAACCATTTCTCTGAAGAGAGTAAACTATTACCAACATAGACAGAGTTATTAAAAAATGCCACCCAAACATTAACATTCTCCCCCAGCATAGAGAAAAAGACAGGTTTTCCAGGGTGGCCAGAGGATTAAAAAACAGAGACATGAGGGAAGAGCAGTGGGGTGGAGGAGGTGAAGTGTATTACAGCCATAAGGATTATTTGCACGAATATGTTGTCGTCTTTTAAATATTTTATGTTGATTTGTTTATATAGAAGGAATTATATTTGTCTATTTAAATCTCTAGTGAGCTACAGAGCAAGGATGACTGACCCTTACTAGCAATGGTATGGATTGTAGAATGGTGGTAGGGGGACTCTCAACTCAGAGTTAGTTTGCAATCTCATTGCAAACATGCTGGCTACCGCCTGTGCTAAGTGCAACCACCTTCACACTCCCTCCTCTCTGCAGGGCTTAGAGGGCCACCAAGTGTGGGCCAGAAGATTTTCCCTGTCACTGTTAGACTGCTAAGGCCACAACTCCACATTGCAATTCAGCTTAGAGACAGATTGGGACATGTTGTCTGTCAGACTTGACCTGCATGAGATTCCTAAAATAAATGCGAGTACAAAAGCGCCGAAGAAAGGACCAAAATGTGAACAATGTGAGAAGGATGATAACACCAAATTATTAAGCAGTCTTTCAAGTGCCAGCGTGGAAATTTGAGACCCATTCTCATAATTTCTTTCATTTCTCCACCCTAATATTTTCCTTTGCATTTTCAAACTGTAGAACATAAAGCTTATTCATACCTCTATCTTGTTCTTAAACTGCTGACTTGCATTGCTTGGGATTTTCCATTCACCATTTCTGCACAAGTCTTTGATAACATTTAACTGTGTGTTGCATTAAGATGGGAAAACTTAGTATCTGTTTATCTGTTTGCCTCAATCTAAATATCATTTGCTGATAAGGTCAACTATCCATGACACCTTGCCTAGAGTTAATAGAGGCTTGATATTAAAGATTCACACTTACCTAATCATAAATCCGAAATAATCCAGATTCAGTGTAGCTATCAGGATCTACATCAGCAGAAAAGAGTTTGTCCCGAACATGCAGCAAGATGTTTAAGTAAAGGTGTTTTAATGAAGGTTTGGAGCATGGCTGTCATTCTCTAAAATTGTAATGTGATGGAAAAAGGAGAATTTGAGCATATGCCAAGAGAATTTTCTCTGCAAACTGACTATTGACTGTCTTGGTAATAGGCTGCACATCAATGTTATTGTTAAGTGCAAGACTGAGTTTACTAATGAATTTGAAGCATCATGCTCCCAGTTAAAAAATCAGCAGCTGCTTCTGCTGAAAAAAACCAAACTTTGTACTGTCTAGGGATTTTTTTTTATTTCATTGCAGTCTTTCCTGTATAACTAATTCCGCAGAGTCTATTTCTTCATGAGTCTAATGACCAGCTGATGTGTTTGTTCACACTTTTTTGTTCTGTGAGCTATTTATTGCTGCTTGTAAAGTTTGAATGGCTATACTGTAAATATTTTCACAGAAGGTAAAATAGTCCTTATGTGGCGTTTAACGAAAATAATTCCATATTCTGTCTGTACCCTAGAAATATATTACACAGAATGAACCTCAATACTGACATGGGTATACTATATATGTATATATGTATAAAGTGTTTTGGTTTTTTTTCACTAGGGAGAATATTGTTTACTCCAGTTTTTCAGTTCTAAGATTTCTATATTGTGACAATCTTCCTGGTGGATGCTAAGAGCTTGTTGAGCTCCCTCCCTTGGGAACTCGTTGATGCATCTCACTAATCAACAGAGGACAATGCTGTTGAACAACACAAGTTGAAGTACCTGTACCTCTAGTGAACATTTGGCAGAATTATGCTCTCCCATGCATTGCTTAAAACACTTGATGCTGGAGTATGTGGCCATTCTCCTTCACAATATTCTGTCCAGTATTTTCAAGACAGAGGATGCAACTGTGGTCATATCTTTGCCGCTATTTAAACTTTGGACAAGTACCAAGGCCTGATTTGCCAATATCTATTTGTATCTGAAAGTCTCTCAGGAGACACTCTTGGTCTCTCAAGGAATAATTTAAGCCCTGTCATTTTTCAAAATAGCCACTGTCACCTCTCATGAAAATAAGATTTGGGGAGGCAAAATTTCAGTGCTAAAGGTGCCCTTTTGCATCCTTTATTTGTTAAATAACGCAGTTCCAGCAAAGGAGGCCAAGTACAGCCTGGCTCTGTTTCAGTGCAAATAATATCAGTCAGCTCAAACCTCTCTCAGCAATGAATTAATCTAATCTTTTTGACTCAGTGCTGACACAGATGAAGAGCTGTCACAGGGAGATGTAATCAGGTGAAGGATTATGATAAACTGATGAGATGTGGTAACTGTTAAAATGCTACTGCTCTTTTGCAAGTGAGTGACTGACTACAGGCTGAGTTTCTGTGCGGTTCACTCCATTATTTTCCATCCACACAGTCTTTAAGGAGGGAACACACATCCTCTCTGTGGGCTAGGCATTTCTGTACAGGCATGTGGTTCTTCCTTGTAAAAGGACCTGACCCTGGCCAAAGTGTATAACAGGTACAGAAAGCAGAGCTGATGTATAGCCAAGCATATTCTGCAGGCATGTCCTACAGATAAATTTTAGCTGAACACTGCAAAATAGGGATGCAGCAGCCTCTTCAAACTCAAGTCAGCAAAAATGACAAGGCTTTCTTGGACTTTTCTTAGTGTAAAAAGATTATGAACTGTTCTCTGTTATATTTGGATTTACTAAAGAATGTATGTTGCATTCCACATAATTCATGGTTTCAGCATTCTGTATTTTCCATCTCACTCTAAATTATTAAGAGGACCTCAATGTTCATTTTCAGAGATATCAAAAAGTAATACATTTTCCAGCTACTGCAATACATTCTTAAAAGAAACTTCAGAATTCTCTGTGATTACAAAAAAGGAATTTGCAGGTGCTTGAGCAGCCTGAATATACCAAAAATATAATAAACTAGATAATCAAATCATTATGTCTGGTGTTCTGGATTAAAATGTATATATTTTAAAGAAAAATAACATGAACATTAAAATGAAATTTCAGAGTAGCACCAACAAAAATCATATTGAAAGAAAAAGGTACAATGCATTTTCCAGCTTTGCAAAGTGAATGATAACTTGGAAAGGAGAGCGGGGAAAAGTGAAAGAGTTACTTAAAGGTCAAGTTCAACTTTGGGGCTGTAACCATGTTCACCTTTGGTTATGTTTGCTCTTGAACTGGGGAACTTCAAAAGCGCAGACTGGTGATTGACATTGTGCAGACAGGGAGGCATTAAGGCTTCTTAAGCTGATTTTGATGATATTCAGCTATTTGACAACATTCTCCTCTTAACATACTTGGCAATCAGAACAAAAACAAAGAGGTTTTCTTTTGCAGCATGGCTTCCTGAGCAATTGTCAAAGTTTTTAGTCTAATAGAATATCCTTTGCAGTAATCCTTTTCACTTTTACTTCACTCCTTTCAGTGTGGACCTGGAAGACTACACAAAGGAATTTTCATGGTCTTTCTGAGGCAATAATACTACTATGTACCCCTACACAGAGAGGAAAAGTCAAAAGGGACACATTAAATGCGCTGGTCATTTGACTGAGCTAGAGAGTCATGTAGGAAAAGCCCTTACTCAACTGACATCTCTGTGCAGTGGGACATACGTGCCTAACATGATGCCCACACTGGAATGTTTTTCTGTGTTGACAACAATGGGGTTGTTGCTTTGCTGTATTGATCCACTGTTCCAACCACAAAATCATGTTTTTCCCAGTAGTTCTGTCATTTTCTACTGACAGTGTTCATTTTGTAATGTAACAAGTAAACTGCCCTCAAGTAGATACAGTCTAAATTGGGCATGTATTTCAAAGGAGAAAAATGAACTGGCAAAAAGATCTATGTGCTGAAACTGTAGTTTGATAGAGACCTTAAACTAAGAGATTTATAGGGGACATTGGCTTTCAAATTTTGTTAGTTGTAGCAAACTGTTCTTTTTAACATATAAATTATGATATTTATGTAAGCTTAGGAATTTTCTATTAAACCAGTTTTTGAGCACTAAAAGCTTTGAAGGACCCCTCTGTAAACTAAAACTAAATCTCTTTTTCATGGTTTTACTAGTGCTCTTCCAACACAATGTCAATCATTCTTCTCTCAGCGGTCACTAACCAGGTTATTTGTGTGTTTCCACACTGCTGCATCACAAAACATCATGCCCACTTGCCTCAAAAAGATAATATCTAACACATATGGAGACTGCCTTTGATCTCCACGGTCTATCTAGAGGTCACAGACCTGTCTTCTTCTTCTCTCCCTCACTTCAAATAGCCCCTTTCATTTACTGTGAAACTAAACATTGGAAAGACAAAGGCAGGAAAATAAAGGTCTTGATTTAGTAGTGCTTATACATTTGGCTATTTCAAGGTAGATTTTACTCTCCTAGGTCACGATATTAATTGCCCTGCATTTCTGCATCATGGCATACTGTATTTGTTTTCATGCATGCAGCCTTCAAAATTGAAGCTGCTATTTAAATCAATATGTGCTTTGTTCATAACTTAATAACCATTAGAAGTCTACTAATCAATTTGCAAGAGTCAGCACTGAATCCAGCTCTGTGGGAGTTGCATGGGAAAGTTTGGTAATTTTACCTGGGTTTTGGAAAATAGATTTTTATTTATTAACATGAAGCTGTTAATGGAGAAGGAGTAAATTGTGTGATCTTTTAAATTATTGTGAAGATAAATTGGGATGGGAAGGTGAGGGAAAAAAGAGGCTACATTAGAAATCTCGAGGGTCTTAGGGAATAGTTCCACACCCTATGTGGAACTACAGGTGAGCAATTATATGATAAATGATTTAATAGCCTTTGCCAAAGGACAACATTTCTTTTTCACATGCAAAAGCCAGACGTGTTTCAGTACAACCACTTTGGTTTTGAGTCGGAAAAGCAAGTAGTTACCTAAAGAAGGATTTGAGCAACATGTAGCTACATGTTCCTCAAAATCACATGTTCAAAACCCTAGTCTTGAAAATAGCTCTACCTTAAAGACCTTCTGGTATTGACCCTACTGTTCTGCAGTTCTGCTCAAGTTCTCCATGTTCTCACTCTGATGCTCAAAACTTCCTCAGGTATCACTGCTCCAATTACTTACTGATGCTCAGTAGACACTTACGAACAGGAGCTTGTCTGCGTAATTCGCTTCGAGAAGTCAAACCAGCAGAAGTTTTCTAAGTATATTTAATGAATGAAAGTTTTACCTGAAGTATTGTAGCAATTACTGATTTTTTATTTCTTTTTTTTAAATATTGGTTAGCTGGGAAGGAAGAAATTCTCTTTTTTACAAGACCAGAGCAGTCACCCAGATTCTATTGTCTTTAATGACAGAAGAATCCAAGGTCCTACAGAAGAAACTCTAGCTGTGAGGTCACTGCACGTGTTGTAGGAAATTTGGCATATATTTTGTTCCTCTTCCATTAAAATTTATAGAGGCAAAGATATCTGCCTTCTTAGAGGCAGAGAGATCTCTATGATCTCACCAATTAGTGGTCAGGTCAGAGTGTGCCTAGTACAGAAGTCCTGCTTCTGGCTCCACCTTCTCTTACAACTATTTGAGGATTAATTCTGCATTTTATGTTAAATCTCCCTACAAAAGCTCATTTGATTTCCACTCCTTTCAGGTGGAATATGCACTCTCTCTCTTAAGAGTTTGGTTTGGCCAGAAAAGTATTTCCTGTGCAGTGGACACAGCAAACAGAAGATGCATGGTTCAAGAGAGTCTCTGGATTCAGGGAACTTTTCAGGGAGATGTATAAGAGCTGAAGAGGGTGAATCTGGAGCTCTGGACCACCCACAGCTCATATGATGGCCTCAGTAGCTAGAATATTAATTATCAGCTGTGTCCATTAATCTTTTCTCACCTGCTCATTTTTAAAAATAAATATTAATTTGTTCTGTTTGATTATAAAAATAAGTGAGGAAAAGATTTTGTACCAGGATCACAACTAGAGAACAAATTTTATTGGAAGATGGTGAGATTTAAAATGCTGCTCAATGTTTTCCCAGATTTATTGCCTGAAGGGTAATAATCTTCATGCATGTCCACAGGTGTTTGTGTCTCCTCTGGGATTCAGGCACCTTGCCCAGAGAGCTAGAACACATCTGGGAGCAGTGCCCTGGAGCAAGCACAATGCATTCAGCATTGCATCATCTATGTGACATTCTGCATTGACTTAGAAGGGACTGAAAGAAAGATGCTCATATGAAATGCTGCCAGAAAAGAGCTGTGTTGGAGTGTACTCTCTGCAAGAAACTGCTTTGCACCATAAAAATCAAAGCAGCAGTGTGTAGAGATAGAGTTCTAGGATGGAGAAAAAAGAAATTACTTTACGTACTTGTAGATATTCCTATACACACACACACAGACATACCCCCCAACCCTCTACTTGAAATTTCCCCTATAGAACATTCACCTTCTGAGCTTACCACTTTACATACAGACGGATACAACTTTAATCCTCTTGGTCAACCAACAAACCAGAGTTACTTCAGCTTGTGTCTCAATAACCTGATGAGAAACTTTGTGGGATGCAACTATAAAGCTAGAACTGGAAGTATAACCAGCTTGTTTCTGTGGTTATAATAAATTTCAGATGCATTTTTTTTCATGATTTAACTAATTGCTATTTCTTTAATTTGCATCAGATATCTCTCGTTAACTATCAGCCAATACATTTCTGAGCCTATCACTTCACTGTGTTATTCAGGGAAGAGGTGTCAGCAGCTGATCCTAATGATCTTTCTGGCAAACTTTACTGATGAAAGCAAAATCTTAAGTTACACTAATACTTTAAGTGGTATAGATTGTTGTCTGTGATATTTAAACGCATTAAGGGAATGGTTGAAGAAATAGTTGATGAGTTTCAATGTGAGCAAATGTTAAATGATGGATTCAGGAACTAAACATAGTAGCACTCCCCGTACATTGCTGAATAAAGAGTGGAGTGCAGAGATAAAGAAGGAAAGTGAGTGGATTAGAAGAGTAGGTACACCAGGATGAAGTATGTTTCTCAGCTGCAGTAAAAGAAGGTTAATATGATAAAAAGAGAAGCTCTGCTTGGAGAATCTTCCTCTGGAGTTTTTGCATCCAGATTTGGCCTAATGAAGTGTGAGAAAGCATTTGAAGGAGGACTGGAAACTGAGCAGAGGTTAGTGAGGCAATGACTGATTTTTTAGAGTTTAAGCCTAATATGCAGATTATATCCAAAGAAAAAGTAACAAAAATAATTAAAGTCATGGGAACTGGAGAGACCTCAATATGAGGAAAGATTAAATATGCTACAACTATTTTGTTTGGAAAGTAAAAGGAAGTAGGACATCAGAATTAAAAATAACAATAGCTAGAAAGCAATGTAGTCTTTCCAAAATTTAAAGAATGAAAAATAATTAAAGGGAAGCCAAATAAAGACTAGTAAGCTTAATATGCTATTTATGCAAATAACAAAATCAACTTTGATTTTAGAGTGTTATTTTTAGATGTTTCTTAGTAAAATCAGAAAGAAAAATAAAAACCCATGAAGAATACTTTTGGAACCACAAGGACAAAACTAGAAAGAAAAAGAAAAGACTGTCTTTTTTCTCCATACAGGATAAGTGGCATTTAAAGGTGGTTTTCAGCTTGAGACGATATTTTGGAACAAAACAGAGCTTCAGAAAGTAGGGCCAACATCCACACAAAAACAATTAACTTTCTCATTACCTAGGAAATGCATCCTTTCATGCTCTGGGCCATTCAACATATATTAAAATTATACTTTATTTTTATTCAGGTAATTCAGATGCTGTTTTAGCACCAAAAGTTTGCAGCCATTCCTGAAAGAGTGTGACAGTATGTAGGAGGAATCAAAATGCTGTCTGTAAGCTCTTTTTTTCTGATGTCTTTCTGAAAGGAGAAAAGGTCAATCATGAAAATAACATTCCAAGACTATTGAAAAACACAAAAGAAGTTGATTTTTCATGCTAGAAGTGCAAAGCTAAACTGTAAAATTATATCAAGTATGTTCAATATCAAATACACAAAGTGCTGCAGGACCAGCTGTGTGTGGTTTGAGGTTGTCTGTAGGGAACTATTTCCAGTAGCTTTAATTCATGTGGGAAGGTCACCTCCTCTGGAAAATCTGCTGTACAGTATTAAGCAGAAACCCCATGTCTTCCTCTGCCCACTGCTGGAAGTAGAAAATCAGCTGTCTTGGTGCCGTTACTGATTAATCAGTGTCCCAGAACTTATTGTCCACACACTTTTGCTCTTGTGTCCTTGCATATGCCCATTTTTGTGCCAGAGGAGCAGAAACTCCGTCTCTTAGAGATGCCAGCTGGAGGACTTACTCTTGCCTTGCCTGCTAGGTGCCACATTGTGAAAACCTTCTTTACAGTTCTGTTTACTGAGGGACAGTTAATTGAAGTAACTAATGGACTTTGCAGAAGAATCACAAATGGCAGCATACCATCCATGTATGGACAAATGACACTGCAATTCTCTCATTGCTTTGTGGCTGAGACAGAAAGTAGCAGAATTACTTTGAGGAAGGGTTAAATTTTCATGGTTAGCAGGGCACATTGTCCCATAACAAGGCAGATATTAACATGTGCCAACTACTCTGAGCATTGGTGAGCTGCTCATGAGAAAGTGAGTATCAAAAGTCAGAACGGAGTATATCTCTTCCTTTTGCTCCTATGACTTTCTACATCAGCAGCTATGCCAAATTATTGCTGGGTTTGTTTCAATCCTTCTCTCTAGATTTGTTTATTAGTGCTGTAAAAGAAAAGCCTCAAGTCATTTTAGGCTCCTTTCTCATTGGAATCAGTCTTATGGAGTCACTGTGTCTGTGTGTGAACGTGTATTTAGATCTATATTTCTGTCTCTCTCTCTCCTTCTCCGAGTAACTTCTGCACCTGCTGCCAGATTTCAGCCAAACCTGGTAAAAGAACAACACTCTTTTAATAATTAAGTTCCTGCAAATATTATATGCAAGTAGAAGGGCAAGGCCTGATAAGTGGCCCAAGTGAGGAGCAGTTTGCAAAGTAGCTTATCAGTCACAGGAGCACACATGTATGACAGAGATCTCATAAACATGTCTATGAGATTTCTTAGACAACAAGTAAATCAAAATCTGGAAGAAAACAGGCCTCACTAGCTGTCTCAAGAGAATCATTTGTTCTAACAGCAGGTTGTGGCTGTCCCAGTTGAGACTCAATTTTCCTATTAGGGCTAAATGAAGAAGCACAAATGTCTTTCTGCAAAGCCACATGTGCATATTGATAATGCTTTCCCGCTGTTCTTCATATTCACTGCTTTGTGTATTCTAAAACTAGGCATGTAAATAAATCAACAGTACACAAAATTTGCTTTCAGCTCAACCAAAGGAACCTGCTACGGAGTGATGTCAACATATATACATGCTCCAGATTAAAATGGCAATTCTTTTGATAAATTTCAAAGGTCCTGCAGGTCTAAGTAACAGCACAGTAAAGGTGATTAACTAAAAAAATCCCAGCCACGTAATAAATTAAACATTACTGTCAGGACCTTATCAAGGTTGATAAATGCCAGCTCAGTCATGAAGATCTACAGAAAATTCACTTTTGAACCTGGAGGTTATTAGTTTTGTACATCTCCCAGCATTTACTGGAATACAGAGTTGACCCTGGCTGGATGCCAGGATCCCACCAAAGCTGCTCATGCCCTTCCTCAGCTCAACGGGGAAGACAAAATATAACAAAAGGCTTGTGGGTTGAGATAAGGAAAGGGAGATATCACTCACCAATCATTGTCACAGGCAAAGAGGAATTGACTTGGGAAAATTAGTTTATTACCAATCAAAACAGTATACAATAATGAGAAATAAAAACGAATTTAAAAACGTCTTCCTCCATTCTTCCCATGCTTAACTTCACTCCCAAATTCCCTACCTCCTCCATGCAGTGGCATGGAGTGGGGGCTGTGGTCAGTTCACCATACATTGTCTCTGCTGCTCCTTCCTCCTCAGGTGAGGACTCCTAACACTCTTCCTCTGATCCAGCATGGGGTCCCTTCCATGGGAGACNTATCACTCACCAATCATTGTCACAGGCAAAGAGGAATTGACTTGGGAAAATTAGTTTATTACCAATCAAAACAGTATACAATAATGAGAAATAAAAACGAATTTAAAAACGTCTTCCTCCATTCTTCCCATGCTTAACTTCACTCCCAAATTCCCTACCTCCTCCATGCAGTGGCATGGAGTGGGGGCTGTGGTCAGTTCACCATACATTGTCTCTGCTGCTCCTTCCTCCTCAGGTGAGGACTCCTAACACTCTTCCTCTGATCCAGCATGGGGTCCCTTCCATGGGAGACAGTCCTCCACCAGCTTTTCTAACGTGAATCCTTCCCCTGGTCAGCAGTTTCTGGCAAACTGCTTGAGGGTGGGTCCCTTTTTGCCCTGGGGTGCAGTCCTTCAGGAACAGACTGCTTCAGCAATGGCTCCCTTGCGGGGTCACAAATCTTGCCAGCAATTCTGCTCCAGCCCGGACTCCTGTCTTCATGGAGTCACAGATCCTATCAGGAGCCTGCTCCAGCATAGACTTCCCATGGGCCCACACGAGCAGCAAGCCTGAGCCATGGGACTGGCTGCCAGAGCAGAGCTGGGATCACGGTGTAGTGCGAGCCCCTCATCATCACTGCACCCTTGGGTACGTGTGCTGTGCCCAGGGTGGGCTCAACAGAACAGGGCAGGGCTCTGCTGCTGCTGGAGGCAATCACGTCACATAACACCTGTGAGAAGCTAAGCAAGAAACTTTTAAAAATAATCCTACACCATTTCAGCCAAAATATATTAGAGACCAATTTGTGTGTTTATTTTTGTGTCAACCCTGTTCTTCTGTGTTCTGCCCCCTTTATAATTATTTAGATCCTGCAAAGGATTATGATTCAGAGCAAAACATCTCATAGGCAGATGAGGACCCTATTTCTGACGGATGGCTTATTAAAATCAGTTCCTATATATGGAGCTAAGTATTTACATGGGCAAAGATTGCCCTGAGTGGCTGCACAGTGTTTCTTTTCCTGTGACCATGGCTATTACGACTTAACAGCAGATCTGTCTAAACTTCCTGAAATGGTGGATTGAAGAGGAGACGCTGGAAGGCCCAACATGATTATCTCTTTTTCTAGCACATGACTGTCATTAAAACAATATTTAGGCCACCTCAGTGGGTGACCTGACATGACTCTGCACTCCAAACAAGTGTCCAGAGAGGTACTTGTCAGGTGATGGAGATGCCTCCATTTCAGCCATGGACTGGGTGCACTCCTCCTGATTGTGACAGGGATGACCTCTGGTTCCTTGCAGAGGAGTGGCAGTGAGCAGGCTGTGGGACAGCCTAAACATCAGTGAGTTGTATTAACACACTCACACTGAGATTCCACTTGCAGCTTCCTGCTTTATTTATGATTACAGGCAAAGAAAAGCAGAAAACCATTCCACATTGCAATACATAATCCCCCATTTCATAAGTTACTTAGAGGTCCTTAAAACCTTCTTCTTCCCTATTTTAATGAGGAGAAGGCCAGCCTATCTCTCCTTTTATCTTCCTCCTCAAATGCAAAATGTTGTTCTTCTTCCTAACAGAAATATTAAAATAATGTGTTTGTTAGCTCAGAAATTATTGCTGGTCATGAGCTGTTCATTTAATTAATGAAACCTTTTTGTTTTACTTAGTTCTTGACATTCTGCTATCCTCAACAGAACATTTTCATTAAACAAGTGAAAAGAACAAGACTGCAGGGGAATAGTTATTTTTGCCATTCAAAAAAAAAAAAAAAATCACCACTGCAGGTATTGATAGAACTGTAGAGGAATTGTCTTTATTTTGTAACTCAGTGAATGGAAAACGGGTTCTGAAGTAGGTGAGCACATTTTACAAAACTACTCACCATAAACAACTTCCCCCTCCCTGCCCCAAGAAAAAAGTAGCCATTGATAAATAATTTTCCCATAGCTAGAAAACTGATTTGTAGAAGTTAAATTGTTCAAGGCTAATCAGGCTAATCTGAGGGAGAGGAAGTTTACCCTCCATTTCCCAACAGATTCTCTTTAATTTTGCAGTCACATTGACAGGTGGCCTCATCACTCAGGCATTACAGACCACCTTGAAGATATCAGCACCGTTGGCCTTTGAAGTCAGAATAATCAACAAGCCATTTGATACTCTATCAGATGAAATGGCCCTGTCAGGAAAGGCTGGCTCTCAGGTGTACTGATTGTCTATCGAAAGGAGATAACTTGATACAGTTTACTACGGTACAGATTCATGAACCTTGTGGGATGTTATAACAGATGTCTTTTTAGATGCACTTCTTTGCAATGTCTCTTAAGAAAATATTCCCAAGAGACTTTTAACAGAAATTATAATACTCTAATTTCCTGTCTACAATATTCCCACAATACTGTGTAGATAGGCAAATGCATTAGTTATGGTTGGGGTCACAGATGCACAGATTCATGTGACATATCCATTTATAAATCCTGTCAAAGTCTTAATTCAAATATTGTGTAGTAGACATTATTAGGAGGCTCTCCATTGCTTTACAACAGTTAACATTCTGGAAGCTGCCAAAATCTGGCAAAATATAATTTTCAGAAAAGGATAATTTTTTATTTTCTTTAGGATTATCCAGGATAATGTGAGTTTTTTCCTCAGGTTACTTTGATATGTTATCATCTTTGATTCTAATAATGTGACCTTCATTCAACATGTGTTATATCTTAAACAAGCTGAGTGATTTAACAGAAACCAAATTTTAAAAAATTATTACCTTAAATTCCACTTTCACATGTCCATATAAGTGTTTACTTTCAGAATTGAATATTGGCTGGAAGGATTTGAGTGCTTTGCAAATCTGGAGGAAAGTGAGACTGAAAAGTACAAAGTATTGTGTTTTGGGGTTTTTGCCCATTCTAACTAAATTTCAGCTATTGAGGTATAAGAATTAAATTCTTTCTCTATGAAATGATGTTTTGTGATGGCTCCAAAATCATGGGAATAGATCTTAAAACAGTTAAAGATCATTTGTTTGTGTGTACAGCAAATTGGAGTTGAAAGCAAGAAAAATAAATAAAAATTGCCAAAAAGCATGTTAAATGTCTTATTGTTTAATAGAAGTTTTGACTAATCCATAACATTTACTCGGGAAGAAGTGAGTAAAAATATTTGTTTCAACATTAAGAAGCAGATTAGTTCATATCAGGGCTTGAGAAAGTTATGCTATGTCTGTTCTATTTATATGACAGGCAGGAAACTCATTTCCATGAAAGACCCTGGCTTGTTCTAATAGTAATTATTCATCAGAGACAATCATGGAATGTTCAGTCAGTAGTAAATGGTCTATTTGATATCATTAGAGCAGCTCAGGGACTTAAAGTCACCCCTTTCTTGGTGTGCAGGTGTGTTAGGTCTCACAGTCTGCATGCAGGAGCACACTGGACTCCCTGGCAGAGGACAGCTGCTCTGCTCTGATTTATTAGACCTTTGGAAACAGTATTGCTCCTGTTATCGACACATAATCCCTTAAAGTTGTTTGACAGCTAAAGCCTGAAGCAACACCACCAGACAAATCTTCAAGTATCACATTTACTGCTGAGAAGGAATATAGAAATAAAAGTAAAGAAGGAAAACTTGTAGGAAAAAATATATAAATTTAAAATATAAATATAGATCACTGTTCTCAAGGGAAGGTTAATAACCATTTTCATTGAGCTGCATTAATGATTTTTAAGCAGCTTACTTCTGTTAGCAATTACTCCTCATAATCTCATCTCCTGTAACAGCCAGTTTCATGGTAAATGATGTATTGGAGATTTTCTGTGCAGGGTGAAAATAAATCAAGGAAACATACAGAGACAAACCTGCAAAGATGGAATACCTGGAGCAGTTCTGTGGATTGACTGCAATTGAGGCTTGTCACAGAGGCCTTGAGTGATGTAGTTGCTGACTGCCATGAAGATTTATCAGAAGTGAATTTGGTGCACTATGAGCAATGCAACTTCTGACAGGAAAGACATGAGCCCCCGTGCTTACATCCTGCTGTCCAAACGAAGTGTGTGCCAGACAGGAGGGATAAAAATGAGGAATGTGTTCTGAATTTATTTGAGACAAACATTAGTTGATGGTTCAAATCAAGATTTTTTGTCAAAATGCAGAGAAAATGTGCATAAAAGGTATAATGAAGAATGCTGTCTTTCAGTCCTAGGGAAGTCTGGGACCCACAGGTTGTTGAGGAAATTCAGGCAAAGGTGACAAGAAGGGCCATTTGCCATCTATACAAAGAAGTGTCTTGAACACATAGACTTTTCCCTGTGGTTGGGAACAGGTTGTGAGGCTGTAGGCCTGGGGCCAAAAAAAGGCGTTGGACAAGTCTCAGGATCACAGGCTCTGTCTCACAGCACCTAGAAACAATTCAGATTTCTGGAGATGAGCAGAGACAATTTTTTTTAATACAGGTGCTGGACTAGGGATGGAGCCCATATTTATGGACCTGCTACTCACAGTTAAGGTAGAACTGGATGGAGAGGGTAGAGTTTAAGATCGGGAGAGAGCTAAACAGGCCAATCAGCTGAAAACAGCCCTGGACTTTACATTTTGGATTGTTCAGGGAACTGGCAGGGACAATCCTGTAGAAGACAAAGGAGCCATGGAGAGCTGACCAGTTTTCAAGGACGTCATCCTTAAAGGACAAGAATCCACCCAGACCTCAGTAGCTACGAACATGTGCATGCATGCCAGGTGAGGGCTGGCTGAGCAACCTGAGTTAAATTGATAAAAAGAAATGCTCAAGAGATGAAGGCAGGAGCAGGCAAGCAAGGAGGCATACAGAAAGCAGAGACAGAATTAAGAAGGTTAAAACTTGGCTGAATTTATGGCTGAGTGGAATGAAATGTGAAACATGAACAAGAAAAGCTGCTATAGATACATTGGTAGCAAAATCAAGATTCAACAAATTTTTCCACTTCTTACTGGAACAGGCCATCTTGTGCTGAAGGGTATGGGAAAAATGTAGGTAGCATGACCATCCTTGCTCTGGTCTTTATTGCTCACAAACCCTCCTGATCTCTACTCATTACAGAGGAGTTTACAGGCGACAGGTATTATCCAAAGCAGAGGAAGATATAGCTGGGGCTACTTAAGTAAGTTGGACACACAAGTCCATCAAGGCATATCAGGAGGTAACCAAGGATGTCAAAGGAACTGGCTTAAGTAACTGAAAGACATTTGATAAGCTTGTAGCAATTGCAGTATGCTTCTGCATACTGGAAAAAGCCAAATGCCATGTCAATATTTAAAAAAAAACAGTGAGGAGGATGCTTTTCATCCTAAATTCAGTGTCTGGAAGGGTACATCTTTTCTGGAAGCCATTTTTAGTCATGAAATACAAGCTGACTGGGAATAGCCAGCAAAGATTTATCAAAGAAAATTACACCTGACCAACTTGACTATTTTCTATCATGAAATGTCTGGCTTTGTGAGGAGAAAGCAGTACTCCTGGACTCCAGCAAAACTTTCTATACTGTCTCTGACAGCATCCTTGTAGCTGAACTGAGGAGAGGTGGATTATATGGGGCTATTATAGTGTGGCTGAAAAACTGGTCATACACTTGGGCAAAGAGAGCCACGGTCAATGGTTGCAGGCCCAGTTGGAGTCTGGTTGTGAATGTCATCCTTCAGGGAATGGTTTGGCACTGCTCATGTTCATATTCTGTTTATCTTCATAGTGCTCTCTGATATATTCATCAATGACCAGGACAACCATACACATGCACCTCAAGAGGTACCTCAAGAGGCAGGGGGGCTGGAGTGAGATGATCTTTAAGGTTCCTTCCAACCCAAACCATTCTATGATTCTACATATTTATACTAATCCTCTCCCTGAGCTGTTTTCAAGCCAACTGGTTGCTGCAAATCCACTTAGTCAAACGTGAAAATACATAGCCACTAATCTGGCAGAAGCCACCCTCCTGTGGCCTATCTGTAGCAACTGAGTGTGCAGCTGAACCGTGATCATTCTTGAGGCAGCTGTATTCCTGTTCCACCTGGGCTTTCCAAATACTAGCATATGTGATCATCATCACACATTTTGACCTCTGCTGGGTTTCAGTGAACAAATTTGTAACATTACATACAATATCTAAGTTTTATATTTTCTGGGGTTTTTTAGTCTTTTCAGTCTCGTTTTTTCAGTCTGTTTTAGCACAATTCTGAATTTCTGTATGAGTTCGGAATATGTAATTGACTGTAAACTTCAGTCCAATGCCATCTGTCATCTCTAATAACTTGTCAAGCACAACAGGCAAATGCAGAACTTTTAACAACAAGTGAAAACACTGTCGAACTGAATTTATTCCCAGACGTGGAGAGGGAGGTTTCCACTTTTTCCTCCAACAGAACTAATGCTGCTCTAATGCCTTTCAGCATGATTTTCAAGGCATTCATTTGTTATGTAACGTCCATCAATTATAAAATATATTTATGAGGTCTTGCTAGCGGTCGTTAACAGCAGTATTGTGGGATCACATTTACAAGGCCTAATGAAACGGGAGAGCAAGAGTAATTGGATTGAAATTGGTAAATGAAAACTCATTCCAGGGGAAAAAAGGTGCAAAACTGATGAGGTCTGATGTGTCATCAAATGGTGAGGATTAAATTAAGATTCAGTGAAGACATATATAGTGCTTATTGTAAGTGTTTAATTGCTAGAATAACAAATGCCTCACAGAAATGCAGTTAAGTATTAACCTCTTTCTGCTGCTAAATGGAGTCAGGCAGATAAATCTTTTCCTATCCCCCAACTGACTATTTGCCCCACATTTTCAAGTGATTTTTTTTGTTCATTTGCATATGAAATGGAAACCAAAGCTATTATTATTTAAAAAAAAAGGTAATTTGGTGACTTTATATCAGATACATGGAAATACTTTATCTGTATTCCTAGGAAAAAACCCAAATATGTTCCTGCTCATTCTCAGAGAAAAAGTTAGGCATTAGAAAAATTAGAATTATGAAAAGGTTGAGGCTTCTTTCCCTTTAAGAAAAGGCATTTGCTAATAATAAAAATTGTTAACCAATGAGCTGAATTTGAAGGTCTCCAGTTAGAGCTGACTATCCCTGGCCAGAAAGGAAAATTGCATCAGTGACATATATTGCACCAAAATTTTAGGGTGTCTTTGAAAGAGTATGTGTAGATCCAACAATGATTCTTTTTTGAGTAATAATCCATTAGGGTCAGCAGGATTTTTTCCAACTCTATTCTAAAACCCTCAAGAATAATCTATTCCACTAGAAATAAAACTTTTCCATTATTTGACTGACTGTATAAAATCAAATAACTGTAAATTTTTGAATTCTGATGAATCCATGGTTTCACACAAGGCTAGGATGCTTTGCTTTCAGGGCTGCTAGGCCTAGATTCTGTTTTCTCAAATGGCCACCCTCACCTGTCATAGAGATTACTCACCTGAGGTCCTTGTCTGCAGTACAGATCAGTAAAGAAAATAACAAGAAACTACTCTTTGGTGCTTATTAAATGAGGATGTAAGAAATAATCTGTAAATGTCTGATCAGCAACCTCAGTAGTTTGTCTGTCCCTGGCCCTGAAATTATTATTTACAAAACCATGACAAAATAAAGCCCAAACAGCTGAAGTAAGAAGTCCAGTTTGCATTATGATAGTAGCTCTGAAGAGGTGCAGAAGACAAGTAGCTATAACTAGTGCAAAGAGAAAATTCTGGTTTATCTAGAAAACTAACTGTAGTATTACTCCACCTTTTCCCAGAAAAAGGCAAGAGCCAAAAATTTTGTGTTGGCAGTATATTCCAACCACGGAACAGCATTATAATATTAACAGCAGAATACACAGCAGAAATAAATTGACTTTTGCTGCCTGGAGAGGGTCTTTATGAAGGATGTCTTGCCTGTTAGGAGACATTACTTTAGAACACCGAGGAACTTGTGTGATGAACCCAGAAGAAATGGAGATTTCTTCTGCCATTTGCAGTGCAGGGGAGGACTGTGTCTTCTGCAACGTCTTGACAAGCACCTCAGGTTTACTGCATAAGCCATTGTGCAATGTTGCCCAGAGGTGCAAAGGACTGACTGAGGACCTCCGTGGCCACTAGTGCCCTGTAGTCCATAGCAGGTCAGCTACATGCATTTTCTATAGAATGTTATTAATAGTCCTAGAAAGAACTGCTCTAATCATGTCACTCACAAGAAATCACTGGTCTGAACTGTTGAGCAAAAATCAGAATATTTTTCCTTGCTTCTTCCACATTGGAGATAATTATTTCCCCCTACAATATAACAGAACTCAATAGCTTGGTGGTTAAAACGGAGTGCTTATTTTAGAAAGACAGACAATATTCTTTTAAAGACGCCAGGTGACAAATTTAAAACACCCCTTGGAAATCTGGTCTGATTGTCAATTACCCTCACTTAAAAAGTCACATCTTGATTCAAAATTTGTTTAAGTTCATCTTGAAGCTGATTGAGTCCTGTTGTACATTCTACAATACCAAAAATATTCTCCCTTGTGTAGGGATTTTCATTTCTACCATGCTGATGTTGCTCTGGAAGGGGGGAAAAAAGAATGAGGGAAAGGAACACATTTTGAGATGGGGCACATTTTCTCAGTGGGGAATCTGTAACACCAACTACTTTATTCCTGAAATACCAGTCTGTGTTCATGTGCTAACAGCATAACATTTGATCACTCTGGTTATGAAAGTCACCTCAAAACACACTCAGAGCTATGACAGCACATTGCCAGGGATAACAAGTCACTTATTTTGCACAGCCCAAACTGAAAATCTAAGCCAGATGCTGCTACTGTGATGAGAGCAAACAGCCATGATGGGGCAGCAGCTGTTTCTAGGAACTGGGGCAGGCCTCCTCTGGCACCAGCAGCCACCAGTGCTCATCCACATCTCCAGCTGCTGCAGGCAGCAAGAATGAATTTTCACCCTTGTCTGTCATATCTCTACCATTTCTTTTACCACAGGCCTTATCTTACATCTTGGGGAAAGAAATCAATTTTGGTTTTGCTGCTGAGAAGTCTTGAGCCTTCATATGTGACATTTTACTGTAGAAATTCGACTACCAGCACTAAAGGATGAAAGAAAACAAAATTCTGATCCTAATTTACTAGGTGATACACTAAGTACATTAATTACTTTACTACTATGTTAGAAATACTGCCAAGGTGGTTTGTACTTCTCACAAGCTTGGTAGGGGATTACATAAATGTCTCAGAATATTTACACTGAAAAATCCTTTTCAAGCTGCCTGGGTTTTTTTGAATGGTTGTTTCACATCTGTGTCTGTCAGCAAGATAGCAAAAACACAGGCAATGCCCACTTGTCTATTTGTTTAGATCATATTTAAACAATTTTTCTATGTTTATTCCTCTTCTGTTTTCAGATTAACACAGCTGTTTCACTCAGTCAAATCCTTACTAACCAATCATAACAAAGAGCTAGTAGTGAGGGACAAAACACCAGCAAATTTACAAGTTGTTGCATTCCAAACTGAATGAAAAGAAGCACCTTGAGCACTATCCCGTGCTGCAAGTTGACGTGTCATTCTGCAGCCCCTAGCCTGACCTTTCCTTAACATCAGCTGAAAAACAAAGAGACTATGCTGTTAGAGCAGCTGCTCTACCTCTAGGCAGGTAACAGTATCGTCTTCATGAATGACATCGCTGTCGCCTTTGCGGCATGTCAGGAAGTCCTTAAACATCCGCAGATCAAAACAACGCAAGATTTTCATATTGACCTTGAGGTGATGATCAAATATGGTGACTTGCAAACTGCAGATCAGGATGCATGTGGAGCCCAGCTGTGCAACAATGGATCTGTTAGAAATTTTTGCTATGCCAGAGATCCGTTTATGTCCTAAGTGGTATATGTGTGCTATTTGCAACAAGAAAAGCAGAAAAAGCACTGCTAACCTTGGTTGTGATTCTGTTTCTATAAATGTACTGATTTGTGTTATTTTAAACAAGATTGCTTCTTCATGGAGCTTTTCACAGGACCCTCCAATTATGACCTGTTAACACAAATTGGTAAATATTTCTACCTAATTTCTCTGAAATAACATCAATTACTATACTTAATTGTCAACAGACATATATCCTGCTCTGCTGAAACATTCTGTTGCTGTCTTCAAGCAGCACTGGAGGTTGACCATTTAATAACATTCCTTGTTTTATTTATTTAATTTTTGTTCAATTCCTAATCTGAGGTAGTTCTTTGCTTTTCCTGTCTTGATTTATTTTATTAATAATTAGATATATTTAATAGAAATGGAAACTAGAAATGTGGCAATGAAAAGGTCAGCACTAGCATTTGTGCAATACTTGCATTTCTGGAAAACAAAAATTACATGCCCAAGAAAAAAAATGCTGGAATGATTAGGAGTTTTATGATTTAACAGGCTTTAGCAAACTGCACCACTCCCTCATCTGAACCAGAAATGTAACCAAACAGAAGAGTTAGTGGTGTACAGCTGTTTCACCACCTAATGAAACTTGTAACTGCACACCCTAAACTGTGCTTGGCAGAATGGCCTTTTAGGAATGAGAACCACAAAACCCAGTAGTCAGAACAGTAAGCTCCTTAGCTCCTTAAGCAGATGATCGTCAGGAAGATTGGTTGCATTGTAAATGTGTTGCTTTCTTGACATAGGCTTTTTCTGGTTATAGGAAGATTTGGCTTCACAATTGTCAGTCATGGTCTGGAGCTGGAGTCCTGAAGGCTCACAGAACCAGAGGATAGTTTAGGCTGGAAGGGATCTCAGGAGGTCACCTTGTCTAATCTGCTCCTCATGATAAGGGCACTGCTTGAGGCAACCTGGTCATTACACTCTGCCTGAAATCCTTGAATCTTCACCTCCCATCACTGAGGTAAAATTTCATAAGTTGGGGAATTCTGTGTTCTTTCAGCCCTTTTTGTGTCAGTGCAAATCAGTATTTTTAACTGTTTTTCCATTAATGAAGCAATGTGTAGAGGCTTAAAACTTCTCAGAAGTGAAAGGGAAAATTCAGGACTGTTCCAACATGTTCTAGGATGGCATAGAAGAAGGGTCAGTAGTAGTTGTTTGAGGGGCTCCAGAGGGGAATGGAGGATGAACTGTGTCTCTTAGGTGTTGTTAAGAGTATAGGAATACAGCAGATTGAAACTAGTTTTCAGAAGGGCTTTCTGTATCTCCAACTTTTTCTAATACATCTGGACATGATTTACAGTTTTATTCTCTTCCTACATTCATATCCAGTCTGTGCCACTGCAAGAGTGTGTGTCTTAAAGATGCGTTCAGATATCATCCATGGATAGGCAGGCAAGTATTTAGTGTGCAGAAAGAAGCTGAATGGAAATCTAATTGATTAACATGGTCAAAGATGTGACAACTTAAGCATATCCAGATGATTCAAGCAGCTATGGAAATTTACTGGTGAAGGCATAGACATGTATCATCTAGCTCAAGAATTACATAGAATTGGATGACTATTCCTGATGTTACATGTTTAAGCACAGGACCAAGTCCTGCCAACTGGCTATCATAACTGACCTGATTTTTAGCAAGCTTGGAGGGGGTTTTGTTACATTTCTAATCAATTTCATGTATTCCATGCTCTTCACTTTCCATCTTCTCCTCACTTTCCATCTTCTCTTCACTTTCCATCTTCCTTTTTTTCCCAAAATGCTGCCACAGTGTTCTTACACCTTTCTGAGGAATATCAGCCAGAAAGGAGGTGTAAGCAGTGAATACCACAGTGTTGGTTTCCATAGGAAAAATAAACAAATGGAAATAGAAGGAATACAAAACAGAAGACCTGTTCACAGGCCAAGTGGATAATCTACATCATTCACGATCTGAATATTGGAATTACGGTACAATCTGTGCAAAATATATTTTTTTGTGTTCTTTTTGAAAGGGTTTATACTGTGGAGCCTCCATTATAAAAGCCCAAATTAGAATGAGGTCTTGAACTACATTATTTGAATAAGTTTAATTTCTTATGTTGACTCCAGAGCACTGGCATCCTACAGGGAACCAAAATACAGAGTATCAGTTGAGAGTTTTCAAAGTAAAACCAGACATTTTCCTGTGATGACAAAAGAAATCTGCAGGTAAATTAATTATAGATAGTTTTATAAAGCTAAGGGCCATATCAAAGGCTCAGATTTTTAAAAATAGCAACTTCAAGAGCAGTTAATAAGAGTTAATTAGATGTCAAACCCTGCAATTTAATATAAAGATTCCAAGAGGCAATTACTTGCATGAACTGACCTTTTTATAAGCCAAGTAAAGAAGAATATGCAAGCTGAGAAATTAACACCTATGATAACATTCAGTTAGGAAAAAGCTGTGTAATACACTGACCCTTCTAAAAAAGTCAGCCCTACCAACAGGACAGTGTGACTTTAGAACTTACTAATTCATGATTTTTTTTTCTCTTCTTCAGAAGGAGAGATCCTAAAATAAGAAAATTCTACACTACTGCCTTCATGATCGGAAAAAGAATGAAAACCACCCCCTCACACAGTAGCCTTTTTGTAAAGATTGGATGAAAGCCGGGCCCTGGCAGTTTGGGATGGGAAAAAAAATTAATTGTGTACCGAGACATGAGACAGTAATAACTCACACAGGCTTCACTGCTTTATGCCAGACAAAATAAAAATGAAGCCAAGTAAGGGAGAGCTGCTGATGAAAGTAGTGCCATCCATTTTTTCCCCGATTTGAGAGACCAGAAAGAGGCAAATAAAGACCTTAGATATAAGATTATTCCTTCCATTTTCCTTATTGCTGATCCAGCTAATATGAAAAAGAAATGAAATTAATGCCCCTAGGAGATGTTATTTTGGTTGGATGAGCACACAGATTTGGGCTGGGTAATCAAAGTGAGACTCTTTGTTTAGGAAAAAAAAAGAAATCAAAAGTGTGATTTGTGTGTGCTCTGCAAAGAGATACAGTCCTCTCAGAGCCAGGTGTAACTGAAGAAGAAAAAGAAAATTGTGGGAAAAATAGATAACATTTTTAGCAAGCTTTTGCCATCCAAGAAGCTTTTTTCAAGACACAGACACATGCAAATATGCACACACACATAATATCCTCTTGTTGATATTTCAGATTTACTGTTTCTTAACTTTTCTTAATCTAAAGTAGATGTTTCAGATCTGTTATTAGTACAAGAAAAATAGTAAGAAAAACAAGCTTGTAAAATCCAGCTTATGCTCATGTGTTTTAAAAAATTGTATTGTTAATAAATATATGATCCCAGTGTCTTTAGCACTGTAGCTGATGAGACTCTGAAAAGGAAACCTGCCAGGAATTTTTGGTAAAATAAAACTGAGTAGGACAAGCATATTGCCCTTGATGGCAAAAATGCAGCATAAATTTATAAAATTTATCTCTGTTTCATTTTGAATGCTATTGAATGAACATCTCATAGTTTAAAACTCCACTCAAATTCTTGCCATTCACTTCAAACAATGACACGTTTCTACATCCATATCTGTAAATCTCCATAAGCTTTTCTAAGATGAAATCACTGCTTTAAATTTACTGAACAGAGGTACATTTTGTACCCAAATTTCATTCCTTCTCTTTTCAAAATATATGCATTAGACATATTTCAAGTGAGCATGGATACATACACACAGACAGAGAAATCCATTTAGTGCTACCCAAGAACAGATTTAAATACTTTATAGTTGTACTTTTATGACTTGTACAACCCTCAAAGAAACAGAATTCTTTCATCTACAGTCAAGAGCCATGAAAAGGCATAAAAGATACCTAAAATGACTAGTACCAGTACTGTGTAGGTCTGTACTGAATTAAAAAAGCAAAACATTAGAAACTTGTTTTGAAAAATAGTCCTGTAAGACATGCGATATATTTCTAACAGGATGACAGTACAGACATATTTATTTTTGAAATATTCCTAATACTTCCCTGAGTACTTATCTTACTAGTGTAATCACACTACTATTTACAAGGAAACATCATATCTTTGGTTTCTTCCTGAAATAGTTCTTGAAGTATATTTTGAAGGTAAATGTCGTAGAGTTTGAACTGTGGTCTCATTTAAGAATTATAAACTGGGATTCATATGCCTCACTCAGAACCATTGCATAGATCCAACATATTTAGGGTTTCTTCAGTGATGACTTTTTAGCCACTTAAGTTCCTTCCAGCTTGTGCTGAAAAGCATGCAGTGAGTTGATGGAAAATAACACAAGGTTCTAGGAAGCACTTCACTACTTCTTAAGTGGTTGCAGGGAGTTGGATAATATAAAAGTAATCAAGCGAGTAGAAAAAAGTTTCTAAACAGAAATTAGTGTGATAGAGAAGTAAATATAGGAATATTGTTTTTAAATATTGTAAGGGAAAAATTAACATACAATGTATTTTTGACAAAAAAACCACTGATACTCAATAGTGAAATAAAATTTCATTACATATCAGCTTAGTATATCCAAAGGAGATCCAAAAATAATACATTTTTAACCAGGCTAGCTCTCAATTTTTCATTCAGGACCTGAACCCATGTGTTTATCTATAACTTAGAGATGTTAGCTATCTATTCATGAGCTCAGAGCTCTCTCTCTCAGTTGTTCTGTGAATGGACTGAGGCTGCACAGTTTTGCAGGGAGTTGGCATTTGGCTTTCCATAAATATCTCTTGCTTGTGTCATGGTTTCACCTGGAGATTCTTTGATCACATCAGGTCAGAATATACCCCTGATGGATACAACATCTAAATAGTTCACAAAATGGCCTGCATTTCCTGAAGCAAATATAAATATTACTGCTGGCAACTGGTGTAAACCCAAATGAATATGCCTTCAGGTGTGCTCTACAGAAGACCTCAGAATATTTATTTAAATGTTGCTATTTCCCTGTCAACTAACTTTTTCATCTGTATGTTTTAGCAAAGCCCATAAAATCTTACCACAGCCATCTGAAGTCTTTGAATGAATGTTTAATGTCCTTTTAGCGGTATTCACTCAGCTCTCATTTCAATACACCTGAAAACCTGACAGGATATACAAAAATGAGGTTCCAGGTTGTTTATTACTTTCGCTTTTAAATATGCCAGTTAAACAAATTCTTACACCAGAACTCCACCTTTTAGATACCCCGCCAGGGTTTGATATTTCCAGTTTTTATAAGGTGAAAAGATTTTCTTAAATCTTTCTGCAGCTGCAGCATTTCTAAGCAAGTGTAAGAGCAAACAAAGGTGCAAATACAGAAACTTTATGAGCCCCACAGTCCCTGGCTGTGTAATTAAATGGAAATACTTCTGAGTTTCAGGGACACCTGTTGCATTCTCCTCAGATATTGCCGTTTCCACTGGTTTTCAAAATAGAAAGAGATGGTCAGGGGTCTCTGTGTCAAATGGCACAAGATCTCTTAACGCCAGGACTAGATTTTGTTTGTCTTGCTGCAGTGTTGAGACGCCACAGCAGGAAAACCCTGAGCCCCTGCCATGGCTGAGGACAACCAGGCTTTGTCACGGCATGGGAAGAAGGAGCATGGCAGGGAGAAGTCCTGCATGTGCCCAGGTGTGTGATGGGGGAAGAAGTCCCACTCTGTGAGTTGCACCAGGCAAGGCTGAATGAGAGGACAGTGAAGGGAGAAGAGGAAAAAGATCCGTCCTATTGGTGGGTGAGGGCCTTCCAGGCACGTAGCTGTGTTAGCATTGTTTGCACTGTTGGTTTTTTGGTTTTTTTGTTTTCTTTTTGACACTTCCTATTGTAAGTAATGATGTCAAAGGAAATATTTGTGAGGGAAAAAAACAAAAGAGGAGTAAAGGCAGCACCTATTGATGCCCCAGTTAACAGCATCACTCCTCCAAGTAGCCTGATGGGGTCTTCACAACCAACCCAACAGTTTGAAATCCGATAGCAACTTTTCAAGCAGCATAGCATCTTATATTGGGATCTCATTAATATTGAGAGAAGACTTGGACATGGGCATTCCCAACTTAAAGTAAAATAATGCAGAATCTTACTTCCTCATTTTTTTTCAGGAAACTTCCTTCTATCTCTTCCTTGGAAAGAGTAAATTTAGCTGTTTTACAGAGTAAAATGTATTCAGTCCAGTGGCATATAAATACATGCTCAGGGTAGACAGAATACTAAGAATTTTTCACAACACTGCCCAGATTTCAAATGGCTTTATTAGAGCATTCATAACAATACAGAGATAAGGGACCTTGCACTCCTTATCTACACGCTGCTTTAGGGCACTGTAGCTGTGACAGTACAACTACCAGACTGTTTTAATTCAGAAAACACTATTTTATCTTCCCATGCCAAAGCATTTTTGCTCAGACTTTCCCAGGAAATTTAGCTTGATACAGGCATGTGGCATTTCAGATCAAACAAAGATTTGGCAAACAGAAGAAAACTGTGTCTTTTAGCAGATTTTTTTACCTAATTTTATATAAAGACGTTATTAACCATGGTTTTCTAAGCATCTGAAAAAGACAGATTATCATAACCCCTTGAAAAAAAAATACAAAAAATTTGGAAAGATGGAAAAATTTATGCAGCAACACTGTTTTTAAAGGAGGTGTCCAAATAAAGAAGTGTACCTTCCACCATACCAAGACCTACACCATATCCGAGACCATGGGATATTATTTCTGTTATGAACAGTATTTGACATCTAGTGAAAGGACTGAAATTCCATTTCACGTGAAAACAGAGCACAAATACAAGATGGAACTATTATTATCCAGGCCTCCAAAACAATGTGAAGATCAGTTTGTATGATCCAATTAATCTACACAGGTAGATCTGAGGAGCATATCTACCAAAAATATTGCAAAGGCACGCCTCTATAGGGAACACTCATGACGTTAGTAATGATCCCATGTTGGAGTTCAGAGTGCAGAGAATATCTCTCTGCCTGTTTTTAAACATTTAAGCCCCCTGGACACCAATATTTCTGACCTTCATCCATGGAGAAAACTATGTACTCTCAGGGAAGAAGTAGAATCTACACTGGTGTGAACTAGGTGATGGGATATTAGGTAAGATTGTCACAGGGTGAAAAATCTAGAGTTTTAGGCTTCTTAATATAGTAAATAGATAAAAGCAAGAAAACTTCAAAATGGAGGATTGTTGTTGTTCTCCAGACCTTCTTCTATTCCTCCATAACCTGCCGTAAAAGTAGTTTGGGATGATTGGATAAAGAATTCCGCAGTTCCTGTCTGTGTGACAGGGTGATTTATTGAACATTGATGGAAAAGTAAAAATATCTTTCGTTTTAAGTTTTAATTGGGTAATTTACCTTTAAAAAGGCTGTGTAATCTAGATTAAGCGGCCATTTCTGGCATTCTTTGCTCTGTGCTATGTCTGGGTCACGCCAGTGGCTATATTTCTCTGATAAGACTTAATAAACAACTATCTGAAAGTAGAGAATGCTGAAGCTCCCACTCATCTCTGCAGCTTCTGGCAAAGATTCTAAAAAAACTCCCCAATCAGGGGAGGCGTATTTAAAGGCACGGAAAGTGTCAATCCCAGGTGAGTGAAAAGCTAAAGAGATAATGCAGCTGCTTGATATTTCAACTAACACATTTCAGCCACACAGCCACAGGTGTTTCTGGGTTGGAAGAGGACATGCACAGCTCTGTGTATATCACAGCAGATGGTGCTGCCAAGGCTTCGTTACTGTGACCAGCTGTGTTGAAATGGGGATTGCCAAGGAGATTCGGAGCCATACGAGAAACACTCCTCACGCTGTGCTCTCTTGTCTTTCATATGAGCACTCAGCTGGTAGGATTAATTCAACGTGTTTATAATTATTTACACGTGCAGAAACTCAGAACCAGGTATTTCTGTCAGAATATGTCCATCAAAATTAAAATGTGTCATTAAAGAATGATGATTTTGCTAGTTTTCTGGTAATTTTTCAGGATTCTGTAATTCTGTGGGAAAGGAAAAGTCCAAGATTTCTGTGAGATGGAACATCACGTGCGATTTTTTCCATTGATTTTTAAATGTTCTGTTCTGTTCCATTTTATAAAACTAAATGAAAAAAAGCAATGTAAAATAGAAAGTTTCCATTTGCCATAATTCTGCATTTCTTTTAACCTGAAGCAACAATCCAAATCTTCTTTTTTGACAGTGTACTGCATTGAGTCAGAATTAAAGAAATTTTGAAATCCTTTGAAAAAATTATTTGTTTTTGTACACATACATTCGAAGTATGTGTCTATATTATATATATGCATCTAAACTATATATATTTTGATTTTAAAAAATTGAAATTTTCATTCTCCATCTTTGATGATTATGAGAAGAAAGGAGACTTTTTTTTATCTCCTAGCCAGGAACTGGCAGGTTTACCTTTAAGCCTGTGTGCTTGGTATTCAATTGTGAATGAATTCACCATTGGTTCCTTGGGGGGAACAAAAGATCCTCTGTGCCCGTTCAGACCTCTACAGTAGCCATTGGGAATGTCTCCTGGAACTGCACATAACTCCCTTTGCCACCCTTATAGAGATGAGAAATCCGCAAGGAGGGAGTAGAAAAAACGAGAGCACCCATATCATCAGCAGGATTTATGTGAGAGGCACAGAGGATGAGCAATACTTCAGCCACTAACACAGAACAACAACCTGATGGCTCAAAATTTGATGTGTCTTTCAGGCTCCCCAGTCAATTCATTCACACAGAATCTAAATACTTGGACCAAACGTTTCCAACAGGTGAGTACTCAAATTCTGTGCACCTGCTTGAGGCCTCACTGTGTGCATTGGAGCCAACACTCTGCAAAGGCACCCCAGACCAACCTTCATGTGGTCAGTGTGTGCTGCAGACCTTGGTTTGGCCAGCACAGAGCTCCCTATCCTTAAAATAGAAAATAAAAAATGTGAATGCACTTGCTTTGTCACAGTTGTGATATAAATTGAAATTGCTACAAGTCAAGCACATTCTGAGCTGCGGTTTCAGCACCTCACTTATCTCAAGCAAAATGTAATACTGGCAGCTAAAAAACAAACATCTGCCAATTCAAATAGACTGCAGAAATAATGTTCTGAAACACAAACACCTTCTGACAGTTTAGGGAGTCTGGGCAGAGTTTGTAGCAACAAGTACAGCTGGGCTGCCCAACATCTACCATTATAAGATACTGTTTTAAGTAATTTATAAAACTTTGCCAACCTTTAACTGTTTGGACTGAACTTTCCCAGATGAAGTATCTGTCTTGGGCTGACTTATTCTGGAAAATTTCATTAAAATGGTTCAATCATTTCCAAATAATTTAGAGAAAAGTGCAATATTACCTTCCTGCTGAAACGTAAATAAACTGTACAATAGCATTGCTGAGAAGTTCTAAGATACTTGTACTGTGGAAAAGGGGACTTCAGAACACCCTCAGCATCCATGTCATGCTTTTTGCTGATTCTGAAAATACTCAGATCCATTTTTCCATGACAAAAACTTCTTAAAAATTTTAGTTTGTTTTGCGTTCTGTAGATGCTTGCTCAAAATTAGGAGCTGAACTCCTGTGAGATCTCATTTTCACAGAGCACAATCCCACCCTCATCCCCTCCTCCAGCACAGCTGTGGCTGACTGCATGGGGAGGCAATTTCACCTATAACTAGAGCTCTGGTTAATTCAGGGCGTAAAGATCAAAGCTAGCATTTTACAGTCAGTCCCAAGGTGGGCAGCCACGAAGTTTCTGTCCCGCTGAGAGGTCTGCAACAACCTCACTGGTCTCAAATGAAAAAACATATGGGGCAGCTTCACAGGCATTTGAATCAGATCCACTCTCAGCAGATCTTTATGGAGAAAAGACTACACAGACAAATGCAGGTGAAGCCAGTCACGTCACTTCCACACTGTGTTAGCCAAACAGCTGCTGAGGACTGTACTAACAGTACTAAGGAATAGTGGTGGATTAGCACAGTGATGTGCCTGAGCTACTTAACTGCATTTCTGTAGGTCATACTGGCATGGACCCAGAAAGGCACTAATGTTAAATCTGCCACATGGCTCCCAGGTCAGAGGTTGCTTGCGTGTGTCCAGCTTGAAGCGTGAATAGAGGAATTCAAGGATATTTCATATGTATGCACCTATTTTTCACACAATCTCTCCACATCCTGTACTTTGGCTGAGTGTGGAAGTGACTTGAACATAGGTTAGTGAGGATATTTGGTGACCTAGAAGCCTAAAGAGTCTTTAGCCAATGTAACAAAACAGAAGTAGCTCAGATTAATTGTACCACATACTGAAGGGCATGTTTTAGGATGTTCATGTGGCAGTGCTGAAGAAAATAATCTTTCCTTATTTGAAGGTTAATCATGATTGAATATTTTGCTCTCTCCTAAATGATTTGTGTTTGTCTTACTTGTGATATTCTTTTATTGAAGAATCAGTGCAATTCTGAGTTTTTTCAGTGCACAAAATTTCTTCAATTCATCCATAATTTACTATGTGTGGATCAGATCTGCCTGGATTAGATTCTGTGATTTACTGTAGTAGTAATAAATTAGACATTTCTAAACTCCTGCAAGTTTAAAAATGAAAGACTCTGAAATTGCTCTCCAGTTTTACTTTGAAAAAAGATGGGTGACACCACTGAAATACCATCTTACACAGTATGACTGAAAGATTTTAGTTTTGTGGCACCTTCTATCTCTGAAGATCATAAAAACCTCTCCAAGATCATCAAGTTCTCTTTCCAAATAGCCTATAAGACAGAGGAATGTGGTCTCTATTCCCTTCTTACAAGGGTAATCATAATGAATCATAATATTCTTGAACTCCTTTGAAGATCCATGCAAAGGCAATGAGATCTTACCTCTTGGCTGCTGTCACCATATTACCATTCACCTGAAAAATGTAAATACAGTGATTTACAAGACAGGAAAAAAGTAGATTTATTGTGCACATCATAGCTTTGCTGTAAAGGTAGTTATCTAGTAAAAGTATGGGATTACTTTAATATAGCATGGCACAACAGGAGAGGTAGCAATTTATGTCAAATGGCATTAGATGGAAGAGGTCAAAGGTAAAATTTTGCTTCTGGAGTCTGTTTTGCTATTTATTAATTTAACCTGCTAGACAAGACAGGTAGGACCTGCAAATGCATGATTGTTCTGCTCTGGTACAAAACCAGAGATAAATATGTTTTGGGGACTGGCAGTAGTCACATGACCTGGGTGTGTTTGAGGGTGGTGTTTAGAGGCATCACTTGCTTAAGCATTCATTGACAAGTAAATCACATGCTGCAAGGGGCTGATGAGCCTCGTTTACATAAATCCATATAGCTACAATTTTTTTTGTACTGATTGATGTTTCAAAGCTGCTGTTCTTAGGGAGAAGAATCAGAAGAGGGGAAAAAGCGCAGAAAAAGTGAAGCTATCTGGCTCACAACAGAATGGAAAGTAGGCATAAGGGGACAAGGACAACTCTGTGCATTAGTTTTTCTCTAGTGAGCTGAGGAGCCAGAGATGTGTATAAGGAATGGAAACTATTTGTAGGCCGTTCCAAAGAAAACCAATACAGGAGAGAAGACCCTCAGCCTGCTCCTTGGGTGGATCCTCCGCCAAATCCCACATTGATGTAAGCAGACTGGGAAAATGTGGATGCATTCTGCTGCTTAAAGAAGAGAAGCACTTTAGAGGACTTGGCTGTAATACAGTCTGTACTGCAAATAACTGAGGAGAATGGGGTACATGCAAGATTTACATGAGCTGCTGGGATCAACAGCTACTGGGAAGTCTTTGCCAATGTCTTAAAAAGGAAACCTGATCATGGTGCAGAGGCACCACTTACTCTGTACTGCTTTGTGTTGAGCAGCTGGAGCCCAAGCCAAGTCTTTGAAAACAGAACTACAACCTTTGTAAAAATTCAATGTCAGCATTATAGAGAAAAGACCAAAGTATTTGCTTTGCAGGGTTTGTGCAGATCAGGACCCTACCATTTGAAAAGCAGCTTATCCCTGGAGGAGAAGACACCAAATGTTTGGGTTTTTAGCCTAACATTCCCCTCCAGTATTCTCTCATTTGAGAGGTTGCATACAATCACTATTTCCTCCAAGGGGATCACAAGGTTTAGCACCTGCTTAGTCTACCCAGACATGACCACCAACACAGCCCACTGCTGCTGTTTCTGCTCCAAGTTACCTACCAAATACTCAGGTCATTCTTTCAAAGCATGAGCTGGCTTTTCCTCTATATAGGAGCATGAGAGGAAAGTAATTACAATTTTAAAAACTATGTTTTTCCCTAACCATATTAAGGCAGACACATGGAGTTTCATATTAGGAACCTACAATAAAGACCCGGTAAGGAGAAGCTTTTGTTTTAAGTGCATTAGAATTACAGGATTGCTCATTCTGCTCTCATAATTCCTATCAACATTTTGAGATCTTCTCCACTTTTCAACAGACATTAAAATGTACTTTAATAATGTCTAGTTTTGAAAAAAAGTTGAGGTATGTGCTCATTTGAAGCAGCTTTAGACTTCACCCAGTCATCAAAGTGCTGAAGCATGTTTGCAGTTCAATAGCTTGATGATAAGCGTTGGTTTCAGTGCCTTTGTGGAACAGATGCCTTATAATGCCTTAACCGTGGTACAAAGTTTAAAACTCTGTCTGATATACAAGTAGTACAGACATAGCAAAGAAAACTGCCATGAGTACACAGGGTAAACATAAACTGGAAATTGAGATTTTATAGATCTTGATTAAAATGAAAAAGTGAAGTAGTTTCTTAAAAGTTAGGCATAGTAAAGTCAAGAAAGAGCTATAAAATATCAACTTCTTAGTAGCTGACCCTCTTATTTTCCATAACTATGTTAGCAACAAAAAACCCCAAAAGACAGAAAGAGGAAATACCCTGGCACATTTTTCCTGAGCAACAACAAATGTGTTCCATCCCGCAGAACCCATATTCACTGGTGAAGAGCTGACAAACTAAAGAAACCAGCAGTAACCAGAAATAGAGTGCAGACTTGTGCTAAACAATTTCATAAATGACTGAATTGGTGATTTATTTATCCAAAATTTAATATTTCATACCCTTACGAAAGCATTTTATTTTACAGAAAGAAAAAAAACCAACTACCTTAAGAAAACTGTTGTGCATATAGAAAGCAAGCTCACATTAAAAAAATTATTGTCCTGTGTAGACTTAAATAAGAAACTTAAGTGAAATGTACTTTTATACCTCATATGTACCTCTTCTAATGCTGAATGATGATTAGTATATCAGTTAGTCAGAATGCTAATTAGTATTAGTGAGAAGAAAGAGAGAAGGAAACCCAGAATGTTTGTATGTAAAAAGCAAACAGAACGGAGGCAAAGTTTTTCTAAGTAATATGCCAGGAGAATGATCACCAGGTGAAAAGCTACCAATGAACATTCAATATTTTAGAATTTCCTACCTTTAATACATATGATTTCTCAATCCGAGTGTAGTTAAACTGCTTCATGTTGCTTTCTCTTTCTTTCAGAAATGAAATAAGAAAAAGAAAAAAAGACCAGTTAGGTTTACAAAGCTTGTAAATCACTCAAGAATCCAAGTAGAGTCACTCAAAACCTCAAGACAATTGTTCCTGACTGAAAACTGTTCAAGAGATTATTAGAATATTAAGCAATCCACCATCTCCTTTGTTTGTCCATATTGACTATATCCCCACATTTTCTTACCAGTTTCACTAAACTTCACCAAATCAACTACTTTTCCTGGAAAAAAGAATTTGAAGACATAATTGTTACATCTTGTGTTTAATTTTTATTTTCTGATTTTATTTGTAGATACACATGAATTAAAATCCGGTTAATTATTATTTGCTTCTGAGAAAGTACAACTTCCATTACTCATTGCTAGCTTTCAACAATCAAATTTGTAATTTTGGTGCAGTGGAGTCTAAATTTGAAAGTGAAGTTACAACAGAAAAAAAAAGTCATCCAGACATGTGAAAAATCAAAATTATAGCTTCTTGCTGCAAAGGAGATGACTTATTACAGGCTCTCACTGTTTCTTGTGCAGCAGCAGCTAAAAGGATCCATGACAGAATATAGAAAGACTAGGAATGATTTTTTTACTGATCCTTTTCATTTTAACCACTGGGTTAGGATTTTCCAAAATGAATGCAGCCATTGTCAACCTGCCCATATATTTCTGGGCTGGGTTTTCTAAATTTGAATTTTGGGAGATGTTAGTAAAGACTGGGGAGAGAAGCAGTGTTCAAAATGAAAACACATAACATTCAGGAGAACAATCTCCTCATATATAAACACCGTGGGTCCTTTCCGTAAGAGTAAAGGTATAATAAAAGAAACAAAAGAAAGAAATTGCTATTCAGCTCTGAGAATGCCACCCACTAAGTCAAGCAAACAGCTCTCCCCAGCATAGACGTGCCCCCCTGACAATCTGGCCCTGTGTTAAAAGGATAACCTCAGCAAAAAATTCTAAACTCTATCCTCCACGGTGCATGAACATACACAAACCAGCTATTTACAGATGTTCGAGGAAGTCAGTAACAATGTCCTGAAAAGGTACGTTATAAGTCTCGCCAGGTGGAATTTCTAAATAGCTGCTTGGACAAATTCTTGAGAGCAGTCAGAGCTAGTCTGCACCACCCAAGTGGCATCTGTGGTCACAAATCTGCTGCATATTGCTGGTCAGGAGCCCTCTGCTGCTAGAAAAACACTTTTCCCTGCCGTATCCATGTCCCTGCCAGGTTACTGTTCCACTTATAACATGCAGTCTGACTGGGGCAGTGCTGCCACAAAGATATCTTGCTCAGTCACAAGCAGCTGTTTGTAACATTGACTAGTCTTAGGTCTGGGTCTGACCTTCATAAAGCCCTGAGTGTCTGATCTGCTTCCCTCACTCTGGCAACTGTAAAGCAGTCGATGCAGAAGACACCATGACCCTCTGTGTCTTCATTATGTCTCTGTTGTAGGTAGCTGTAAAGGATAACTCCTGGTGACATCAGTGTTGCCTAGAAACAGACCTTCCAGAGGGCTAAAAGGAGGAGGGGAAAAAAAAATCTCACTCTTGTATCAAAGAAATTTTCAAGGCATATGACTGGATGGCAAGGGGACCCATTTATAATTTTAAAAAATTAATGTGATTCAAGCTTACTAGAATTTTTTGTGGGATTTTTGCAAGTACATTAAAAATCAGCCCAAACAATTTTGGGGAGAGGGTATAGATTATAACTAGAAAAGTTAGATTAACAGGAGGCTGAAATTTAGCTTTAAAAACTGGTGAGTACTGACTTATATGGCATTTTACAAATGTGCAGCTACATTAGCCTGGGCAGCTCTGGAATAAGTTTGCTGAGCGAAATACCTATTTGGTACCAGTGTCTTTGCAAATAATAGGAATCAACACTTAATTTTACAGGGACTTACACATTTCTGTCCAATTTATAAACCTACAGGAGTGCTTGAATCTTCAATATGTATTGTACATTAAAAAGTAGAGAACATTGAGAACAGATACTGTTTCTTGTCTTCTCTTCCCCTCCAAATTCTGGAGGGTCTTCCACATTGGGCTTTATTGTGACATGCAATGGTAAAATTTAGGTAGAAGAAAGGCAGCCAAGCCCTGGCAATATTGACTATTGATCCAGCTGTACAGAGTCAGATTACTTGGAAAACAACCCTTCAATTTTTCACTCCAGTGACGCTGCAGGGCAGTTGCTTTTAGGATCATTACCCTTGTCTGTAAAATAAAGGAATGTGAGAATGTGTTTGAGTAAATTCTGAACCCATTTGAACTTTGTGGGTTTGAAACTTAGTCCTAGAGTAAAATCATTGCCTTCCATGCACACATCACCTCCGCAGCTAACCAGGGCATTCACACCAAGACCGTGGTTTAGCTGATCCATGAATCCTCCATAAATCACCATGATGCTGTAATGAGTGTACTGAGAAATACCCACGTTGCCAACACTTTATCACATGAGAGTTGCTTTAAGAGAAGGAAATCCAGGAGGCATGTGTTTCCTCATTATATTAACTGGCAAAGAAATTAATGTCACTGATGCACTAGCAAGGAGTGGCAGAACCCTCTCTCTTTAGCCTGACAGCTCTGCAGTGAGGAATATCAGCATTTATGCAGAGTTTGGATAGCAGGAGCTTTAAGCTTAGTGGCAAAAATTGAACAGAAAACAGCCATACACCAACTAGTGTTCAGCTTGTCCACACTCAAGAGTTTTCCTTTCATTTTTGTGCCCCACAGTATTCTAAACAAGGAAGAGAAGTCTCATGTAAGAGTAAAAGTAAAAGTAAAAGGTTAAAGGTAAGAGCAGCCTTAATCCATGAAAACTGCAAGGCCCAAGCAGCAAGAGTGTGCAACATTATTTGCAGCATGCATTAATGACAAGAATCATAAGCAAGAAAAGTTGTGGGACATTTTGGCTGATCAAAGTTAGATGAGGAAGATTTTCTCCATTTTTACTTTCTTTTTTTTTTCATATCTAATTCCTGTTAACAGCCTTTGCAATGAAACTGTCCTTTCCCCTTGCTCTTTAAAGGGAATAATGAGATGTGGCATTTTTTTTGAGGATTATTGCCATCTCCAAGAATTCATCTCAGCAAACCAGATCACCCAAGTCTGGTTTTCACTGGATATTTGATTTTAGGAGATTCCTTTTTAATTTGGAGAGAACATCAACGCAGAAAGGACACTCCTGAAACAGATATCTTGAAATAGAAAAATAAGTATCATGAGATATGTTGAAATACAAAATAAATTGATAGAATTGAGGTTTACACAAGTTTACAAGAAGTTTGGGACAAGTTTAGGAAGATTAGTTGATGGAAATAAAACTTGGACAAAGTCTCAGTAGACACGAGGGCATGACAGATTGAACTGGCTTAACTTCTGAACACTGTAGCAAAAAAGTCTATATAAGGAAAATCAAAAAGAAAGGAAGAAGGAAGAAAGAAAAATGCCAAAAGAAAGCAAGCTTCAGGAATGGAGAAAGTCCATCTCAGACAGCAAAACAGTCCTTAAAGTGAAACAAGGAAAATACTTAAATTGTCTTCCCAGTCTCAGGTACACTGAGCACATGGAATGTCCTCAGAGGAAGGAAAGAGTGGCTCTCAAGACACTAACTCTGGCTCAAGAAATTGTTGTTTTAGACCAGTGACTGCTGGAAGGTAGAAGGTATGTCAGACAACGATCCCTCTGTGTTCACCCTTTCTGTTATAGTCCTTCCCTAAGCATTTGCTATAACCACTCTCAGAGACAGATTACCAGACAATGCAGACCTTCAGTCTGACCCTGCACTGCACCTCTCAGCTTTTAAGACCTAAAAGCAATGCATGAAATAAACCCAAGCAGCAAGGATTTAAACACAAGTGGCCATAGTGTCTAGATATTTGGATCTATTAAGAAGTGTGTGATCAAAAGCCAAATCCCTGCTGAGGAACCAAAATTGATGAGATCAGTCCAGACACAGGGCTCTGATTCAGCTCGGCTTTCACACTACAAGTTGTAAAGTAATTTATCACTGAAGAAACCCACATATTTGTATCACATTAGCAGAAATTTCCCATGAATAAAACAAAGGATTTTATTTTGTAACTTTTCTTCAACCTTAAGAAGCCTTAGAGTAGCCTCTGGTCCCCCATAAAATGAAGAACAAAGATTAATTTGCGATTTAGGCAATAATTTTTACAGTCAAGCATAACAAATAAGGTAACAGATTTTCCAGATGTCCAGAGCTCTGGAGGCACTATTACCAGGACTAGGCTGCCCTCTCTTGTACAGAGGGAAATCTGCACTTGGATGTAGTGTTTCAGAGTTAAAAATACCCGAGAGGCTGCTGTGCTCTGTACAGGAGGAGGGCAGGTATAAAATGTCCATTTCCAAATCAGTACTAATCAAATGAGACTATAGTGCTGCTATGTAAAGCTGATCCTGTTAGTATTTAATACACAAATGATGTTTTCAGACAATATTTCATTGCAGGCATTTCATCTCTGCAGGTTTACCAGGCAACACACGGTTCTCTCCTTGCATCCTGCACAGCTCATCTACAAAGCCTACCTACCTTAAATAGAGAGGCTTAGAGTACATCCCACTGCACCAAAGTGTTTTCACTCTAGAGTGAGACTGGAAAATGTAGACTTTAACTGCCTCAGCTGTCCTTCCCTCAGCCTTGCTTCAGCCCTGCCATACAACCCCAGCAGCCATGAATCCTGTTACAAACCTGCTGGATTCTAAGCCCTTCTCTGCTGTGCAAAGTAACAGAACACTCCACAAATTGAGGGGTTTTCTCCTTTCTTCTGCAACAATTTGTTTTTTACTTTCTGTACAATAGCAATTCAGGGGAAAAAAAACTCCACAAGAATAAACTTGTCTGTTTGGGTCATTAACCTTTGAAATTCTTCCAGAAAAAAAAAATGAAGTAAAAATCAATTTTTTTCCCTTAGGTCAGACAAGGTGTTAATTTCTGTAGGGATTTCCTAGGCTTTTACTCTCTGTTCTTTAAATTTTGTCATATAGGTAAAATTCTTCCCACCCAGTACAAGACACTGGACAAACAGGGTATACTAAGAATTTGCTTTTACTAGTGATAATTTCTCTAGCTGTCAACTCACTTTATGTTGGAAAGGGTAAATTCTTTGGGGTCACATCTAACAGCTTTTCCTCTCTGTAAGTATATGATGTGTATGACCATTATATCTTATATTTTCTTCTTGGTTAACTCATTTCCATTAGTCTCCTGGCTATTGCACAAGGTAGTCCTATCATCCTTAATTTCATCCTGAAAGCTGGTAGATTGACTGAAGGGGATTTCAAGTCTTGTCAAAAGTTAAAATGGCTGCTCCTTGGGTAGGAAGCAGCCAGAACAAGCTAGTAAATCTCCTGCTCCAAAGACAGGTTTTGTGCTTTGTGCTGTGTTCTGAGATGAGAAATGTGAGATGTATAAAGCAATCCACTAGCACAAACCCTCTGAATGACTCAGACAAGAATGGGACGTCCTGTTTGGTTGGGTTTTGTTGCTGTGATGCCCAGCACAGCCAACTGAGGCACGGGGGCAGGAGGTGCAATACATGAGACACAGGAATGCAGAGTAGCAAAGCTCCAGCACAGGCAGTGAACTGAACCTTGACTTCACATCCCCAAAGGCCTGGCCAGTGTGGCTGTGGAAACTTGATGGGAATAGGTCTTTATCGGATTACCTCCCACCTTGAACCATGGGAGCCAGAAAGGAATCACAGCTCCCTCCTTGGTCTTCTAAGGCAGGGAATGTAGTCTAAATCTAGACCTGTTTTGGGAAAATATGAATAAACCCAGCAAAAACTGCAGTGACTTGAGCCTTCTCACTGGGAAAACAGCTCCCCACACACACAACCCTTCATTCTCCCCAACAACAGTGTCAATTAATGTTCTGTATGGCTAAGCATTTGCTTTAACCACACTGCTTGTAATTAGCAGTCTCTGTTAATACTAGGCATCTGAGACCTGCAGCGTTTGAGTAAAAAGTGCCAGGGCTCAAGTGTTTATGAGCAGTTCATATACAGCAGGAAATTTCTTGTTTTTCTTGAACAGTTGCCCTGCCTGTACTTGCCAAAAACTGCATGGTGAATAGTCATTACCCAATTTAATAGAGATGTGGGCTAAAATTCCTGCTACCTGGTTTTACACATAAGCTGTGGTTAGAGGGGAAAACAGAGAGAAGTCTCATTGCTTACATGTCGGTATGTAATTTAAGTGAAAGCAAGAAGTTTGAATAAGTCACTCTGTGTCTACCACCTTAAAGTAGGCTTTTCAATTCTTTGCAGTGCTATGGACTAGTGATAGATGGGAACAAATCCTACAGATCCTACCATCATCAATTTTTATGGCAATTCAGAAGCTACAAGCTACTCTTAAAATGAATTTTGCCTTTCACGTATATATTTAATTTTGATTATCAGCATGGATTTTTGTTCTGATAGTTTCATTTTGTGACACAACTCATTAAAACAGAGGAGCTTTGTCTCCACCCTTTCTTTGTGTTGTATATTTTAGAAGTGGCTTTCATACCTTCTTATTCTTGCATTTATGGTTATTCTGAAGTGTTGGGTTTTATTTAAGATGAAAATGAGTTGATTCTAATTCACTAGGAACAAAATCACTCCGTCCATACCCTGTTTACCCCTATGCTCTACTCACAGTACCACAGGCACCTTATGAAACAGGCACTGACTAGCACTGTACTAACAATTTGGTATCTTGTTTCAATGCTTCTTCTCTCATAGTTTCAAGTCTGTATTTTGAGTTTGCTAACAGATCTGTCTAGGAGCTAGGCAAGTTAAAGGAGCTCAGTGCACAAGACTCAGAGCAATTTACTTTATAGCAAAATGTCCCTAAGGAAAGAATGGAAGAGACTGAAAATTTCCTGAAGAGTGATACAGTCTACCTCCAACTTCATTTGATGAAACTTAGCCCTTTATCAAGAGATCTGTCTAAATGGTATAGATAAAGCCTATATGGAAAAAGAATTTGCTGTAGTGTTTTTGTGTTGTTTTGTTTCTCTTAGATATCTGTTTTTTAGATTATGTTTCTCTTTCTCTTAGATATTTGGAGTCAGTCCATTTTTGTTATTTTAAGTCTATTGTCCTTCATATACAAAAATCCATGTGTAGCAATGATGAAGTTTTATATATACAGTTTTATTTCCTTCCAAGCTTCAGCAATATTCATGTTAAACTTTCTTTAGTGTGCCCATAGATATTGAGAATTTTTTTGTTTCTAACAGCCGAGAGGGAATGAAAGGCACAGATTTGCCAGAGCAGTAAGGATATGCAGTCCCACCATTAATTACTATCACTTATATACATGCCACTCTTGTAGTAACAGTATAGAAATACTTATTTTCTCTTTCAAAGAGCCCCAGTCAGAGACTGGAAGACACAGAAATCCATTTCAAGTTGGTATTGTTGACTTTTAGAGCAATTATAGCAAAGCCAGAAAATATGAAAGTTATTTGAGTCTCAGCATATCAACCTGAATAACATTAGCTTTCTTCCACAGAAGAGCTTTGCACCGCAAGTTATTCACATTTACACAACATCAAAAAAAGAAAAAACACAAAAAAAGCAAAGGAAAAAGGAGAAGAAGGAAGGAAGAAGGAAGGAAGGAAGGAAGGAAGGAAGGAAGGAAGAAAGGAAGGAAATTTGCTTGATATATTGCTAAAATAAAACATTTTCAGACACCACAACAGGTTGATGCAAATTTATATTCTGTGCTCACTACTTAGAAGGGAAAATTTATCCTATTTTTCTATATCTATGCGGTCAAAAATTGGTCATAACACTTCTTTTTTTTATTGCTAAAAGAAAAAAACCCAGTAATATGGGAGAGCATTGCTATGTGGCTGTCTAGGAACATATTACTAAGGCACATATGACTTGTATTCTTGCAGTTTAGAGGTGCAAATGGATGTCTCTTCCCCACCCAAACAGGCATTAGTTATCTCCCTAAGGCCAGATCCAAACCAAAGATTTGATGGCCATGAGGGCAACTGGTCACTGCTGCAGCTTCTCTTGAATTGTATGATAAAGACTGGGATTTATATCTACTGAAGAGAGCAGGAGAAAGAGGTGGAAGATAGATCAGCATCAAATTTGTGTTTGTTATTCCTGGCAGACCGCAGGGGGCTCTGGGGATCAGTGCCTGAGGGTAAGTGGGCTGAGGATTAGTAAAATAGCTGGGAAAGTAGAAGAAGACTTATGTACTTCTTCTGTGCACTCTGGGAGCAGTAAAAATAGAAACATAATTTCAACCTCTGCTTCCCTCCTTTCAACCATTTTTTCCCTACTACGAAGTTCCTGGAGATCATATAGAAGTAGGTGAAGAAGAAGCCCTTGAGCAAAAAAAAGTAAATCAAGGTCTACGGAGGAAAGACAAACCCAAAAACCAGGGATGGATGATTTGGCATAATGAATGTGTTTTTAAATAGCTGCTGCAGCAATTGCAACAGGTAGTGGTACATTCTTGCTACACTGAGATGAGAACAATTTTTCTCTGGAAGATAGGCTTGAGTCAGATTAACCTCTTGGAAATGCAACAGGACTTTACAATTCATGCAGTCAGATGAGAGATGCTAACGTGCTTTTTGTCAATGGAAACTGTTTAAAGGTGAAAAAAACTGCAGGAAAACTCAGACCCGGTCAAACTACAGACTAGATAAATAGTATTTACCCATGAGCTTGGAGAGTGAAAATGATCTGACCTTTGAAATTTTCCTCTTCCCTGAGCTTAAACTAATTTTAAAAGGAAAGGCGTTTACAGACATAAAGAAAAATTTTCAGCAGTTTCTTAAACTAAGAGAAGTAAAAAATAGAAGCTGCAAGCAGACATATAATGAAATATGAGAATGTACAGAAAAAGCAATTGTTTAAGCTTAGAAACAGTATAAACTGATACAAAAGGCACAGATATTTGGCTGCAACAACTTTTTTCTCCAGCTACAACAGCAAAACTTTCCAGCTTAACTTCACTGTGGGCTACAAGAATCTGGCACATTCTGCTCTCTGAAGACACTATAAGAATTAAAGGTCACTGAAATTTCTAGCAAAGACAGTATGGATAAAACTGCATCCTCCTCCCTGATGGGGGATTTTGATGCACATTATCAGGTGTTCTGAGAATCCTAAATTGTCATAACAATAATTCATCAAATGAACTGAAGGCTTAGGTATCAGAATAGTACTACAGACACAACAGAAAATAAACCCCTTAGCCTTTAAATTTCTGTAACTCACAGTCTTTTATACTTAAAGTAGCTTCATAAGAGGGTAGAAGCTGTAGGAAAATAAATCTAGTTGTCTGACTATGGACTAAGACCAGGAATGTGCAAACAAAGAAATTTTTTTATGCCTTTGAACATTTGGAAAGCCAAATTCCCCCAGATACCAATCTCTGGATAACCGAACACTTTATCTACCTTGATCTTTTTTTTGCTGTTGCTTTTACTTCTGTGTAATATACATGTGAAATATTCTTTCATATATGTCAAAGAGAGCGGTAAAACCTTCGGACATATGCCTTGTTTGGAAAAAATAGAACATATATCTTAGTATATTATTAAGTTTTACCAAGTCTATGGGCCAGATAAAAAGGATGAAAACTGTACTGGTTCAAACTGGCAATTCAGTGCAGTGTATTGAAACAGAACATTGTACCGTAGGATTCAGTGTGTTTTGCTGATATATGCAGACACTGTTAATTTCTAACCCCAGCCTTCTGAGTACTTTATTTGAAAATGTGTTGCTTTGATTAGGAAAATTTGTTGAAGTTTATTTTGGGAGTTTTTATCGGGGTTTGTTGTGTTTTGTTTTTTCCTCCTGGATGATGGGTAGTATCAGCCTGTATGTTAAAACTCTAAAGTAAGTGCTTTTCCATAAGAGCCAAAAATTAAGCAGGTTATGGTGTGCAGTGGTGTAAAACTGTTACTGGGATGAATTCAGGCAGAAAAACATTACATCAAACCATCAAGTGTGAACTGAGTGAGTTGCATGATTTAGTCTTACTGAGCAAAGTTGCTTTTTTTACCTTAGGTTTTATAAAATGACAAAATATGAACATTGAAGTGTTCAAAACTAGCTCCTCACAAAGATTGCATTATAATGCTTTTCTTTGCTTGACTTTTTCCAGACTTCATGAAATAAGAACATATGATTCCTTGGGCAAATTACTTCAACCTCCAGTTAAATTTCACATGCTGGTTGTACCATTTTTTCCCACACAGCCTAAATGCATCCTCTTGAACGGTAATTTTTTTTCCTGTCATCACAAATTCAATCTCCTCAGAAAAATGCCTTCACATTAAGTGCCCTTTGACATAAACAGTGAACTGCTGGGCATAAAGGATTGCTCTAGGTTCAAATGAATGTGAAAAAAAGTTATTGTTATGCTTTAAAAGGTCAGACAAGTGCATAATGGCTCTAGTATGGTTTGATTTGAGCACATTTGTATACATGTGCTCGTGCAGGCCCATATGCCTGGCACGTCAGATTCTTGGAGCTGCTGGTAGGCAATTTCACTGAGTGTCACCCTTTGGCTCTAAGGAGAAGCTTGTTAATGCATCCTTTCCTCCCATTGCCCCGGCAAGCCAGAGGGAATCTGGATCTCACACCTCCTCTCTGGTTCTGGGGTGTCCACCTCTCGGACAGCAGGCACATGCTATTCTCTACCATCTGAGTGAGGTCCCTTTGTGCTACCACATTTTGGAGGGGTTGAGCTTGGCACTGTCACTGCTTCAGACCTGCAAGGCCATTTATTTAAATATAGGCATCTAAAAGATATGCTTTTATTGGGAAGGAACCTATGGTAAGTCACAAAAAGTAGGTCTGGAGGGCTTCAGCTTCTCTGCAAATGATCTTAGCTGCTATCTAAATTGTATACCTAAAATTAGAAGGTGTGCACATTCCCTGTAGTTTTAAAAGTGAACATATTGCTTGGTGTCACTTTACTGGAAATGGGTAAACCACACAGTAAATTTAGAATTTGCTGTTTCAAGGGACCATTTTTTTTTCACAGAACCATAAAAATTTCAGTGACAAGTTTGGGGGCTTTTTAATGCCTACTGAGTTGCCTGGGAAATACATAATCTGAAGCACAAAGGGCTTCTGAAATATTCTGTAATAATAATTTCTTGTGATTGTTTCATCACTTTGGTTATCCACTGGTACAGGCTTACATTCTGAAATCTACTGGGTCCAAGACACTTTCAGCAGTCACGGTTTTAGGATGATCTACTCTTGAAGAACTCAGCTAAGATCCCCCAGTTTATATTTTGAATATCATATTTGCAAGCTTTCTTGGCCTTTTGTTGCTTTCTTGGATTAAAACTGTAAAGGATTCAACTGTAAGATTCAAATGATCATTTAACCCTACAGAAGGATTTATTACAGTGGCAAAATGATTGCTTCAAGCAAACTTAAATACCAGCATATGTAAACAATCACACCTGCGTTTAGCTGATGTCCTAAATTATAAAGATTTACTCTGGAATAAAATGTGCTTTTACCCTGAGGTCCATTGTATATGGTAACATAGAACAGAGATGGAGAGACTGGAAGTGGGAGGAACTGTGTGTCAGAGACATGGGACTCTGCAATGATACATTGATTTGGAAGCAGCGTACTCTGTCCCTTCCTTGTTCTATACCCAAGAGACCACCTAAGAAAAATGGAAAGAAAACAATTCCACATTTTCTCAGACACCTTAGTTATCACCAGACCAAGGTGAACAAAATCTAATAAGGCAGATGAGAGAAGAGGGTTTTGTATATCCCAATTCACCTCCCAGATGGGGCAACCCAGCTTTTGAGCTCGAAGTCTTTCATAGTCTACACAAAGTAGGCTGCCTAAAGGGTCCTACTACCCTCTCTGTAAGGTCTGTTGCAGTCTGAAACTGTCAAGATCTTTAGTCCAAATCTATCGTCTATAGATAAAATCTGAAACTCTGCCTGGACAAATTTCCCATGTTTGGAAGACTGTTTTGAACAAGGAAAAATCCGTCTTCTGTGGCAAGATGAAGGAAGCTTTTTAATGAACCTGTTCCACTTCATGCTTGGGGAACCAGTGTTAGAAAATCATAAGGAAAACCAAAACAAATCAGAGAGCCAGTCATCACATCTCATCTGTATTTTATCTGTGCTTTCAGTGTGCAAGGAACATTAGGGCACAATTCAAATTGTAGCAGTTTATAGGATTTCTTTTGTCCCGAACATAGCTCTCCACCATCAGGGATACATTCTTAACAGGATAGAGATTGACTTCAAGCAATGCAATATCAGGCCAAGATGAGTGATGAATCAGCCCTCCTTAAAGATGCTTAGTTGTTAAAGTTTTAAAAAAATACAGGTTAAGGAGGTAGAAGTGCTTTGCTTCAGGAGCTGAAAAGAATTTTTTCTAACGTACTAAAATTACTTTTTTTTGTTCACACCAGTAATTTTTTCATGCTGGATCACTGCTCCTAACATAAACTAGAAGAGCAGAGAGAGATAAAATCTGAATGTGCTAAATTCTTAGAATGAGTCTCATCCCACTGATGTCAAAATTTTCATCCAAGTCAGTATTTCATTACTACATTTTCCAGTCAATATGGATTTTAGCTTATCAGCTGAGAGTCAAAGTGAAAAGGTGAAGGTACAAGAAGACACCTCACATTTCTGGAATGGTTGCTTAATAAGAAAGAACACAGGGACACAGTAAATCTAGGTATCATTTTAGTGCCATTTCTGCTATTCCTACAAGGGTGGTACTGATAATAGTAGATTTTCCTAACTGTAGTCACTGCTTCTCTGTTGAATCAGTCTATGGATAGAGGAAGAAAACCCTTCTGCATTTTTTCTTTATCTGACACAGATCTTCTGGCTTAAGAAGTGGTATGTCTCCTCCTCTTTGTTCTGACTGCATCCCTTGTTCTGTGTTTGGAGAGATAAGACTGAAGCCGCTACCTAATATAAGCAGATGTGAGGTAGGATAAGTTGTAATAGGAAGATGTTTTATTTCTTTAATTCCTGTGCAAGGATGAGGAGCTGTCAGACCAGATAAGAAGCAATGGGACAAGTTTTATTTCTTTCATTCTGGTGTTTAAGGCAATAAAGGGAAGAAATATGAAGTGTCTTGTACATCTGCTATGCTAGCCATTGCTGGAAAGTTGTCAGCTTCAGGTCTTTGGGAATGTATGAGGCTTTGCTCCTATTGCCTCGGGACACAGCTGAAAACAACTCTGCTGCACAGTGCAAGACTGCGTTTGACTCCTGTCCCTCCCACCCCAAGCATGTTCCCTGCGTTACTACTGCCTTGTCACCACCATTGTCCCAGCCCTGACCCTTTTCAGGGCTGACTTTGAGAAATTATTCCTTACTGGATGTTTTGAATGTCTTAAATTAGGTCAGCCTCACTATTCCTCCTTCAGTACTTTGGGTATAAAACAAATATTTAGCAATGAATGCATAACACTGTGCTTATTTCATAAAAAAGTTCAGAAGGTTATGCCAAGGGGTTGATTCAAGTAGGTCTCTTGTACTGGATCCACAGAAAATCTCTTTCTCTCCTATCTAAAGCAAAAAAATGAGAGAGAAGAACTGAAAGGACCACTCAGTCTCTGAAAACATCAGTACAGATTGTCATACTATGACTGCGTTTCTATAATTAGATATCTGATACTTTCTAATTATATAAAGAGAGTTGTAATAACGAAATATTGCCATCTCTTTTACTTATTTTTATTTACTCCTAGAAGGTCTGAATCGTTTTTGGAGCCCAAGACATACTTGAACACCATCAGGCCAGTACAGCACAGAGAAATGAAAAGTTCAATATTATTACATAGCCCAGGAAATGAGAACACTCCCTGTCTCTCATTCTGACCACAAGATGTAGCTGTTCCTTTCCATACTGACCCTTTCATTTGGGATTACAGGCTGTCATTACTTACCAAATAAAACAGCCAATGTAAATAGACAATGCCTCAGGGGAGCCTGTGCTGGAAAAATACACCATGAGCAGGTGGTAGAGTGTCCCCAGGGTCCTGCACCACAAGATGCCCCAGCCCTGATGGGGAAGACACAAGATCTGCTGGGGCAAGGACCATTCTATGGCTGTAAACTGGCCAGAGGTGAGCCAGGGCTGAGCTGGGCAGGCCTGTAGGTGCAGGCTGGACCCTGCATCCAGGGAGGCTCCCCCCCACCTTCTTTTAATGCTTTTATTTTGTTCTGGGTAAGGCACAGTTGGTGCCACACTATATGGAGCCATGCACACGCCACCTTTGTGCCTGCTTCCTGTTCCTGTGTTTCTTCTTGACCACACTGGCAGGGAATCCTGGTGCTGCCAGGGACATTCAGGCAGTCCAGAGACCCGCTGGATCTGTCGGCAGCCCGTGCACACACAGACCCCCAGCAGGAGGTTCCTTAGGCCTCACTGTCTGTGGGCTTACTCTAAACCAGTCGATTGAAGGAGCCATCACTGGTACCAAGGGTCCTAACACTATTCCTACTGCCATTCCTAAAGCGGATCCTCACACCACTCATTCCTAATGCTGTGGGCAACCACCAACCATATGAAGCTCAACAAGGGGAAGTTCCAGATTCTGTGCATGGGGTAAGGCAACCCTGGATGTATGGACAGAATAGGGAATGAGGTGCTGGAAAGCAGCAATGCGGAAAAGGACCTGGCGGTCCTGGTTGATGGCAACTTGAACCTGAGTCAGCAGTGCCCTGGCAGCCAGGAGGGCCAGGTGTGTCCTGGGGTGCATCAGGCACAGCATCACCAGCCGGGTAAGGGAGGGGATTGTCCTGCTCTGCACTGGGACAGCCTCACCTCGAGTGCTGGGGCCAGTTTTGGGCTCCTCAATACAAAAAAGACATTAAACTATTAAACAGTGCCCAAAGGAGGGCAACAAAAATGGTGAAAGGCCTTGAGGGGAAGATGTATGAGGAGTGGCTAAGATCACTGTGTCTGTTCAGCCTGGAGAAGAGGAGGNCGTGCCCCGCCTGCCGGGCCCATCCCGGCGCTCCCCGGCCGGGCGGGCCTCGGCCGCAGCGCCCGCCTGCCCGGTGCGGCCGGAGCTCCCGCAGGAGCAGCAAGAGGCAGCAGGGGCCCGGGGAGACCGCTCTGTCACGCCTTGGGAGGCAGCGGGGCCGAGGGGCGAAGGCGGCACTCTCGAACACTTTGAAATGGGACGGGTGCTGCCCCATTTTGTGCAGAGATGTGCCCGCTCTGCACAAGGTGCGGAAGACTCCTAGTATTTGATGCTGATACTCCTTTATTAAATAAAGCAGTGCTTAGGAGTGAGTGAACAAGCTCACAAGCTGACGGTTGGACTTGGTGATATTAAAGGTCCTTTCCGACCCTAATGTTTCTATCATTCTATGATTCTAAGCCAGCGTAACTAGATAACCTTCCTCTAGTCCTTTCTGTAGATTTATTTAAACATTTTTGAAGTGGTGAGTATGTTCATCCCACCCTGAAATGTTTCCAAACCCATCAAAACCCTTTTGACTGTATCTGCAGGCTCTTTACGAATCAGTTTTTCTCTTTGTTTCACCTGAATTTTTTTCCTCTTGCTCATGTCTCCCAGCCAGCTGCCAGTTCTCCAGGAGTCACCTCGGAAGAGAGCCAGGCACATGTCTCGATGACAGAGAGGAAACACTTGTGCCAGTCAGAGATGCTGAAGGCCACCCGGGGCTGTCTCCTCACCCTCATTCAGAGGCACACTTTAATACCACCAGAGTTTAGGAACTGCATCTTTCTGGTGCTGTAGGTATCCAAAGTGGCTGCTGTCCGGAAAATTCTGTAAGTTACAATTTGTCTATTTTGTTGTCAATGTTGAAGAAAAAAGAGCTTTTTTGGCTTTACAATAATGATAGTGTAAAGGCATATCTGAGAAGTGAAAAAAAAAAAAAGGTTTTATTTCATAATTATTACTTGAGAAATACACTGAAAACCAGGAAGAGGAAATAGGGATTGTATGTTGCTTTGATGCCTCATGTAGGATGACATTTTAGTGTTAAACTAAATCAGAAAAAAAATGATTTGCTGTCTTTCAATCCACTGCTAGACTTGCCACTCTCTTGCACACTGGGGCATGTATTACAAGGAAGCTGGACATAAAACCTTAAATCACTCACCTATTTTGCTCAGGGAAGTGGTGGAATTCCTGGAAGTGTTCAAAAAAACATATATATGTGGCAGTTGGGGATACAGTTTAGTGGTGAACATGGCAGTGGTGGGTTAGTGGTTGAACTCAATGGTCTTAGAGGTCTTTTACAATCCTAAGGATTCTATTCAGCTTCAGCAGTGTAATGTCAGGATTTTCATTCATTTTGCTCTGATGTTTGGTAACATCCTGACCAGGTGTTGAGGATGGAAACTTCTTGGTGACAGATAAATAAGAATGAAGGGATGCATGGTCTTCTCTGCCTAGAAGAATCTAAGATAGAGAAAAGTCTAAACCAAATACAAACCATAGGAGGTTCTGTGAACTAGACACTTCATTTGAAATACAGAGGTTATGTGTGAAGTACTAAATAGCATGAAGGGCTGTTCTATGGAAACTGTCCTCTGGCTATGAGGTCACCCATCCTGGGCTAGTTTGTGTGCATACTGCTTATGACTGTGCACTCTCAATCTCCAGAATAAGATGACTTCATGTAAACTGTATGTTGTGAATGATCCCTCTCCACTGCTGACTCGCAAACTATGTCTTGGCAGTGCTTGAGAGAACCTAAACCACAAACCACACAGGGACTTCTCCAACAATATAACAGCACAAACACTGAAGCATCTTGATACCATTTCTTTTTAACTTGTGACATCTCCACAGGGCAGGTTTAGTGTAGGCCACGGTACAAATCATAATATGCTTACATGTATGTTGTGTATTTCAGCTCAGGAGCCTAGCTGCAGTCCCTTTGCACAGGGAGCATGGGAGTGGGGGCTCTCAAATGTTAGTCAAGTCCTTGGCATCTGTTCCAAAACTTGAAGTGGTGATCAAAGTGATAACAATTTTGGAAGTGATGTTAGCTTATGGTAATTACTTCTCTCTTACAAACTTCGGATATCCCCAGATGATACAATATATACAGTTCATGGAGGTAACTGGTGTGTTTTACTTAGGGTAGGGAAGGCAAAACCAGGGTGGTTCCGACCACACCAGGGCTATTTCTATCCTAGAAGGAGGATTTTTTTTTAAATTTGTTAAGCCTAGTGAAAAAAGATGTTTATGATATAATTTGCATCACAAGTTCAGGGGGAATTACAGAAAATGGAAAAGAAATCTGAAGTTTTTGTTCCCTGAGATAAAGGCTGGGCTGTATCATAGGATGAGCAAACACCACAAACCAGGTTACTATTAGAAATAGATCGGTATCAGGTCCTCTGGTTACAAGGGAGAAATAATCTTTAAAGCATACATATGACACATAATTACACCTCAGCCAAGACAAGACACCTCAGGGCTGTCTTTCAAAATAGTTTTCAGTTCATGCTTCATAACATCACTGTCATGCTGTTAAACATTAAGCTTCTAGTCCAAATATCTGTACAGACAGCTGAATTTCATACACTTATCTCCATGTACGTCCAGCTGACACTTCAGTTTTAATGGATGAAGACAAATTTACTCTTGAGGAGAAGTTCCTTATTATGGTTTACTGGTACATTTTGCTTGGTTAGGTTCTGTCTCCAGTTACTGCTGTGAACAGAACTTCACCAGTTTGGCAGTTTAGTTTTAATCCAGGGGTCCTACAGAAAATCGTTTAATTTTCTCTTTATTTTTTTTCCCCTCTTTTTCCCATGTCAAAATGCTGTGTACTCAGTCCTTCCCCAAACACCACAAGTTTTGCTCTTTTTCCTATGAAAAGGGCAAGGATTGGGCACAGCCCAAATGAATGTGATGTGTATTTTTCCTGTGTTGAAATTTAATTGTGGTTCTGGGGTTTGAGCACCCCAGAGGTCTTCCTGCATACACAGGGTGACCTTTTATAACCTCCACAGTTATACTGAGCTATCCTAACAGGCCTTACAAGTCTCAAGCATATCCATACAGAGCATGAAAATGTCACACACAGGAATATAAGACTTTTTCAGGACTTCAAATCACCTTCCTAGTAAATAGCAATGAATTTCTCTCTTTTTTTTGTCCCCTTTGAAGAGGACAAAATTCAAAGAATACAGTAATTGCTTGTGCTGTTCCAATCCAAATTTTCTATGAATAGTCATGCCTGCATTCACTTCTTATCTTTTACTGACTATGGGATTTAAGGTGCTAATGATGTAGCTTCTGCCATCACAGCAACTTGGAATTAAAATTAAAAAGTGATCCATTCATTTTTGGATTACCATCCATTTATCTTATTCTTGTTGTTTCTGTGAAAATTCCTATAAGATAAAGTTGCTGTTTTCCATGCCCTTCACATATGCTGTGCTCACTACACAGGTCTTCATAAACTCTTACTCAGTGATGCAATCCTTTGCTATTCTCGTGACTTTCTGTCCCAGATGCTGAGCAGCCTGTTTGCTTGCATTGGGGTTATGTTTTTGTAAATATTCTGACTCACAGCTCTGCCTGCTTTGTTGTCATAGAGAGCTTTTCTTTTCACATTCTGAATTATTTTTAATCCTGGAAATGTGAATTCTTTTTAATAGTTTCACTGCAGTGAAAAGATAGAGTGATTTCCTTTGCTTGCTAAATTCCTGTCACATCGAGGTTAATTATAGTTCTTCTGAGTTTCCCCACATATTTCTAGTCCCAGACCCTCCCAGACTGTCAGCACCCCAACATTACAGGAGTGATTCCTCAGCTCTACATCAGCCACAAGTTCTCAGTTTTGCTTCACTTGCTGGATGGATAACTATATTAATCTTTTCAGCTGGCTTAACTTTTGTAGGAATTTTAACTCTAGTAAGAATCTCACATGCTACATTCTAACTAAGGCAGTTTTAGTTATTTTTTGCTAACTTGCATTTACACATTTTTCAGAGCCAAGGAAAATACTGAGACCCATTCCTTCTTAGTGCCTGAATCCTAACCAGCCTGCACAGTGATAGCAGAAGTCTCTGCATAATGTAGCAACTCATCCCAATGCCCTCTCGTCAGAGTACAGCAAAATTTTGGATGTAGGTATTTAGGGTCCACAAGACAGCTCAGCATCTGTCCTCTGTGCACTGAAGAAAATATCTGTGTACACATCTTTCAGCTGGAGTGCAGTGTGATAAATTCTGTCCAGTGGTAGAACTTAATTCTCAGGTATAACTGCTACTAATCTTATTGAGAACCTGCACTGCCATATCAAGTGCAAATTCACTATTGCATAGAATTAGTTACCTGTGGAGAAGTGACTATTGCTGAGTAGAATGGACAGCTTTCCATGTTATTTCGTCCAAATAATGTATGTATTATTTGCTTATAAGGTTACTATAAGCTTGTATTTTTGGGTGGCTCTAAATCCCCCTTCTCCCTTCTTTTTAGCTTCCTTGGCTCATATAAAGTTCAGACATTTAAACCTGCCTATATCCCTCCCAACACTGGATATTTAACTAAAACATTCGATGATTTGACTGAATCATGCAGTCCTCTTAGGGTCTTTATTGACTCTTTGGAGTCAATAAAGAAAGACAGAACAACTTTCAGGTACTTATTAAGATCTTAAAATTAATTTATTCAACTCCCTCTTTCACCTGGGAGACCCCTATGGCAACTGTACTGCTTACATAGTCACCTTTTCTTAGCCAAATGAATACAATTTTTAATCAGAATCTTTAGATTGCCTGAGAGTTATTTAAATAGTACATGTATAAAGATACTAAGAGGGAAAAGTATGGCTTAGGTATTTTTTATATGCAAATGATGTTTCTTTTGTCCAGAATTGTTAACATTTTCAGTATGAGAGACATATTTTCCTTGTGTAAGCAAACACATGCATTGGAAAGGAATGTTTTCATGATGGAGGCTAATCATCTGCTCTATCAGATTCCCACACAGAATAGAGACAAAACAAAGTACCACACAACATTTGTATTAATCTAAAGTCATAAAAATATTGTTGGGAGGCAAGTGTTCCTCTTTATATATGGACTGTTTGCCCCGACAGTCAATGCAGGTATTCTGCCAGTCAGATATCACAAGAAGCAGGTTTTGGCTGAATATCAGTTAGAGGTGATTTGGCATTTTATTTGTAAAACAGCTTCAGTGAGATCTGCATAACTTTACGGGATCAAGAAGGGTTCACCTTTTACCTTGTGCAAGGAACATTAATATAACCAAAAATCATCAAGCATAAACCTGCCAAGTCCAATAAAAATGTATGTATTTCTTACTTTCTGTGCTTGTGATCTGTAGGTGAGGTAGTTTTTCATTTTAAGTCTCCCTTCCACATACCTCTGTAACTATCCAGTCAAACAAAACAGACTTTACAAATGAAATTAATTTACTTTATCAGGTTTGCAAAAAATTAATTAAAAAAAAATAAAAAAGAGGAAGACCTTTATTATCTTTCAATGGAATCCATTAATGCTTAAAAATAGCATTTTAGAATGTTTTGTTCACCTCATTCATATAAAGAACACATCTGACTTTCATCTGACTTTAAAAAAATGTTTCAAAACTGCATGCATGTATTTTTGGTGTGTCTTTATAGGTGAGGAATACCAGAATATATGACCTACCTGGCATTTCCCTGGAAAGACAGCAGCCTTCAGATCTCAGGACAAACCCACAGGGAACCTGTTCAATTACCTGATCTTTTTCCTAATCACGTAATGCCTCTTACTGAGAGAGAAGAATATTAATTTGCTTTTCAAAAACAATATTTATGAACCCAAGGATTAAAATTAATTATTTGAAATAACAGATCCTTATTGGAGAAATCCAAACATCCTTAATTGCTGTATTAAGAGAAATAAGTATACACTAATACATATATCTCTATATAGAGATATGTAAAAGAAAAAACTGAGTCTTGTACAACACTCAGTATCTAGAAGCTGTCATTTTCTCTCCAGATTTTGACCTGAAATGTCACCTGTGGCCACTGTTTACTTCTGTTCTAAAACCACCTATGGTCTGTTGGGACACCACCACCATATGGATGTGTCTGTTACTGTAAAAAATGCAATAAGTGCACTCCTTGCTTTACAAAGAAAGTATTTCTATATATTATGCAGCCACAAGGAAAAATGTACTTGAGAGAATGTAGTACGGTGCATGGATAGAAGCAATCCTATGTTTTTCTTCATGTCACACTCCTCACTCTCAGTTTTGATCTACTGTATTTACTTAACATAACCACTTCATATTTGGGAATATACACTGGACATTTTTTTTCCATCACTCTGCGTGGACCTTTCTATACTGTTTAAAGTTCTCCAGCTTTCCTTGTTTTTCTGATCTCCTGGAGTCGTTAACCAATTACAGCTGGGATCGAGGCCAAAACCAGCTCAGTATCACAACTGAGATTATCTCAAGAGGTACCTTAGTTAAACTGCTGAATAATCTTTTCTTTAGGGTTCAGATAAACATTGGTTGAGTTTTCTCATACCTTATGCCTTCCTAAAGGTCCTTCATTTTTTCTTTATTGTTTATGTTCTTTTCTTTTTATAAAGCTTCCTAGAGGAAGTGAGGTGGAGTCCCACCTCAGATAGATTAATTGCAAATTAGGATAGCCCTCTTCCTTCACAGACTTTCTCTGGGAAAAAATGGAAGATAAACTATATTATGGTCTCTGTACAGCTTGCCCCCAAATCACTAAAAGCAACAATTTCAACAGATCCTGGACAGTGCTTTCATTTTATTTTGTAGTGACTCTGGATTATTTTACCTTTCACAAGAAGAAAAGCAATTTTCTGCAGTTCACCTACTTACAGGACACTACCTACAGTCAGACTTGGTCTTCTATGCAGTATTTCAAACCAGAAATCCATGACATAGGATGACCTGACAACGGAGGAGGTTAAACTGTTTCTTGTTAAACAAATGTTTCTTCCTCCTCACTGCTTATAGGAGGTAGAGGTGGCTTTTTCTTCTCTAAAGCAATTCAGTTTTCTCCCTTACCGTAAGTTAGCTGCTGATAAAGTATTTTGAGAAAATCTTATCTCGGGAGTTTTAGTCTTAAAACAGGAAAACTCATCTGATTTTCCCACTGCAAAAATACAGATGAAAGCAAAACACATTACAGAAGGAAATGTAAAATGACAAAGAACAGCAAAAGGGGCTATTACACTATATGACATTGATTTCTTAATCTACATTTATTTATTCTTCTGCTTAACGGAAGAGAATACAACAGAGCATTCTGTAAGTTGTTAAAACTTGGCCATCCCTGCTGATTGATATAGTACTACACCTCGAATGAATTGTTTGGGGTGAAAGCTCTTATCTGACTCTGTTGCTGAAGATGTATCTGCTCTCAAGAGATGGGGAAGATAACTGTGTTTACAAAAGTGGGTTTCAAGAACATGCATTACAAAGATGCTCACATATGAATGCAGCCACACACTATCACAGTACCAGTGAGTCATTGTAACCAAGCTTTTAATGTCATTTATAAAAAAATAGAGTTATTTACATTTGCAACTTATTTGATGGCATCCTCTTTTGTTACAATGTTTGAATATGTGAAGAAATGACACACTAACTCATTTGCGAGCAAACTTCAATGATAAGCATAACAGTACAGGAAAAATATTTAAAACACTGTGAATTCTTGTTATTTTGCAGCATCATACAAACACATTCTTTACAACACATGCACCCTGGCCTTACAGTAAGCAGAATTCCCTTCCAGATTAAGGCACAGAAACTCCCCCACATTTCTAGGGACAGTCCCACATTCTTACATGTGGCATTTCAAGACATAACCAAAGGAATTACTTTAATTCCAGTGAATGGCAGCAGAATGTGTCCACTTACACATTTTTTAAGAAAACTCTGGTCAAAGGGACCAAAAGAAAAAAAGTATGACTAATTGCATAGTTGCAGTAAACCAGATCCATGAATACAAAAGCCATCAAAATATATTATAAATCTATCTGACTTTCAAAGCTACTTTAAAATACTGTTTTGCTTTACAATACAAATAACACTGTTTGGGGTTAGTTTGTAGAATTGTATTTTGGTCCATGCTGTTAATTCTATATCATTATATTCTTCTTCCATTAGTTTAAAAGCCTCAGAACAGCAGGTCCTCAGGCAGTGGTAAGAATGATGAAGCCAAGTCTTAGACTTCAGCTGCTGCAGTCAGTTCATAAAAACTATGATTTCAACCGCCTCCATTCTTTACTGCTTTAAATAATCTGCCCTCATAACACTAAGGGGAAAGAATGATGAGGGATGCAGATTTAACACTGTTAGAGATGGGGGTCTGCCCCATCTTCTAGTCCTGAGCCGATAAATCACAGCTCTTAAAAATATCCAACGCATTAAAAAAAAAAAGATCAACAGCAATTAAAAAATCTCCAATTTAGTCTGACTATGCAGTAGTTCCACATAATCTGCTGGCAGTAGAAACTTCTTTGGTGTCAGAGTCAGGTCTTCCTGAAACCACAAACGGCCAAGTCTGTAAGCAAATAAAAAGGTATTTCATATTAAAAGAAAGTTTATCCTCGTATGAAACTGGAGCTTTATTACTGATAGATGTCTAACTGGTTCAGTTGCAAACACGTCATCATGTTTTAGTCCCTGTGGGAAGCACAGAGAGAGCCGAGTTCCTCTAACAAATATTTTCATTACGTTTTTCATTATAATTAAATGCTCCACAGAAGGTCTGCAAAGGTTAGCAACAGTGTTCTCATCCCAACTGCAACGTTTCTCTTGTTTTGAAACTCTTTGCATCATTTAATAAATAAAAAGCATATAAACTATTCCAAAACAATCGCTCTGCTGTATATAACAAAACGTTTTACCCCTGTGACAAGCATCGGGCGTTTAATTCTGTACCGATGAACTCATGCCGCTATGCTTGTGCTGCAGGCCAGCCCGCAGACCGAGTTACTCCTTTTTCGGACACTAAGCTTGCCTAATGCCCGAGGAATGTAATCTTTAGGGTCCCCTATTCCGAATCCCCGGGACTGACACACCCGCCCATCACCGAAGCCCAAGCGCGGCCCTGGAGTCGCCCACGGTGCGAGGGTCACTGGGGATTTGCGGAGCAGCCAGGGCCGCCCCGCCGCTTCTTCCAGGGCGGGCACGGCCTGAGCGCTGCCACCCTGCCCGGGACACCGGCCCTGCGGGGCTGCCTGAGCGGCGCCCGGGGGTTCCCCCGCGGCTGCCTCTCGCCGCATCCCGCCCGCCCCCCGCGCCGTACCAGGTTGACGGGATGGACGTAGCCATTCTCGTAGCGGTCCTCCTGCAGGAGCTGCCGGAGGTGGGCGATGTAGCTGGACGCCAGGCGCAGCGTGTCCAGCTTGGAGAGCTTGGTGTCGGGCGGCACCCAGGGCAGGCTCGTCTTCAGCNGCGGAGGGGGGATGCGCCCCTTGACAGCGCTATATATCGGGTGTCCGCGGAGCGAACCATGTGCCGGGCGGAGGGGAGGAGAGGGGCGCGGGGCGGGGGTCGGGCCCGGCGGAGCCCCGAGCCGGGGGCGGTGCCTCTCCGCGCTGGCCCGCGGTCCGCGGTGCGGCTGGTGGG
>VXAD01000737.1:69471-278315 GCA_013399195.1 Dicrurus megarhynchus
CAGAGTCAGACCCCTGTGTGGGGGCACGTACACGCGTGTAGGGGTACACAGACACGCGGGATGTCTCCGTGTGTGTGTGTGCTGCTGGGAGTCAAGCCTTTCCCACTGGACGGAACCCTCTCCTCGCCCCGGAGGACGCAAAATACCTCCAGGGCTGGTCCCGCCAGTGTTTTTGCGGGGAGGAGCGCACCGCTCCCTGTGTCTAAATGCTAAGTGCGACCTGGGACTCTGCTCCCAGCCCACCTACACTCGCTCTTTCTCTTGCCTTTCCTTCGAGGGCATGGGATTTTCCCAACGTACGAACCCGCTCGCGGCCGAGGGGTGCGGCAGGACGGGGCCCCAGCCCGCTGGGCTCTTCCCCTGCCTACCCAGCTTCGGGAAGCGGCTGTGTGGTCCCGATGCACCCGCCGGGGCGAGCAGAGGCAGCAGGAGATGCGGCACTCGAGGCTGGATGTGCCGTGTGCGGGGAGCAATGCAAAAAGTCGCTGGGAACGTGCGCACTGTGGTTTGATAATGTCCTTAATTTGGGGTGAAGCTCCAGACAGTAGTGAGAGGGTATTTGTCCGAGGGTTTCTCCCTCCTCAGAGCAATGAATTAAAACCCATTTAACTGGGCTATGAACACCTCTCTGTCACAGAGCAAATTAAACGAGACAGCTTTTTGAGCTGTTCACTGGCTTTTTAAACAAATTCCGTAGTACAACTTTTATTAGAGAGTCCACGGGAGAGTGGAGGACCCCGCATCCAATGGAAATGCTGACATACAAATTCAAGAGGTATAAATTTAAAAAAAATTATTTAAAAAATCAACCATCAACTTGTATCCCTTGCACCTCCCCCCAAAATGTCAGTTTTTCACACATAAAGAACTAGCGTTTGGTTCCTTGCTGGCTTTCACAACTTGGACACGATTAACCAGAATAAAAATGCAGTTCTCAGAAAAGAACTTAATGACTACAACAGGTGGAAAGATCTTGCCCCGCAATTTCTGCTCACGGTTTTTCCCTTCCATTTCCCTCCATCCCGAGCGGAACCTTCCCGGCTGCTGCTACGCAACTTTCCTGGCACCGCCGGCCGCCTTTGGGCCCAGAGCTTTGCTCCCCTCCCGCCAGCCCTGCGGGCTCACTGAGGCCACTTAATGCTGTGCAAACCCCGTCTTCACCCTGTGGGGCTAGAACCACATCAGAGCCGGGTTTGACGGCAGCCTTTCCAAGTGAAACTTGACATTTCTTGAACCACCTATACAGGCAGCTGATCTTGCAACTGGATCTCTTGAACTTGGTTTGACACTACGATCGATGCTCAGGCTGGGTCCCACAGGCTGCCTGAGGAAAGGGCAGCATGCTGGACTTGGGTTGCTCTTCCTCCCCAGTTAGACTGCATTATCCGTATATATGTGTATATGTATATATATATATATACATATATATATATATAAGTACATAAAGATAACTGCAGGGGAAGAGATATAGGTTTACCTTTTCCCCCCATCTGGGTTGTTTATACAGGTGCGGGCTGAACCCTTTCCCTGCTAAAGATTAATGGGAAAAAGTGCTGAATTTCTTTAAGCAAAGAAGAAAATGGTACCCAGTCTTAAAAGCCACAATGCCAAATCTCACCTTTCCTGCCTACCCCTGCCTCCTCGGCCGATTAAAGGCGACACATAATGGTCACCTTGACTCATTTAATGAAAGGACTGGGGGCGGGAAGAGGAGCCAGATTCTCAGATCGTCTTTGCCTAATTCTTGGTTAGTAAAAGAAATGGGAAATGCAGTGGAGTAAATCTGAAGTGAAAGTCAGGGTTTACTTCGGGTTTACACCCAATGTAACCGAGCAGACCTGACTCCTTGCACATCTATCAAACCGCTAATTTCTGTGACCCTGACGAAGATATCATTTCCAGGACAAAGTCTTTGATGGGGCCAGGGCATTACATCACGCTTCCATTTGTCAAGACTTTGATCCTTTATGCTCTCTGTGAGCTGAGTAGGGAAAGCCCCTGGTATATCAAGGCAGCATTTTACACTTTACCGTTATCAGGTGCAGTCCCTTTCCCCTTTCTCCGTTAAAAGATAAAACTAGGAGCTGTGCCCGTGCTCCGAGGTCAGCATCCTTCCCTGTTTCACGGTCTGTCCCTGCATGCTGGGCAAGGTGCAGGGGCAGCCTGGGTTTGCAAAGTGTGGCGTGTGTGTGCGTAAAGGGATTGGAGCAGCAGCTAGAACAGCTTCTACATGTGCAGAAGCTGCAGACTCCCTCCCCCAGGGAGTCTGCAGCCGTTGTTGGCTCTGAGGACAAAAAAATCAGTTTTTTTTCCACTGAGGGGAGATCCCTGAATTGGGGAGCCTCACTGGGGCGGAGTGGGCTTTTTTTTCTCACACTTTTCCACGAGGCATTTTGGTAAATAAATGCAACCAGCCCACCCAAGCAAAGAGGAGTCCACGAAAACCAGATCTCTCCTTGACTTTTTTTGCAGCAAGTGAGGGTGTTTCGTGCTGCAGCTGAGGACCGGTGAGGACGGAGAACATCCCCGGACAGGCCGGAAGGCTCCTGTGCCCAGGAGCCGCCGCCCCCGCGGCAAAAGCTCGGCCCTAACAACCCGGCGGGTGCCTGGGATGAGGCATAGTGGATATAATCCTCTAATTTCCTTCCTTAAGTTTCAGAATAAATTATAGCAAAAAACAGAAGAGAAAAAAAAATGACCGGAGGCCAAGTCCGTAAAACGCGGGTTATCTCTGAGAATGGGAGAGCGAACTGCTAAAAGCCCCGTGTCTTTCGCCCTCATTGTCTGGGGTGTTGGCAGCGACAAACCGGGGTGGAGGAGGGAGATGACGTGTTCTCGATAAAGTGCTTTAAATACGGCCTTTCTTTGGCTTTTGTCCTTTCCTCGAACTCAGCGGTGTTACCGAGTTTGCCCAGACCTGAAGTGAGCTACACTTTCTCAGAAAGACCTAAACGTAACAAGGGCTTTTTAATTCATTTTTCCCTCGGTGATGAGAAAGGCGGGGTGTCTGGAGGAGAGGAGGACAGCATCTGGCAAGCGTGCTCGTCTTCATCTCTTCACAAGCATTTACAACGCACATCCAGGCTGTGTGAAGGGCGTGATAGGCTTCTGCCACGAAGTGATGGATGCTCGAGATGGCTGCCCTAGTAGGAAAAGCAGGTGGATGAATTATAACCTTTGCTTAATGCCACTTAGAGCAAAGACGACTTTGCTCGGCTCAGATTTCCCGGTAAAGACACCGAATGAAGGGAGAAGTGTGTGATTGTCCCTCATTCCCCCAAAAATCTTCCCTCCGATTGAAACGCCTGTACCTGGAATGCTGTTTGCTACAGCCAATGCCCCGGGTACCCTGTCCTTAGCCACAGGTCCAGCACGGCTCGAGGCACGATTAAAGGATTCCCTCTTATTTGTCATTTCCTAAGCTGACAGCATCCTTGTGCCCATGTCCTGGAACCTTGGCAGCCGCCTCTCTGGGGATACTCCGTGTGAGCTAGCCCAGGGGAACCCGAAATCATCACGGGAGAAGGCAGGAACCGAACAGTTACTGGAAATGAGTGTGTGTGTGTGCCTTGGGAGCGGGAGGAACTTCCCTAAAAAGTGGCTTTCCACCACAAAACAAAATTAAAAACTACTCTGTGGGTCAAGCCATGTCAAATAAAGCAAACAGATGATAAATGAACCCCTGGAAGGAAAACAAAAAAAGTATTTACTAGAATTTATTTTGCCTAGCGAGAGCAAACCTTGCCATCGAGGAACATGCTCGACGATTCACTTGGTGAAGGGACTACAAACCGAGGTTAAACCCCTCCTCTCCGCCCCTCTCCTCGCTCGCCGAGGGCCGGGGCTGTCCCGTTTCTCTTCCCGAGAGCCGGGGGGCGGCCTCGTGGTGCGGGGCGGGCAGCGCTCTCCCTGCCGTCNGTTTGTCCTTCGAGCCGCTAATTCACCCAGAGGGGAATCCCGCCCCGCAGCACGAGACGAGCACATCTTCCCCGAGGAGAGAAACCGCTCCCTGTTAGTTGCTTCTTCTCCCCGGCATTTCTAGTGCAATAACGATAACGAGACGCTATCGAGTGTGATCGCCGCTTTGCCCGGATTTTGGCCAGCAGTGAATTTTGCTCAGGTATCCCCAACTTTCAGCAGGGTTTCCCCTGTGGAATAGCCAAGCAAACTCTCTAAATACCTCCTGGCGCCAGAAGAAAGTTCTCATGTAATAGATACCCGTTGGTGTGAGAACACGGATTCTGCTCACTTTGTCAATCAGGCGGGGGGAGGAAGGGGATTGAGGAGCGGGAGACGGGGGTTTCCTTTAATTAAAAAAAAAGCTGGGCCACAGGAGTGAAGCAAGTCACCGGTGTCCTGCGTCGGCGGCTGAGGGGCTGATCTTACCGCCTGGGCTGTGGTGAGGGTTGGTGCTTCTCGCTCAGCAACCCTGAGCATAAGCGGGGACGTGCTTTTAAAATTAAAAAAAAAAAAAAAAGGACAAAGAAGCAACACTTTCACCATCAAAAACCCCAACCCAACCAAGCAACCAAAAACCCACCAAACAAACAANTTTTTAATGGTGCCGGGAGATATGCAATTGGTCTAAAAGGGTCAGAATTAACAGTGCTGTTTCAAGCACAGTTTATTTCTTCTCTCGGAGCAAATTAGCTGCAATAACAAGCAAACATCAGGCAAGAGGAAACACTGTGTTAGTCTCCTCCTTGTGTTTCACTCTGAGAGGGAAGCCCACCAGAGCAAGACGGAAGAGATGGGGAGAGATAACACCACTACAGCGCTTCATTATACTTGAACGCTCCAGCACGCTCGCTGCTTTGGCTGGGCTGCAGCAGAGCAGACGGAGGAGTGCGGCTACCCTAGGAACCGCTGGTGAAGGCAGTGTGGGCTCTCGGCAGAGGGCATACAGCCGGTGAGACAGCTTTGTGAGCAGCAGGAGGAAAACCACAGCCTAGAGTTATCCAAAGAAACTCCAGCACTCTGGCATCACGTCATTAACAATATTGAGGGAAGGCTGCGAAGGGCACACAGTGCAGGCAGACTGCAGTCACAGCAGTTCACTTGTTGGTGAAATTATTCCTTATTTCCTCTAGGGAACAAATTTTCTGTGGAAGGCACTCAGGCAGCCTCCTGAACACCAGGGAGGACTGCAGCCACACCTTACCTCACCAGCACTCAGGCTCCAAGTGCAGGCCATGTTGGGATGGATGCTTTTTCTCTTGTCAGAGACAGCATTCCTTTGTCTGTGCTTTGTTCCCCCTCACAGAATGCTGTGTATCCGGGTATAATATTCAATTTTCCAGCTATTTAAATTGGTGGACCTATAGGTTCTGACAGTGATTTTTAGATGTAATAGACATGGTTCTTCTAGAATGTGGTCTTGATCCTGATCTTACTGCTGTGCATTCTGCTTCCTTGGGCACTTGACACACAGACCCAATATAAAATAAGGGCTGCACTACTCGGTGAAAGATGAGTGACTCCAGGTCTGTGAGGAACTGGTGGGGCATGGATACAGCAGATATGTTTATTGCTGTACTTGGGGGAATGATCACCAGGTTCAGTGAGTTCATCAGATTCCCAGAATTGTAGTAGAATGTGGATAAATCTCCCCTCCCAAGCAGATGCCTGTAATCAGTTCTTCAAGTACTGAACACTTCTGTGAGTGAAAAAGATGCTTTTAAATTACCTGTAACATCACTTTATGGTAAAAAATTCAGGCTTTTGCATTCCAAATGAGCGGAAAGGAACAAACAGACCTTTGAAGGTATAACCATTATATTCAAAGTTGTTATTCATTATATCATGGAAAGACAAATTAAGTGCTCGACTTGCTTATCTAAAAGAGCATTCCAGGAGGCAGTAGGAAGGATACAGGTAGGGTTTCTCATACAACTTCAAAAATAAAAGCTTCACAGTGGTATACTGTGAAGGACTCATCCTGAATAAAGACTGGACTTACAAAGCAAATGCTTCAGAGTTTTATGTAGTCTCAAAAGATTGTTGTTTGTGTTTGAAAATCTCTTCTTATTATTAAATTTATATAATAGCAGAAAGGGAAGGACCTGGATGGATAATTTATTAATTTGGAAAAAATATATCTGTTGTAGTGTACTGTGGAACAAAGCCTGCATCCTTGGCATAAGTATAAACGTTGGAAGTCAGGTCCAAACATACCTTATGATGCCTTTAGTGAAACAACAGACTGTTTTTATCAAAAACACCTGAAAGATTTAACAAGTTAAGATTCATCTGGTGCCAAACTAAGATGTAGGTGAAGATAGGTGGTGGCTGCAATTCCCTGCAATCAGAAGTAGTGACTTGTGGTAAGGATGAATTATTTCCAGTGAAGAAGTACAGAACTATTCAAAGGGATGTTTCATTTCAAGAATATGTAAATAACTTATGTTTTAGTTTTATCCTACATTAAAAGAAAAAAAATATAGCTTCCATCTGTCTGGAGCAAATCCAACAAAAGTGAGCAGAATAAGGTCACATCCAAGATACATAAGGCTAATCCTTTACATGATTGTATGTAAATCACTGTGGTTTAAGGGTGATAGAAAGATTGAAGGGGGCATGTTCTGCCATTCTTTGCCTTAAAATTATCACTTATTCAAGATACATACCTGGTGTCTTTGTACTTAGTTATGTGTAGCATTTGAGATGTAGATAAATTAACATAAACATTGTTTAGGGTGCAGTTAATCTCAACTGATTTCAGCCACCTCAAAGTTTGGTATCACAGCTCAGATAGGAGTGAGTGGCAAGAGTTACAGTTTGTAGGTCAAAATGTCACCTGTTACATTTGTTACATGAAATGTCAAAATGTGGGAGGCATTCTTAAGGCAGCCTAATGAAATACTGAAATCCACTTCTTTCTCTGTATTCTTTAGATGAACAAGATGTCAGAGCTTGGGCAGTTTTGGGCAGAAACAGAGATCATGCCTGAAGCTGAAGGAAATATGATTAGAAAGACCTTTCTTAGGAGAACTCTGCATTTCAGCAGGGACAAAGGTTAGCAAGCACTTAGGCTCTGTGACCTGTCTGTCATGACTCTGTGATGCTATCATGATCAGCAAAACTGGAGTAGAGAATGCTATTTAATAAAAAAACCCCAACTTTTAATCTTCTTTTGGTTCCTCTCCCCATCCACCCTATGCTGAATAATTTTATCTGACCAAGATGGTGTTGTCTGCTCTTTCCAAGAAGCCACGATGCTCATTTTCATTCATGATACCCTTTTAAAGGTAAATTCAGGAAGAATAAAGTGTTTAGGAATAGGATAACATATTACACCCCCTGTCTTGCCTTTTAAGCACATAAAAATTAAGATTATTTTTAATTAAAAAGACGATTAATTAGGACAAAAATTATATTGATTCCTAGGGTCGGTTCAACACAGTTCTGTCTCAGTTGTTAAAAACAAATGTCTGTAAGACTATATTTAAAGAGCAAGAACAGGGTGATATTCCTCAGAAAACTCTCTCCACAGCCAATAATTTGAGTTTCAATAATTTTCCAAGCGAAAAGTTTATTTTTTAAATGTAATGTACCCTGATAGATTTTTCTTCCATGAGCTGACTTTGGAATCCATGTGCGCTTTTACCATCCCAGTATTCTGCAGCAAAGCCTAATTGAATACATGGGGTGACAAATCACATTTATTAACTTAAGAGCAGAGTAAGGGTGGATTAAGAAGCTCATAGACTCAGACTACTGCAGAATACACTAAACCATATGTGCCGACTGTGGTGTCTGCGTTGAGTGTACATAGTAAATCCTGTGTGCCTTATTTTCTATGAACATTGGGTTGGGACTGGGGCAGCGGACTTGTTGCATCCAGCCCCGAACAGAAGACAAACTGACAGCTGGTTTTTGAATCCTCACCCAAGCTGTGATCTGAGACAGAAGTTATGGGATCATTTAGTTTGGAAAATGCCTTTAAGTCCATTGAGTTCAGCTATGAACTTAGCATTGCCAAGTCCACCACTAAGTGTCACGTCTACACTTCTTCTAAATACCTTCAGGACTGGAGACTCAGCCACTTCCCTAGGCAGCCTGTTCAAATGCTTGCTAACCCTTTATGTGAAGAAATGTTTTCTAATATCCAATCTAAACCTCCTCTGGTGCAACTTGAGGCCATTTCCTCTTGTTTTATCACTTGTTACCTGGAAAAAGAGACTGACCCCCACCTTGCTACAACCTCCTTTCTGGTAGAAAATGTCTCCCCTGGGCATTCTTTTCTCCATGCTAAACAACCCTAGATACCTCAGTTGCTCCTCACAGGACTTGTGCTCCAGACCCTTCGCCAGCTTCTGGACACACCCCAGCCTCCATGTCTGTCACATAGTGAGGGACCCCAAACTGCACACAGGATTTGAGGTGGGGCCTCACCAGTGCTGAGTACAGGGGGCTGATCCCTGCCCTGGTCCTGCTGACCACAGCGTTGATGATACAAGCCAGGATGCCATTGGCCTTCTTGTCCACCTGGGCACACAGTGGCTCATGTTCAGCTTGCTGTGAACCAGCACTCCCACATCCTTTTCTGCTGGGCAGCTTTCCAGGAACTCTACCTCAAGCCTGTAGCACTGCAGGGGGTTGTTGTGACCCAGGGGCTGGAACTGGCACTTGGCTTTGTTGACCTCATGCAACTGGCCTTGGTCCATCGATCCATCCAGACCCCTCTGTAAAGCCTTCCTGCCCTCAGCAGATCAACACTGCCATCCAGCTTGGGTGCAAGCATGTGAAAACTCATCTGCAAACTGTCTGAGAATGCCCTTGGATCATTGATAAAGATACTAAACAGGGCTGGCCCCAATACTGAGCCCTGGGGAACCATGGTGACCAGCTGGATGCAATTCTGTTCCCCACCTCTCTCTGGCCTGTCCATCCAGTCAGATTTTCACCCAGTGAACAAGTGCACTCATCCAAGACATGGACTGCCCCCTTCTCCAAGAGAATGCTGTGGGAAATGGTGTCAAAGAATTTACTGAAGTCCAGATAAAAGATGTCCACAGTCTTCTCATTCACTAAGTGGGTCACTTTGTCATAGAAAGAGATCAGGTTGGTCAAGCAGGACCTGCCTTTCATACACCCATGCTGGCTGAGTCTGATCACCCGGTTGTCTCTGTTCTGATCCCTTAGCACTAACATCAAGCTTTGCAGCATACATTTTTTGCCATCTGAAAAGCAAGAGAGAACAGAACTTGGCATTATAATTATCTCCACCTCTGGATTTCCCCACTTTTCCAAGGAAGGCACAATGCATTGCAAGCAAATTCCAGAAAGGCACTACAGTCAAAGGGAGCGACCTGGAACAGAATTTCAAGATGACCAACAGTTTGGATAATTTTCCTGTAACGTCTTTATTATGGGAACTTACTTACTCCATGAACTGTGTTAAAAAAATTATTTTCCCTAAACACCATTCATGTCTTGACTCTGAAAACATGGAAAGATCACGTGCTGGTTTGCATAATCCCTTTCACCATTTTAACTAGTATCAGCCAAGAATTTTCTGTATATATTGAAGATTCTATCCTCCATCACTGAATGTTTACTCATCTTCTTTTATACTGTTGCAAACAGGACTGCAGCCTTCAGGGAATTTATTTCTTTAATTTAACAAAAAGCTTTTATTTTACTAGTTTTGTTGCCATTAACTAACCACTTGTTTCTAGGTAACAGATTTCAAGAATTTAGTGTATCAGTTTTCTCCCCCTGAAGACACCTATAATTGAAATTTCTTCACAGATACTTTAGTGTTATTCATCATCAGTAAATGCTGGAATATCTTGGGTGTTTTTTTTGTTATAAAAAAGGGTTATTTAAATCAAGACGAAATATAAACACTTTTGCTCTCTTGTCTGGGTAGCTTGTGTGTTTACAGAGAAGGTCAGAAAAAAAAGTCCATTTTTGAAACAAGTACTTTTCTATACAAGGGGACATCTGAGCTTCTTGTTACTGATCTTTTATGATATAGAACCATAGAATCATAGAATGATCCCCCTCATTGGAAGGGACCCACAGGATCATCGACCAGCTACTGGTCCTGCACCAGACAACCCAAAATCTTGACTCCAAAGCATGTAAGCATTCTAGCTTTGCAGAAAAACAGTTGCAAAGCTATTTGTTCCTTATGTTCAAACACTCATTCACGCTGCTGATATAATTTTCTTGTACAAAGCTGTCACCACTAGTATTCTATAAATAGTGTATGACTTTTTCACAGGCCAACAAGGGATGTCAGAACCAAAAAATCTTCCAGCTACCCACTTTCAAAGGTGTTCTTCTAGCATACAAGGAAGCTGGCAATGAGCACACTTCTCCAGACTCATCTAGAAACACAGCAAGTAGTTAACTATCCTTCATTCTGTGTGTAAGTTTGTTCTGAGCACCTTCAGTCACTCTGAGTTTGGCAAGCCACAGCACTTAATCAGAGGCCCAGGCTGCTTGGTTCCCTCTTCATTCAGCATTGCCACCAACATGTCAGTCCCTGCAGGCAAGAGTAACTTTCCTGTCACTGTCTGAGCTTTGCAATCCAGGGGATCAGACATTGAGATCCAAATGGTTTAGTGTGCATGGAGAATCACTTACATGACTGGTTTTGTTTTGCAGCTATTTCTGTTCTGTCTATAAAGTCAAAACACTTTATTTTTGGAAGAAAAGAACTACTGTTTTCTAATATTCTAATTGCTTTATATTTCAAGACCCAGAAAGTCCTTGACCTGCTCAAGATGAAGCCCACTGATTTTTCATTGCTCCCTTTAATGGGATGTTCTGGAGCCGGAAGCAGAGATAATTCTCTCATCTAGTATAAAACTGCTGGTACCCAAATCTGGAGGATGACCAAATGGAACAGAGGGAAAAAAAACCAAGCAACGAACAAATGAATTAGCCAGAAAGTAGATGCTCTTCTTGCAGCTTGCTTTACTGCAATCAGATCTTCACTGAAGATGTTTACAAGAACATTTTAGTCAATTCAAGGCAAAATTTTAAAGCTTCAAAAATATAAATTAATTATTGACAAAAAGCCGTCTCAGTGGCAGTGGTAAGTTTGAAGACCTCTACAGACCTCTACAAAAATCTTTCTTAAAAGGGCGAAGGAGATTTCCATGACAAGTCAGGGGAGGAGTGAAAAAGGAAGAAAAAGTGTTGAGGAACCTTTCCTGCCATCACTGGTCACATCCTATGTCTGAACATACTTTTTATAGTCATCTTCCATGAAGTCCTGAAAAGCAGTCTATAGCCTCATTCAGACTAAAGAATCAGATTTTAGAAGTCACCACATCAAAGTGCTACTCAGTGAGTGGTGCAAAGTGCTTTTAATTTCACCCCTTTTTATTGATTCAGGATTTTTTATAGGGATAATTTATAAGAAGAAAAAAAAGATTTATTACTATCATTAAATGGTAAAAACATCAATATTAAATTTTGCAGTCTTCTTGAAACAAGGACCACATTTATGAGATGACTTGCACAAGCACATTTCTGTTATTTCCCAGGATAAAAATTAATGGCATACTCTCCTCAGAATTTCAGCTACAGAGAGGACCTGAACAGTGTTGTCCTCTATCTCCAGCCACTTTGCCTCTTTTCTCTTGATGGTCAATATCTTTACTGAAGATCCAAAACTAGCATGATTTGTGGGCTACTAACAGTGATCTATCCATTAAAATCTGCAATTTCTATTTTGGATGAAATTAATAAATTTAATTAGATATAATTTTATGAAATAGATATATTAAAACTGAAATATGAAATACAGAGCCATGATTAAACAGCTGTAGAAGACATTTGTATTTGTGTGGTCTAAACAAATGAGGAAATCAAGAGCCAATATTTCTCCTCACCTCTGTCAGTTTCATAAGATGAATTTTCCTTCTGTTATTTCAAAATTAAAAAATGGTTTGTTGGATTGGAAAAATTAACATTTGGCTTGGCTTGGGTGAATAGCTGTGTTTAAAACAAGTGTCTTGCCAAAAATCAATTTCCTATGTCAGGTCCAGCCAGTATGGACACCAAAAACAGCTCTTGAGGAAATCCAAGCAGTAGCTGTTGCATTTATACAGGACTCCAATGGATCCTCAGGATGAGTAATGTCTCTGAACTGGATGCATCTTTCCTTCTGGAGATGGGTTTCCTTTTTTTGTAATATACTTTTGCATTGACCTTGGCTGAGAAGAAAGATTTCTAAACCACTGTTCCTAATATAAATCTTTGACATATGCACATCTGTTTGTCAGTGTGGTTTCATAAGCTGGTTTAGATCCCAACAGTAGTCTTATTCTTCAAAATATTTTGTCATCAGCAAAGATTTGTGATGACACATGAAACCCTTTTCAACACACCAAATCATCTCTAAGTCAAAATAAAATAGAATAGAGTGCTGAATTAAAATGTCAAGCCAAAGCTTAGAAAGCCTGTCCTGTTTTAATTTTCACAGTTAAATAAATCCTTGTCTCTTTTCTGGCTTCACAAAACTATCCTGGATTGCATTGTCTGACTGCTGAAAGAACAAAAAAATTCTAACATTCAGTTTGTTTTCTCAAGTGGTGTTTCACATCCAAATTCAAACAGGACGTGTTTTGTGGTTGTAGAAATATCATCCATAATGTCTTTGGGGCTGGTTGTCAGAAAGAATATATGTCTTTTTGCACATGCATTAGATTTCCAAAGCAGTTCTGGTAACAAGTTGCAATTTTTGATTATCCACCCATTCATGTAAATTCTAACATGTCTTTTTAAACTGTCCTAAGCCAACTCAGCTTAATTCAGTTCAATGAAATTGCTGCATAATGGGGAGCATCCTGAAACTTCTGTAAGGACCACATCATCTGCTCAGGCAACAAATCCAGAACCACAGTCTCAAATGTAGCTGAAAGCATCTTAAGTATCCTTTACACCCAGGACAGACTGCTTGCATGACCTTCCTCATTGCCTGCCTTTAGACAGTGTGCAGGTTGTCCACATGGCAGCTGTGTAAACACATGGCACATCTGGGAGCACACCCATCTTCCCTTTGCTCTTGTGTCTCCTCCCTCAGAGTGGTGCAGACATGGTTTCTATGGCCTGGTATCACTGCTTTTTAACACTTGTATTTTCTTCTCTGCTACCAGAAGATACCTTTTTTCCCCCAGTTTGGACAAATACTTGAACACCTTTTCTGGAATCTCAATGACCCTCATTGAGGGTTAGTCCCTCAATGTTGCCTGTACCTTTCAAGAGTCCCTGATGTTGTCTGTCTTACATCCATTTATGTTCATACTTTTACAATGGTTGTATTTCTGCATTTTGGATTTTACTTTCCCTGGTTCTCATCCGGAGATAATTTATATCTCTCCAAGTTAGCCAGATGGATTCTATGACAACAGGTGGATTTTTGGAAAGGACATTCATTTTCATTCATACACTAAAAAAATGGCTAGTGAATTTCAAATTCTTGGTTATACAGATATTGCTGTTTTTTTAGAGAGGACCTTAAAAAAGGTGACAAGAAATCGATGTAACTTTTGTCAGCCTCGTGTTTTCAGTCTGTTGCATGCCTTCTTCTTTCATTGTGTTTTCTCTCATCCTATCTAGGACACATACAGGCTGTTCTCATTTCTTGATTTTCATCAACCGTAATGGTGACTTCACTATTACTAGCAGTTACTCAATGTGGGGTCAAACTCCTCTGCATGTACTGCTATTTCCACACAAGGCAAGCATAATGAGCTACTGAGTACTAGTGTGTAAATGCACTATCTACAGACAGTATTATTGTGTTGGTCTTCCACAGATAACTGAGAATATTTCAGCATTTCATCCTCAGGACCTACTTAAGATTTTGTGTATTTTCACAAGTAACTTAAAGAAAAGCTCATGAGCGAGTGTCACTGTGGAACTCTGATAGGAGTTGTGTTTGATAGACAAATGACACCATATTCAAAATTGCAATAAACTATTTATCAAGGAGATGAAGGAAATTCACTTAGGATCTGTGGCTGAGCTGATTGACAGCTGATGCAGTAGCCAGGTGTGTTAAAATTCATTAAATGCTATGGTAAAAAGCATCCTCCCCAGTAGGACACTTTATTGTCCGTCCCTCTCATTGCCTTTGTTCCTCGAGGATTTCTATATAAATTCACTCAGTTTCTAACAGAGATTGTGTTGCCTACATTGTATGCTGGTGTATTATTTCATAATATTTTTAGCAAGAAGCCTTTTTATTTTTTATGGTGTCTTATGTTGCGGTCAGGACTACACATACATCTACTGCAACATGGCCAATCTCAAACTCACACAAATTGTGTTAGCAATATTCACCATGCAACCATTGCATGACTTTTCCTCAGGGACAAAGGACAGCAACAGAGGTTGATAGGCAGTTTAAAATGCATTGATCGCATAGATCATAAGATTAATATAATAAAAATATAGTCCTTAAGATCTTTGACTTGGAAGTATCCTTTATTTTTCAGATTTCGGAAGTCAAATTAGAATTATGGAGTTAAGATTATGTATACTTGAATGTCTATTAATCAGTTACAGGAGACAGAGCTTTGTTGTTGGTACAAAGTATTTTATCTGATTAGTGCAGGTGCAAACAGAAGGTTTTTGCCTTCTTGAGGCTTTTGCCAAGTTAGTTGCACACCAGTATAAACTCTCTATTTTATTCCTAACCCTCTATTTTATTCCTAATATTTATCTTATTCTTCTTTTATTCTCTATTTTATTCTTAGTTTAACTGTATACAGATTTTGGACTATGTGATCAATGGCATTGAACCACTGTTCTTCTGGCTTGATCTTTCAATAAAGTTCAAAATGATTTGCAATGATTCCTCCAACCTCTGTGACAATTGCTAGATTTTCCTGTGTGAGCAGTAACTATTTCTTAAACAGATACAACTGTTTTCTCAGCAAAGGGATCACCCTCATAGCTCTGTTTATGTTTCAGATGTCAGTTTTGTTTGTTCAACACTGGTAGTATTTGCTCAACAGTGTCTTAGAAAGTACTGCTGAGAGGCACTGCAGACTGTTTTGTTGCACAGTTCATTACAGTCTGCTAATGCTTTAATCTTGCCCTTTATAGCATGGTGGCAGTGCTTTAAATACACTTTCTCATCTTCTTTTTCTTAAAATCAAGCCAGTAAGATGAGAACAGAACAGCCTCCATTACAGTGGCTGCTGCTGACTGCCCTGCACTGAGAGTGTTGGACTGAGGTTGGTACAGGCCAGCAGTGCTGCTGTAGGCAAACATCAGACTTTTCTCCCTTTTTATTTCTTACAGTGGTAAAATATGGCAGCTGTAGCAGGTGTTTCAGCTCCTGCAGTGAAATTCATTACATTGAACTGGTAGGTCCTCTACTTCCTTGCTTACCTTCATGAAAAACAATCAAAAACTTTTTGTAAATTTATCAAATTCAGCACTCAGGGAAAAAAAAAGAACACTCAGTTGTTGGCCAATTATTCCGTAATGATGCATCAAAGCACTCATGGGACTTATTAATTCACCAGTTTGGACTCTATTTCCAATTTGTAATACCTAGCCTTATGTAAGAAGGACAGAAACTCAAAGAGAGGAAAGACCATCTTAAAGGGCTTGATCTCTTCTCTGTGTAAATGTTCTACTGAAGCTAGAAAACAAGGCTGCCACTGTGGAGAAATGGGAAAGGACATAAAAGCAGATATTACCTTAGCACAACAGGGAAAAGCTTGGAACATGGCCAAGAGCTTTTCTGTTTGTGTTACCATTAAGGAAAAATTATTAATTGTATCTCATGAGATCTAAGCTTGGGAAAAGATTAAAAAGGAGGGTCCATAAATGCTAGAGAGCATGTGACATAGTAATTTTACATACAGTAGGAATAGTCTGCAATATCAATAATTAATGGGATAACGAAAAACAAAAGTTTAACATAGATCCAGGATATCTCAGTCAGAGGAATCTGTTGAGTTACACCCCTGCACCAATTGATTAAAAATTGCTTTTAGCAGCTTGGAGAATGTTAAATTGGGAAAAGAATACAGTAGGTTATCCTGTTGTAGTGATTTTTTTTTAATATATATTGTGAGAATTTTACAGGCAGCTTTATCTCAGACTTGCTCCAGGTGTAGCTCCTATGTTCTTTCAAGTAGAAAAAAAATAATGAAAAAAGATTGACCAACCATATGGAGATCTCTAAAGTTTAGTACAGTTTCTTAATTCTTATATGGGAAATTCTTGTATGTTAATGACTAAATTACTGTAGGCATTATATCAATGGGTATGATGTAAGTTTTATCCCTGGTGCTGTGTGCTACAAAGCCTGACTATGTGTGATCTGTCTCTTTAGTACCATCAGCTTCCAGGGTTCCCTAGTGAAAGATGATTTCACTCCACTAACACTCGATTGTTTAGTTGATGCTTAGCTCTTTGATACACCTGAGTTGTGCACTGTAAACAGCTGGAAGTGCTGAACATCACTAAAGAGTATTAATGAGCTCAATTAAACCTCAAACTACATGTGATTTTCACTGAGCCTCCATATATGCTGGATTTCCACACAAACCCACTTCATTAAAATCTTCTGTACACTGATACCTCCTCCTACAGGCAAATTACTATACTTGCAGTTTTCAATGTCGTCACATGCCTAAGTCATATGCCAAGAGGGTATCCAATGATTACATGGGTAAAATCTTTCCTGTATTTTGAGCAACCTCTTTAGAAGAAGCTAGGATAATATAAATGAGTAAGAAGTCCTACATTTCTTTTTTTTTCTGCAGTGCAGCTGCTTTCTATAAATATACTTATGGACCTACTTTTTCACCCTACTACATTTATCCTATGAAAATTCCAGTAATTTGAATTCTAGTAATTTTTTCTGCCAGAAGAAAATTTGGCAGAATATGTTTTTCTACAGAAGGAGCTATGCCTTCTAGAGCCACTTGTGTCTGCCAGAATTATATATAGCCTAGAAGTTATGTCCTGATTATGAAAATCAGTAATAAAACTTCACTCTGTATCATACCTAACACTGTACATGAAAGTAGCAGCAAGAGTTTGTGGGAGAAACCAGAAGAGTCAAGTGGTAATTTTCCATTCAAAAATCTAGTATCATGATAATTAAATTTGTCAAATAAATAAATAATGTAGAGGAAAACTAATGTGCTTGGGCATCTGTAATGCTTCCTAATTGGCACTTGACTTTTCCACCATCTAGTGTTTGCTCTGAAGATATGTTATTGATGCTGCAGGAAGCAGAGGCATTGCCAAAGTTTGGTGTATCGAACACTCTTCAAAGCTAATCTGAAAAATAAATACCAGATAATAAGCTTAACATTTTTTATTGAGAATGGTATGGAGCCTGACTACTCTGACAGTGATTAAAAATCCTGAGAGATTGATCTGAGACATGTTGAGAAAACTCAGATTTTGAGAAGATACACCTGTCTGCCAGATGTGTGTTATGCAACAAGGGTGAGGAGGGAAGACTGCTGTGATAACTAAGCTTGACTACTCTGACAGTTTTTTCTTTCTGTTTGTCAAAGAAAAGGTATCCAGTAAGGGCGAGACAAAACTGGAAAAGCAAGACGTGTTTCAAGCTGGATTAGCAGAGGTGTTTTAGGTGTGTGAACAGTTCATGGTCATGTCAGGAATATTCATTTTAGCATGAAAAAGGACAACAAAGTGTGCCTAAACCTGAGTCAAGAAACCCAGTCTTCAGCGGAGGAGGATTTCAAGAAACTATTTGGAGACTTTGATATACTTAGTGTCATTATAAAGAGCCCAATCTCACAAATGCTGAGGAGATTTTATTTTTTTAACCACTGACACTGCAGGGGTACCAGGATCATCTGAAAGTGTGTTCAAACGCAGCTGGAAGACCTGGTGAAGAAAGAGAGCTCTAGGACATGGGGAGAGGAGAGAGAAATAGTGAATATGTAGGTGGTTGGGAGCAGTTGCTCTAAAGTAGGAGGGCTCAAGGACAATTTTTAGGAAGACTGATAATATCAGGTGAGGGCAGAAGCTCAGGAAGTAGAAAAGGAAGAGCAAAAACCATTGGAAGAAGGAACAAATTGAAGACTTCTGAAGAACAGAAGTAATTTAAGGGAGGAACAGTGAATTAGAAGATAGTTTATGGTGCTTTCAGCTTTTCCTGTGGCATAATACACCTTGTCTTGCATTTAGATTACTAATTTTGTCCTAAAACATGCAGCTAAAATAGGTACACTGACTGACACATTGATGGCCGTGCTTGTGGTAAAGATCTGGTGGTGACTACATGGATATAGTGGGTGACTGCAGAGGTTACTACTCTAGAGACACTTAATATTCAGAAGAGATAGAGAGCACCCCAAACTTTGTGCCCTAAGCTCTGTCTGAACATGATCTAAGCTAGAAAGGGCTACAAAACCTGCCAGGCAAAGGATCACCCTTCCCTTCAACAGGGGGACAGCCATTTCAGAAAAAGACTGACCAGCTCTGACAAGAGGGAAATATCAAGACAGGAAAGCCAAGCCAGGCAGTCTCCTGAACCACTAGTTACCTCCACCAGGATGAAAGGGAGGGAGGAAGGAGGGAGGGAGATATTCTGTCGCCGCCCCTCACAGCTTTCCAGGAGACTGCTGGCAATTCAGCTTCTGAGTCATAGTCATGCACTACTGTCCTGCAGAAGGGGCGGCTTTTGGAGCAGAATGACTTGAGTCACTCCTTGAAATTGTCCCAAGTGCTAACTCCCCAGGTTTGATGGAGGCAAATGCATTCAACCTAGGGCACTGGATGTAATTCCATGTTTCTTTATCTGTGAGAGTTTGTTATGCACTTGCAGCTTTAATATTTTGTCCAGCCCTGATACAGACTGAATCCTTTAGCCTCCCTCTGGAAAAAACAAAAAAGAATTTAAATTCATTCCAGCAGCATGCACACATTATCCTGTTGTGCAGTCTCAGAGCTGAGGCTACAGAACTTTGCTGAAGACTTGGTGTGTTCCAGCTCCCCAAGACTCCCTTAGGCCCAGGGGTGATAACGACTTTCATCTCTTTGCACTCTAGATGCAGCACAGAGGTTGTAAATTCAATGATGTGGTTTGGAAATTCAAGTTTTAACTCATTTGGAACAACAGAGCCATCATAATGAACGGCAGTTTTACATTTCTATGCAGCAGAAACATATTTGCATCAGCTTAACAAATTGGAGAATCTATCCAGAAACAGAGTCGACGTTCCCAAAATAAAATCGAATAATAAAAAAGAAGCCACTAGGGTGGTTCTGCAGTCATTACTGTGGCAAAAACAGCAAAAGAAAGCACACTGTGTTAAACCTACAATGTATTTGGATGTAATTGTACCATTTCGTCCCTGCTGCTAATGCAATTAGGGTATTAAAATATTGCAGCTTTCTCCATTTCCTCTGACATAAGTGATGGGGTATGATCAGGTGCAGGACAGAACAAACACATTTACTCAAAAACTCCATAAAAATTCCAGTCAGTTTGTTTCTCATGTAGTGCTTATACTGCCACTGGTATATATAAAAGTTGTGCTGGGTTCATAAGGAAACTAGTCATATTGAAATTATTAAAGCTGACCAGAAGGAGAATTATCTAAGAAATCCATAGTATTTTACGGATGAGCTGGCATATATAGTATTTACCATACCATAACTCACACAAGTCTTACTTGCTACCCTAATGAGTGACAATAGCATATCTGGGAAACATCTGCCCTGGAAAAGGACACATCAGCTACTCTGTCTGCTTGAAAAATGTAGATATAGTATTACTCTATGTCAGCCATGCATATCATATGTGGTATGAAATGTCTTCTGTGGTAAAAGAATAACGAGTGCATGCTTCATCTCTAAGTGCCCCAGAGTAGACTCTGGTGTCCTTTCTCAGGATGAGCACCCCTTACTCCCTGAGTAGTCTAATGGCAAAAGGGGTACATGTTTTCTGCTCTGCAGGAGTTCAGGCTACTTTATGAATTAAATCCCAGCAGGGTTAAAATAATTTTCCAGCAAGTTACTAAAAAAGCATTTGCAATTTACTATAATTATTCTTCATGTTCTTATGAAGATATTGGCAGTAGGAAAAAAAGACAAAAGCTTAAAGAAGATATTTCTTTTGCAAATTTAAAAGAAAGCACTTGGTTACCACGGCCGTTTATATAGCTGCTCTCTTTTCCTTTTCAACTGTCATGCATGTTTTGGCTGGCATGATTACAGTATATTCCTAATCCCCAGAAGAGCATTTTTCCCATCAGAACCAGCAGCAGCTGCGGCTTGAACATGTTTATCAACACACCCACCTGTGTTTTTGTCATGGACCGCCAATGATGCCATAACTCCTCCTGTGCTTTCCTCTATGTAGGTGTTTGTAGTGTCTTTCCAAAGAAGTGAATTTTGAGAGCTGGGATGTTTCCCATGTCATAGAGTATTTCAGTAAAGTGAACTTTGCTTTTGTGAAAAAACTCCAGAGGGGTCAGACCTATGGCAATTACAAGAGGCAGTAAATACATCCTGCAAGTTTTAGAGGAATGTTGTGTCCAGCCCTCTACTCTTTAAAGAGCATCTATTTTCTGCTGTCAGCAGAAGTTTTTTTGCTGTTACTTTGGACACTGCCCTCTTTTTTATATAAACTGCTAAAATACTGAACCCAACAGCATGTTATGGTTTGTTTTCTGGCTCAGGATACAGATAGAGTAATGGGAAAAAGTTAGCATCGTGGGCATCTTGAATTTTTGCAATAATTCCCTTTCTTCAGTAGTTATGCTTTGTTATTAGAGAGTGTGAACGTTTTCATTCTTATTAACAGAGTGATCTTTAGCCAAAGAATTATGTAATAGAACAGCTGGGACACTTTGAAGCAAACTGTGAACATTTAAGTTCACAATTCAGAAAATTTTGCCTTGTCTTAGATTTTTCTTTTCCTTTCTTTCTTTTTTTTTTTTTAATAAATGTAGCAGTGATCTAAAATAGTTTTCACCAACCCCTGTGCTTATCAGGTATTCTTATATTAACTGAAATAAGGAATGTAAGGTGGAGATAAAGATCTGTGTGGCAGATGTGATGCTAGTGTTAGTTTAACCCAAAGTTCCAATTTATTGTGTTCCCTAAATGTAGGGTTTCATGACTATCCCACATGCTTTTAAATGATATTTTTCATCTCCTTACAAAGGTCTGTTCTCAGATAGAAAATGCTGTGATCTAAACTAGAAATGTGAGAAGACTTATATTTATTATCTTGTTAGTTCCAGAAGAGGAATCTACCAGCACTTACAGAAGACTAAGCAGAGTTTAATGGCAGTTTATGGGCTCTGTCTCTTAGCAGAATCATGTACTGTTTACAACTGTTTCCAAGACATGCAGGTGCATTGTGAGAAAATGAGCCACTACTGAAGTCATATTATAGACACTTAGTTACAAGTGTTTCAGTCACATAGCAAGAAATTAACAATGCTGCATTTGTTTTCTTTTTAATATTTCTCATATTTCTTATTCTCATTCTAAAGGAATGCATTCTAATCCAAGGACACATTCTCATACATTCATTAATCCTGCTGCTCTAAAATGTTTCACATGAAAACTCAAAATCAGATGGCTTTATGAGTTCCAACTGGGCTTTTGTATAACAGGGTCATCCTTGAACTTGTCATCTGCTGAGGTATTAAATTCCAGATTTCACTCAATTACATGATCTTAAGAATGTGGCAAATTGCCATTTCTTTCTCAACTTTGAACAAATGTTATTGCATCTAACTGTTTAATTTCAGGAATCCCTCAATTATAAATGGCCTTTAGCAGGAAGTTGTACATCTTCTAAAAATTTACCTATGAAGGGAATGTAAATGTTCCTTATTGTATACATTCTGCAAAGACTAAAGACCCTTTTTTTCTTAATTCAGAGTTTAGCAAACATGATTTAACAAATTAGTATTTATTTCAGATCTGTATGCAGTTTGTTTTTTCTCACATTGGAAGAGTATTATGAAACCTGGTACAGTGCCTTTGCAGAAAGGTTAACTGATCATTAATGTGATCCATTTATTGAAGTTACAAATCACTACAGCAAAAAAAATTCTAATATGGGGCAAAGTCTGAAATAAACAAGCACTTCAAATGAAAAAGAAAGTTAGTAAAATAGAATTAAGCATGCTATATTAAAAAGAGTTGTTTCAGATAAAACTGTAACTCTGTCTTGAAACAGCTTTATGGAATAAATTCCTTCTTGGATAACATATTTTTGTTTTTCTAAAAACAACTTTATGGGATATTCTCCATGTCTTTGCTTCTGTAGCTGTACTCCAAAACCAAGTTCACTGGATTTTTCTGATTGAGTTTACAGGAGGTATCTTATTGCAACATAACAGTTTCACAGAATCTGTATTAATTGTGCTATAATTATTAAAAATTATAAAAATTAACTCAATTGCACACTTCTGCTCTCTGATTTTATGCAGAATACTGCTAGCCATAGAGGGTGTATTGCTTATTAGAGCAGTTTATATTTCACCCAAGAAGTTTTAGACCAGCAAATCTGCATTTTAAAAACTTTTTATGCAAAAGAGATGAACTATTTTTCAACATTTCTCTTATAGTTGTCCTTCCTCTGAGTTGGACTTTCTGCTGAAACAAAATGCTCTGGACAAGTGTGTAATACTGGACAAGACCACACAGGACTATGACTGGGATCCTACTCGGCAGAGACAGGGAGATGGTGGTGTTCCGAGGGTGGTGAGTGAGCCAGCTCCCTCCTGACTGGCTGTGGAGAGAAAGTGGCAGGGCTTGGGAAGTGGTTGCAGGAGGAAGAGATAAGGGAGCAGGGCTGGGACTTGAAGAGCCTGGGGAATGGGAGCTGGTGAGAAGGACAAACCTCTCCCAGAAAAGAGAGACCAAGAGAAGTGAACAGCTGCTGCAGCCGCAGGGATTCCAGGAAACAGTAGCTGGGAAAAGACTGACTTGAAACGGGACCTACAGGAGCTAAGCCAGGAACAGCTGAGCAACTGCAGGAAGGACTCCTGGGGATCTTCCCACTGCAGGTAGAGGGCAGCTCAGGCACCCAGACACCTTGAAACCTTTGCCAAGCACTAGGAGAAAACATCTTTTGACTAAACAAGGCATGAAATTAACACACCAGGCTTTTCAGTTATGGGCTTGTGAAGGGGAAAATGGGCTTCTGAACTGTCACAAGTTGGAATCCACTCCTGGGTATAAAATGAGGAGGCCAGGAACAGCTTGGATATTCTGTGGGGAAGTACAAAATTCTATGCTTGGCCCTCCTGCTGTCATAGGTAGAGAGAGATAAGAGGAAAGATCTGAGCTGTCACTTGGTATGGACCTGTTGAAGACCAGACCCCTGTCAGATCATCTGCATTTCAATAACTCAGATGCTTTCAGGACCAAAACATTCTAAGACATTACTTGTCATAGAGAATTATACAAAAATGTTCTTCCTGTGAAGCCAACTAGCACAGAGTAGCCTGTGTCCGTGCTGTTAAATCCTCTCATCCTTCAAAACTGGCCAGTCTTATGCAGCTGCCTACCAGGAAGTGCTCATGACCTACAAATTTTCCCAAGTGATGCCAGGGAATTGTCTGAGGGAATAATCTTTGGTCCAGACCAGAACCATTCCTGTAACCCTTTAACTACATTATCTGTTGAGTTTGACTTCTTAGGAAGATTTTCTAAAGCTATTAATTCACTAGAATGTTTAATTTACTAAAATAGACATAGCCTAAGGGCTCTTTCCCACAAAGCTGAACAAATCTGAATGGTTCAGCCACACTGTGTCCTAAGAAATAGTTTGGGATTGAGGATACTTGTTTAATAACTGAACTTACTCCCATTTCAGTCATAACAGATCTGTACCAGTGAGCATATTTTCAAAAGTATGCACAGGTTATTTTCTTCTTTTCCAATGTCAGTAATGACAAAAGGGAATGTTGAGGTTTTGTCTTGATATGTTCAACTGAATAAAAATAATTTCAGATATTTCAAGCTGTATAGACCCATGGATATCTTTTATGTAATGACCCGTTTTGTCAATTGCTTTAATTGGTTTTGTCATGGTCCTGCCAGAGGGTTAGAGAAGAGTCAGTTTGCAGTGGATTAATTTTGCTGGTATCATCTGCCTCTCTATCTCCACCACCATAGAATCACAGAAAGATTTGGGTTGGAAGGGACCTTAAAGATCATCCAGTTCCAAGCCCCTTGCCATGGGCAGGGACACCTGCTAGACCAGGTTGCTCAAAGTCCTGTCCAGCCTGGCCTTGAACACTTCCAGGGAGGGGGCATCCACAACTTCTCTGGACAACCTGTTCCAGTGCCTCACCATCCCCACAGTAAAGAATTTACTTGCTTGACTGAGTGAGCCTACAGTAGTAGAGCAAACTACTCCTTCCTGGATGAATTAAGCAAGAGTCAGCCAAACTGAATCAGAACTAAAATCTACATAATGCAGAGGTAGCATTATCAGGAGAGGAAGGCAGGTCAGCACTACCCCAGAGTGACTGCAGTCACCACTGGAGCACAGCCTGGGGCAGGGTCCTGCAGAAAGCCCAGGTATGAGCTGCAGCCATGGCACACCTCCATCCAATGCTGGCGAGCTCCTGCTCCAAAGTGCCTGCTGCTCTCCCTAACACAATTCTCCACGCAGTTTTCACTGCAGGCTTGGGCTGGTGCCAGGCACTCTAAATTCAGCATTGTACTCAGAATAGTTTGGAATATTGCAGTCCGTTTGGTAAACAGGGATGTTCTGACTCTGTTAGACTCCGCCTGCTATTGATAGCTTTGGCTTCTCTCTAGCACCTAGGTGGAACTCAGATTTTAATTTAGAAATCTTGAAGTCTCTTCCCTTGACAGTGAAACACTTCTCTCCTGATGATGCAGGCTGATGAAGCTGAAAGTCTTTAGGAGGGAACTGCTGGTGGAGAGTTTGCTGTGAGGCATGTTCCATTTTAGTAGTTCTTCTCTGCTAGCCTTTGGATGCACTGTGAATCCTGATGTTACCACCACTGATGAAAGGTGATGAGGTAAAAGTGGACTAAGACAATTTTTAAAAAAACTTAATGCTGAGCTACTACCAAATTTCAGAATTAGAGTTTTGAACTGGCATCCAATATGAAAGACTAAATTCAAGAGGTTCTTCTAATAAATAAATAAATGAAAAATAAAAGCCCTCAAACTGGTAGGAATCAATAAGTTTGTCTAGAAAAAGCAAAATTTAGGGGAGTAAACATGAGCAATAGCATTGCTGAAAGTTTTCCAGTAGATAGTACATATATATTTTACCAACAGTACTTTACCTGGGGGTATCCAGGATTGTGTTTTCCTGATTGTCCAAACTGGCAGAGCACAGGGAAAGCTGTGGGTGGTGGGGGGTGAATGCTGGGCATGCTTTGAATGGAAATGAGGGTAGTGAAGAAAATAGTAGATTTCGTGCATCCAGGTTTCACATGAAAACAGCACCAGGGCACTAAGCAAGAAGATAAGCAGAACTCTCTAATACAGTGCTCTGTGCCTGTATTAATGTCTGCATTTCTGCAGAGTTATTTAGGAATTTTTTGATGAAACAGATACATGACAGAATTCAGATATATGCACAAATCTCTGTTAAATAAGCCTTTTAGATTAAAGCATTAATCTAGGAACAAAGATTATGTAAGTGAATGTTTTCGAAAGTACCACACCCTAATACCAACCATGTATTTTCTATAGGAAAATTTGTGAGGTTGCAGAACCTGGTTAAAGGAAAGGTTTTAAATACTTACTTCAAACACTGGAACAGGTATATACCATTTTTCTTTAAGAAATCCATAATTCATAGTAAACTATTCCCTAATCACTCACATATTCAGCACAGCTGGCTTACTTAGTCTCTCATTCGTAAGAAAGCAGTATCACAGCATGGTAGCAGGAAATAAAAGGGATTTACAAAGAACTGGTCACAGAAGAGGTTAAGTACAAAATCTAATTAAAACCACTTTGAAATATTATTTAGTCTCTGTAACAGTGTAGTGGATTTCTTTTGGGGAATACTGAATGCTTCAATAATTGCTGACAGAAATGTATATTCCCAGTTTGTCTTTACTGTGATGTTTAAGCTTAATGCTTTCATTCATATGAAGGTTTTATTTTATTAATGGTTGTCTAAATTCTACAAGAATTTTCATAGATAGGTTTTTCCGCCTAGATTGACTGTTTGTAAGATACCAGGATCATCATGGTTTTAAACTATAGTGGCTACTGTCTTCCTAAGTGAAAGTGTGCAAATTGCCTGAAAAGGATTGTTTTGATAACCTCGATGTAGGGTTTTCTTCTTTTTTTTTTTTTTTCTATTTAAAGACCCAGCTGATGTGTTCATGTTATAATGAAAAATAATTCTGCATCAAAGCTGACAAATATAGGAATTGTAGAAACTATTTGGTAGATATTTTGGTTTCAGATTTTTAAGCTTTAGTTAAAAAAAGCCTAGGTCACATTCAAAGCAGTCATCTAGTACACTGCTATGAGCCAAGTTCATGGAGATTAGGTGTGTGATTATATATATGATTCTGATTCTCTTTGTGTACAAGTGACTTTTGAGGAGGCACAACTCTGTGATATGCCTCTGTCACTTGCAAAAGATATTGCCAAGGACACAAAGTTCTTAAATACTCCACAGCAAACCCAAAACTTTCCAAAACAACAGTGGGATGGGAAGTTTCCAGAGCTAAATTGTAAACCAATGGGAGGCTATGCCTGAGCATGAGAAATGAACCAAGAAAAACACAGATTAATTCATTTCCACTCTGATCCAAACTGGTTTTTTTTGAAGCTGTAGTCAGTAGCAATCTCTCTATAGACTTCCATGGGCCCATACTAATTATCTAACATGAATTACTTTCTCTAGTAGTCTTCCCTGTGGTTTTTGGCTGCTTTCTGCAAATCATGCAGCCCTAATAAAACTCTTTCCAGTGATGCCAAAACTAATGATGTCCTCTTTTTCTATTTTTTGTGATGTATACATGTGAAATGAGAATGAAGATGAAATCCCAGCAGGGAATGTTCAAACAGCACATACAGCCATATAAGGCTGGAGTTCGCAGCCTTTTATCTATCAGAATGGCTCTGGGTTTTCAGTTCCCCAAGAACCTGAGCATTGGGCCCAAGAACTTCCTGCACAGCTTGAGAAGTGTAGTAAATGAAGAAAGTTTAATGCTTATCTTAGATACACACAATTATGCTGCTGCTTTCTTCTGTTGTTTTGACAAAAGATGTTAAATGTTTTTGAGTCATGTTGTTTTCCTTTATTTCTCTCCTTAGTTCTTCATTTTTTTTGAGGAAAAAGAGGAAAGAGAACAGACTTTCTACCAGGTAGGAGGAAAGACATATTATTTTGTTCCTGGTTTTTAAAAGGAGATGAAGGGATGGGAAGAGAGAGTGAGAAATCATGGGCTATTCAATTTTTCTTTTAGTTCTGCTTTGGCATGATACTTGTGTGTTGCATGCTTGTCTTCTATTTCCTTTCTCTTATTGCACCATTTTCTTTTCCTCTGTGATTTTTGGTTACTTTAGTGATGTAAGCATCAAATCTCAAGAGAGGTTTTATTTGTGCTTTACTGATTAAGGTTAGTGTAACGAAGCTCATTGTGTAACTTGGCCTCATACAATACAGAGGTAGAATCTGGTGAATGGGAAATAAGAACTTTTTATCCCAGGAAATGCAATTAGGTATTAAGAAAATACACATTTCATACACTATATTAAAACTAGCTGTCAAATTTTTTTTCAACACTGGATGGTTCTTATTTCCACTCTAAAGCAGAAAATAAGAAAAAGTGATGTTGGAATAAAGGCAAGCCTTTTTAACAAATTCAGTTTCAGTGGTTCTTGTATCCTGTTCTGGATTTTTATATACTCATTCTACTCTTTGAATATGTCCTGCTGATACTCTGCAATCCAACCTTGGCAGCTGCAGACACATACAGATTTAAGCAAAAATAATAGATTCTGAACCTGATTTTCTGTCTCAGGTCCCTTATTTTCCATGACATCAAATAGGTGAACAAGAAGCCTTCTGTATTGTCCAGGATCAGCATAGAGGGATAAATAGTACAACCTATAGTTCATTTTCTTGGAAATCTGCTAAATTTGAGTGCAACAAAACAGAAGTCCCTGCCACAGAAGTGCTCATCCATTGCTGTGCAAATTACCCTCAAACTATTCCCTGCCCAGATCTGATCTTCTTTGAGATTGTCTTTGATAATAGTGAGCTTAAAGGTAGCAACCGCATTTATACAAACTCCTGCCATATCTAATGACTGAGAGAAAATTCAGCAGGAGGGTTCTTTTCTTCAATTTTTTTTGTTGCTACTTTTCAAGATTTAATTAGCTAATTCTTATCCCTTGGTCTGACAAAGAATTTGCCAAAAGCTGTACACTGGTACCAGCTTAAACACAATTTGTATATTAGCAACTGTATAATAATATCAAGCAGAATTCATCAGCCATCAATAAATGCCCATCAGTGTCACAACATCTGCTTCTTGCATTGAACAAAGATAAAAAAAGAAGAATGAGGAAAAGATAAAAAACCAAATGTTCTTCAGTAACTCTTGTAAGGAAAATGTAATAACTCTGCAATACTGTAATAAGCACAGTAGAAATGCAGCGACTGACACCAGGAGTGGCAAACAAAAGTCATGCAAAAGTGAGTAATTTCTTGTGTACAAGTTTTGCATAATAGTATTTTGCTTATGATGGAAACAAAACCCAAGTTCTCACTTTCCCAGGGAGTTAAAAACTAGACTATGCCATTTTTAAATAAATTAATATGGTGTTTGATTCCCTGGTAATTCATTCCAGGCCATGCCATTACTGAAACTGTCCATTTTATTTTTACTGCTGAACAGGCAAAACTTGGGTCTGAGGGAAATCAGATGCAGGGTGCACGTGTTACACTTCGGTGAGCAGTTCAGGAAACCCCCATGGGGCTGTGGGATTCTCCAGTGCTCCTGCAGCAGGTCTGCAGTGGAGCACCTGCACATAGTAGGGTGTGCCCACCTGGATCTACAGGCTCTGAAACCCTGGTGTCACTAGCCCTGGGACAGCCTTCGTGGGTCACCAGGGCTGCACATCTGCCCCAGGTGAGAACTGACAGGCTCCTCGCAGATCCCGGCTTTAGGATATTGTTGTGTTTGGGGAAATTTGCCAAGAGCTCCCATCAGCAGCTGCCTTTGACTTGGCCTAATACTGACTGAGCCCTTTTGGTTCACATCTGTGCTCTAGGTAAGTCTGACCCCCTGTTAGACAAGAGAAACCAACTTCTGTCCTGGGGAGCCTGGACTGATGGAAATAAATAGACAAAGCAACAGAACAAAGCAGCATTTTAGCCATAACCAGAAGAAACGTGGCAAAACAACAAGCTTACCAAATGCCCTGAAATGTAGAAGAAAGTTCACAGCGCTGGAATACAAGGGGAAGTCTCCAAATGACTGAAAGATTTAACAGCGAAGTGGGAAACTACAGAGAATGCAGAGTGCAGCAGTCGATTTAAAACAGGCAAAAGAAGGTTGATGGTAAAACAAGCTGAACTCCTGCATCTTGGCTCAAAATAATAGAGGATCCATGAATCTGCCAATGTTCAAAAGGAAGATGTCAGCGAATTAATAAGAGGTTAAAGAAAGACTGTGCAAAGAGGGCGTGGAGGAGAGTCACTACACACAACAGGAGTTAATAATCAGGAGGGTCCTGGGGATGATTGATGAGAGAAACTGAGTCTTGGTACCAGCAAGGGAGTCAGTACATAATTAGCTGGCTTCCCTGATGGGGTTTGATTTGCATTGCTGTATATTTAATAGCTGTCAGTGGATCTGCAGTCACAGAGTCAGAGTCAGTCTGGGATGAGGATGAAAGAGAAAGTAGAAGATCACAGGGGAGCAAGCTGGCCAAGACCCAAGAAAGAAGATGTTGCTGAACAGGGAATGACAGACAAAGGAGAAGAATCAGTGAGAGAGGAACTCAGAGGAAGGATTCCTTCAGCAAGAACTAGAGGTATCAAGTAACAGAAAGAAATTGTAAGGGAACAGGGTGGATGATATTGATAACTTATATATTCTTTAGGCCACTAGCTATTAGAAAGAATTATCTCAAGGAAAAAATCTCTTGTAAATAATTTTCCTGTTTCAAAGAGAATCCACAGAGGTAAAAAAGTACCTACAAAGATCTGGTTTTGCATGCAAAAATGTTATATTTGATGTACAAATTAAATGCTCCCAAGCCTGGGAATATGATGGGATAAGGACAGACTAGGGGCCCGATTCAGCAAAGGAATAAGAAAATTCTTGAGGGCTTTGTAGGAAAAGTAACCTAAAGCGTGTAAGAGGAGCTTTGTCCCTAGGAGATGAACATGATCAGTCATCTCCGAAGTAAGGAGGAGCTGATATCTGAGTATCTTGTTTAACTGGCTCCCTCTTAAATTTTTCTTTATCATGCAACAGGCTTAAAATAACAGTGTTTTCTCAATTAAATACTGAACTAGTCATTAGAGGGTAAGAGAGAAAATATACAACAGTGCATAAATTCTTGTTGTGCTGTGTCCATTTCAAATCTCCATAAGCAGCAAAATAGTTATTGCACAGCCACTGCATCAGTCAGTTGTTAAAGGATAATAATTAAGACTATATATACACTAAAATTCTGTTCTTTATACCAGTTCTAATGGTATCAAGCTTGCATGTAACTTACTGATTTTTTTAAACTTCTGTCCCTAGCACAAACCCCTCAGCATTTAAACAAGGATTTCCCTTTCATTCATGTATTCTGCTGCTGAAAAAAGACAGTTGGGGTTTTTTTTAGCAGAGAGAACCAGAAAGTAAGAACATGAAAATACCTAGTTTGCTTTTGCACAGACCTATATCTCATAGAGAGCAAAGTATGTCTCTTCCCTGGACAGCATGTTGCTTATCAAATTTCAGGCCAAATAATCTTTTAAGGGTGAATTATACATTTTGAAAGTGGGAACTTTAATTTAATTACAATCAAACAATGAAAGAGGTAAAGGGTGTAAAAAGGAAATTGTATCTCCCTGTCCAGAGCACAGGGCTGTACAATCTGTGCTGTGACTGCAGAATACAGGAGTGATGCAGAGATATAACCACACCTTCTGACAGAAGTATATTGCACTTGGAAGATTGCAAGAGCAAAAACATTTTCCACAAGATTCCTCAAGCTTTCATATTTGCCCTTTAACAACCTTCATTTTCCAAAATGGTCTTTAGAATAAATAAGTCTAGTACTCTGTCAAGGAAAACAGAAAGATGTGTTAAGCCAGGAAGAGATTGTCTTCTTAAGTCACTACAAGTGATGAAAAATTTCTGTCAAATACTTACAAATAAAAAGATTGATTAAAAAATTGATATAGTGCAAAATCATTAAAGATGCCTAAACATTGAACATAATCTGTCAGATAGGTGTTAAGCTGTGACCTAATACGTGAGCTGCCAAAATTGTGTTTGGAATTGTATTTCATCACAGAATCACAAAATTTGAAAGGGACCACTGAAGGTCATCAAGCAGGGTAGCCTAGAACATGTCACCCAGGATTGTGTCCAGGTGGTTTTGAGTATCTCCAGAGAAAAAGACTGCAGAACCTGTCTGCGAAACCTGTTCAAGTGCTCTGTCATCCTCATAGGTATTTGCCATAAAATATAAAATATTTTCTGAAAGAGGCTGAGGATGTTTAAAAGTATATGGGAAGCATTTCTTTTTCTAAAATATAAAATTGTTCACACAACAATCAATGCTACAACCTATGAATTTAAAGAAGAAACAAACAAGAAATCAAACTAAATTTATGTCTTTTAATCTAAGAATACCTGAAACCAGTCTTTCAGATAGCACTCCAGACATGAACAGGAGTAGAGGTGAACAAGTTAGAATTTCATCTTAGATGTAACTTTACATATATTTCAGATAATACCGGTTATATTCTCTTGTCCAAATACACTTCTCTAAGTTCTTGAGTCTTGATTTCTCTCCTTTAAACTAGATAGTCTTTATTCTTGATTACTCAGACACAAGACAATAAATTAACTAAAATACGTATATCATCGTCCAGATTAACCTGTGAGTCCCTAATTTGAACCAACTCTGGGCTGATCACAAACCTTCTCCTTGGAATTCTGCTGAAGCGTACTTCACAAAAAACGGAAAATCCTGTCAAGCAGCAGTGCACATCCATGGAGTAGGTAGATGAGGACTCCCAGAAAAAAAAGAAAGAAGTCTGAGAACTGAAGGAAGAAGTCAAATCTCTTGCACTAGCTGTAACTCTCTATGAATACATTTCTAATTGTATTTGAAGACTCTGCAATGCAGACATGTACAGTACTCTCCTTTTGCTCTATATGGCAGAGAAACAGGCAATTCTTGGGCAGAAGCACAACCTGTTTTAACCATTTAGTTGAGGCTGAAGTTCACCATATATTAAAAATGCCAGCCATAGAATTATAAAATCATCTTGAGTCAGAAGGGACTCACAAGGATTGTCCAGTCCAGCTCCTGACTCCACAGAGGGCAACCTAAAAGTTAAAGCTTAGGTAAAAGAGTGCTGTTCAAACAAACAAGTTTGGGGCCATGACCACTTTCCTGGGGAGCCTCTTCAAGTGAACACTCTCTCAATGAAAAACATCTAATCTGAACTTCCCTGGAGCAGCTTTAAGACATTCCTTTGAGTCCCATCACCAGACACCTCTCTGCTCCCCATCACGAGGAAGTTGTAGAAACAATGAGGTCACCCCTGAGTCTCCTCTAAGCTGAACAAACCCAATATCCTCAGGCACTCCTCATAACTCGAACCCTCTAGTTCTTTCACCCTTTGGCTCTGCTTTCGAAACATTATAGTATTTTTATATCCTTCTCGTGTTGTCAAGTCCAAAGCTGCAGGCAGTACTCATAGTGAGGCTGCACCAATGCTGACTACAGGGCAACAATCACTGCTTTTAACTGGTGTCTCAATGTTGAATACAGTGGGAGTCTAGAACACTAGCTTAGATGAAGGCATCTGATCTGTAGACACCTCCATTGGGAAAGATTAATCCTGCCCTTACTGTCCATCTCAGTACCTAACTGTAGTAAGGTCAGACTCCTAAAGAGGGCATCCACAGCCCAGCATTCAAAGCAAAACCCCTTGGGCTGGAGCACACATCCTCTTGAAAGTGAAAATGGTCACTGCTCATGCCTCTTGTCTGACAGCTGCTTTGGAAACTTAATTCAAACACATCTGTGGGACTCCCTTGCATACAGACATTACTCAGATGGGCAAAATAAAACCTCTTGCAGAGGATGAGATTGCAAAAAGGTTGCCTTTTTTGTGAGGCAAAAAATTAGTCCTGAAGTAGCTAAATCATTAGGGATCAGAATAATTTTCTCCTTTTACCTAGTGGCCACAGAGGAAGGCAGATAAATCATGAAAACCTGCACTGGCTCATGGGTGACACACATAACAGTCAGGTTCACCATAGCTGACAAACTCCCAGTACTGATAGCTAAGAGTAATGGATATGCATATGTACAATAAACTTACCAGTCTCAACAACTATTTTAAAGTCTTAAGTGGCATTTAAGTGGCAGAGTAATAAAATGATGAATTAAGTAAAGGCTTTGTTATCTGGCATAATTCCCAGAATGTACTCTGGTAGAATTTTGATTTGAGGTATCAATTGCGATAATTTTTGGAAAGATTTCTGACTATATTTTCACAGCCTCTGAACAAAGAGAATGCCAAGCTATCATAAAGAGGGAATAATAAATTAAAATTCTACCCTGAAGTAAAAGTGCTTGGTTTATGCTTTCACCGAAGATTTAACTTCTGACACACCAATGTCTCTGGATTTGTTCAGAGAGTAATCAAGAAGTCCTGTGTGTTTCTGAGAGATAAGTAATTACTAAAAGACTAATAAAATCATCTCAAAACAGCTGATGGGTTCTAGGAGTGCTAAATGACATTCATCAGTCTTGAAGGGATTGTTGTGATATTTGTGACATTTGACTGTGGACCACACGAGATGGTCTGAAAAGAATTTGCATGTAAAGTGTTACATTAAAGTCTTCCATTGTGATGAACTTCGTTGAAATAAAATTACCAATTCAAAGGATTTATTTCTGCCTAATAAGTGTAAATAGAAAGCAATATATGAATCAGTATTGCTCCCACATATATAAGGGAAATCACTGTCTTACACACATATTCTGCCTCAAGGCTTGTTCTGAGTGCTGTTACAGCAGGTGTTGAAGAGAAGTTAAACTGAAGGGCTGTACTAAGGAGAAGAAGAGTCTGGAGAATGGTAGTATCCTTTACAGATGTATGATCCTCAAGCCACTGGGAAATGAACCATAGCCATTCCCTTGACTAAATTGGAAAAAAATGCTTGCTCCAGATTCTGCTGAAGGTCTATGTCTGTACAAAATGCAAAAAATGCACACCAATAAAATCATCTATCCCAATAACTCTGCACATACTCTCTTATTGCCATGCAATAACTAAGTGGTTTTTGGCAGATGATGAATGACCTTTTGTCATGCTTTAAAATTAAGCCTATTTTACAAGGGAGAAAAATAAGAACCCAGATACGATTTACCGAGATTTAGGGGCTGTGCCTGAAGTGTATTCTGGGATGAGTGTCCTCCTCCACATATTCCTGGGCTACTGCCCAAACATAATAGATCTTCTCTCTTCTCTTCTCTTCTCTTCTCTTCTCTTCTCTTCTCTTCTCTTCTCTTCTCTTCTCTTCTCTTCTCTTCTCTTCTCTTCTCTTCTCTTCTCTTCTCTTCTCTTCTCTTCTCTTCTCTTCTCTTCTCTTCTCTTCTCTTCTCTTCTCTTCTCTTCTCTTCTCTTCTCTTCTCTTCTCTTCTCTTCTCTTCTCTTCTCTTCTCTTCTCTTCTCTTCTCTTCTCTTCTCTTCTCTTCTCTTCTCTTCTCTTCTCTTCTCTTCTCTTCTCTTCTCTTCTCTTCNTCTCCTCTCCTCTCCTCTCCTCTCCTCTCTTCTCTTCCCACACCTTCCCACACCTTCCCTTCTCTCTTCCTTGAATTTCCTCTTCAGAAAGTTGCTTGTAGACACAAAACACCAGACCATTGTTCTGGTGAAATGCAAAAAAAGAAATCACTGGAGTTTAAAAGCTGCTAGGATTAGTTTTTCTCTGATAGATATGCCTTTATGTTGCCCTTGGTCCACTTGGTTACATGGTAAGGTCCTTAGGACAGAAATCAAGTCTTCTCAGCCTTACACAGGACTGACAGTATCATTTGAGATGAATAAATAGAATAACATGACTAAGTTAATATTTAATCTCACTTTGATTTCTAAGTCTGTTGCCCAGCAATCATACTTCCTTGTTCTCTTTTTGTGATACCACATACCTTGCTTTCTATTTCTGACAGAGGGGAGTTTATTCATACCTTGCTTGTCAATCTGCAGCATCAAATGCACATAGATTTAAATATTAAAACATATAAACACAAATAGTCAATGCTTTTTATAGCTTGACACTACATCTAACACTGCATGGGGGACTAATGGTTCCTGGGCAGGAGACTGGGAAATACTGCCTTTGGTTTCTATTCAGGAATTTCTGAGGAACTGTACTTCCTTCCCTACCACATAAGCGCTAATGAGAGTTAATAAATGCATAAACACAGATATTTTCAAATGCACTGTGATTTACCATAGATAACACTACAAGTTTGAAGCTGACATTCCCTTCTCTACTGTTACACTCCAATTTGCCCACAGATAACTGGGAGAATGATGGGCATGTAGACGTTCAGATACGTGCCTCTGGAGTGGAGAATCAGGGAGTACTTTTAGTCTCAGGGGAATCTGGTTTCATACAAGCCACGGGCTGACCCATGCACTGGAATGAGACTCAAGGCGAGGTGGTCTGCAAGCTGTGTTATTTATAATGCATTATAGGGCATTTCAGCAAAGCCCCAGTCTGAACAATCAAGGAACCAATATCCCAGAAGGTAGAATGTTACACAGCTGCAGGTCAGTCTTACAGTATGAACACTTTGAAGAACTGTAAGCAAAGTGATGTGGTTTATTTTTCTTTTCTTTCCTTCCCTTCTGCAGATGCTTTCCTTCTCTTCTGCTCCTTTTTGCAGAGGAAACTTGCATGCACACCTGTGGTTCTTGGTTTTGGGTAGTGACAGGTTCAGAAGGGCATGGGTTATTTATGAATGACAAAATGTGTGTTAAGGTATTAAGGTAAATTGAGAAGTTTTGTTAAGGTATTAAGGTAAATTGAGAAGTTTTGTTATTAGCTATTCTTCCCTGGTGCATTGCATTGTAATCTCATACCATGGAAACGCTGGTATTAGCAGAACAAGACTATGTGAGTGCTAAATTTAATAAAAAACCCAGGTACAGAAATTTTGTGCTAACAGTTGATGAACAAACAGGACTAATGAAGACTCACTGCTGTAACCTGCTTCATTTAAGCAGACTCTGGATACAATCAGACAAAAGCTCAGTGAACACAGCAGGACGCCTCAAAAGAGAGCTCCAGAGGTCGCACACCTATGTTCCTTACAACTCCTTGTGTATAATGTAGCTTAGACTTGTTTTGTGGTCATTCTAAGTAGTAGGATAGTTTTTCCACTGATCTTTTAAATCCCATGCCCTGTCTGTTAGGTGCAAAGAATGAAATGATGTCATTTCTGAGTGGGGGAAAGGAAAACAAGTGCTGAACAAAGTTTCAGATGTCTTCAGTCATTTTGCAAAAATGCACTGATTTGCTGTCAAAGCAAATTCAAAGCAAAGTAGCACTGCCTCAATATCCTCCAGAAGATTCTGCAATCTGTGTTGATCAAGGTAAACTGTTGCTTCATGTGCTTCATATTCCTAGTGTATTGATCAAAAAACCTTAGAGCGAAAAACTGGAAACAAATAGCTAAGATTTCTGATCTACCCAGCTGTTCCATACAACTATCCTACATATATCCTAGAGAGCTAGGACAGCTGTTGAATAGGTGGTTGGCATGGGATTGACAAACTAAGGCCAAGAAATTATAAGCTTTGTCTTGGCATTTCACTTTAGAGCTGGCCATCCTTTATGTGGCTGAGAAGTTTTTTGTTTTAATAGACATTTGACTTTTAGCAACGTGCATTTATTTAAATAATGTTCTAGCAAGACCTGAGTCTTGTATGTTAAGGGTTTGCATTTGTTGGAATAAAAAGGGTTCAGCACTTTGCATGCTCATAAAAAACGCCAAAACACTAAGAACAAAACCATTTGAATATGTTTGTTGAGTCACCCTATGCACAGACTACTATGGGCTGTCTTAAAAGGTTTTCACTGCATTGCACATATGACTGCCTAACTATAAAATGTAATATTAAACATCCAGTCCATATAAATACTCTTAAGATTAAACTGCTGCATTCCTAACTGATCTCTTTATCCTGATTCCTTCCAGCTTTAACTGAGAATTCTTTGCACTGCCATATGTAGTGATAAAAATATATTTACTTTGCAACATTTAACAATTGAAATTAGAACCAGATAAAATTTCAGGGTGATTTTTTGAGCCAAACCAAGCTCATATTTTTTTTTCCTAAAAGTAATAATATTACTAACCAATAAATCCAAAATTAAATTACTACTTTGAATGATGACCAACAGCGTAAAGGAGTGTGAATAGGTTAACAGTTTTCCTTCTGAGATATAAAGTATAAGCAGGGTCAGGATATTTTCATAAGATTAGTTCATACTTAGTCAAAATGAAGTCTAAACAGCTTCTAAATATTTAATGGTGTTTTTTCATAGCAAGATTATCTTCTCTGTCACTGTGCTGTTTGATAATTTTTTTATCAATCTGGTTAAAATAAATAGGCAGACATCAGGATTTCCACATTGAATTAATTTTTGTGTCTATATATTAAAAAGTTCAGCCCTTCAGGATATGCTTTACTAGATATATTTGGATTGGAATTATCCAAGTAGAACAAGGTTTTAGAGCAGAGAATCCGTATAAAAACCCTTTCAAATACAGATTTTTACATTTTGAGCTGACTAGCAGATTATTTTCTCCTAATACATCTCTATATTTTTTCTTGTCACAGAATAACCATGTGGAAGCAAAAGATAAGTTGTTAAAGAGTGCGAATTCCTGATTTATACAATTAACAAATGTTTTCAGACTCGCCTCCAAGGATATTTACTGTGAAATCACTAGGGTGCAACACAGAATGACGAACATCACGTCCTTTAAAAAGAGTGTTTACAGGAGCCAAATATTCACTTTGGAGTTTAGAACTATTAATTCTCTTACTAGTGCTAAAGGAATGGGAGTAAAAGCAGTGTAGGAGAAGTTTATTGTGACTCTGTTCACAAAGGCCAAACTTGAAGGTGCAGAGTTCAGAAAATACAAGACTTCCCTCCTTTGCCAGTTCCTCTCACTTTCTCCCAGCAAAGGCAGATGACTGCTACTTCAGTCAGAAGTCCCTCAAACAAGATCTGTTGCAGCTAGATTAACAAGAGTGAGCATTACCAAACCCCTGGCAAAAAAGTGAACTCATCTTCAGGTATAACAATTACAGTTAAGAGCTTTGGAGGAAAGCATTCTCCTTCCCCATGCATTATTGGTTTCTCTGTTTGGGCTGGGGCTCTAGCTAACCCCATCCCCTGGAAATCTGTCCTTCAATTAGTTAACTCCCAGAGCTTACATGCTGTACTCTCACAGACTGGTCCACCCTTCCTGTCCCCTTCAGCAGACTGAGACACTAACTTTAAGGAACTTTTACATGCAAAAGGTTAAAAATTGACTACCAAATGGACAAATTGGGAGGATCACATTTGTAGCAGTTATCTTTAAGTGACTGAAAAATGTCTTCCCTGGGACTTAGTTACCAGAAATTTGAGTACCCTGGCAGAGGCTGCAGCTGTTGCACTCTCAATAATTTCCCATCTTATCTCCCTGGTTATAACTGTGTGGCTGCAGCAAAATAAAGTCTGAGTAATAATAGGATGTGCAATGGGAGCATCCAGCTCCTTGTGTCGAGTGTGAGGAGAACCAGAACTCCTGTAAACCTCCCAACAGTCTGGGGCAAGGTTAAGGAGGGAGGGAGGCGCTTAGGGAAAATTATGCCCTTCTCCCTGACCCCTCTATTTACAGCAACTTGAAAAAAAGGTTGTTCATCTTGCTCCTGATTAGGTGAACTCTTGTTAAGTAGAAAAATAATGACAGTTGTGTCCATGGCAGATACCGAAGGCTTCCCGTGTACATGTCTGAGACAAGGACTGTTAAATACCCATCTATGCAGTCCCTATGACTTTGTTTTTCCTTTATTAATAAGGTTGTATCACAGTGTTTTTAACTGCTCAGTTAAAATGAGTAAGATGAGTTTTTTTCATTTAAGAAATTATATTTTTAAATGATATTTTTCTCCTTCTGTTCTGATTTTATGATCTTAATTTATTTTAGTGCAAGTTTGTTTTCTAAGTATTAGTTGCATTTTGGATTTTAAATAATAGAGTTTTGTTGAAAATGTTTATATTTGAAATGTTCATGTAGACATTAAACAAAAGCTAGAGGCCTAATTATCTTCATTATGAGGAAAACACACTTTCAGACATAAGTGGACTTAATCTGTGTGCACAGCCAAAGCTCTTTCCCCCCCGTATAGAAATTCCACAGTTATAAAAAGCTCAGATGTTTTGTCTAGGCCTACTTTTCCTTCAGGATTTTAAGAGAAAATAGTATCCTTTAGTTGTGTGAGCTATGTCTCCACAGTGCAACACTGAGGAGCTGGATGGGGAAGTGGGTGGTGTTAGTGATACACATCCACAGTGTTCATTATGACAAATAGAGCATTTCACCTGGGGAAAGATGGATTGATAAAACCAGTTACATCACTCTGACACCCCTACACAGCACTCTCTTGGGTTCCTATATTTGGAAAGTTTGTCCTGGACGAACACACAGAGGCACACTCATACATACACATATATATATACACTTTGACACATATTTATGCATATATATATTTAAGTTGCAATTCCATTGATGTATTTAAAGTTAAAATAAGTTTCATCATTGCTGAAACTGAAATCAACTTTCTTTTGCTCTGACAAAAAAACTCACCAAAACTTTTATTCCAGATAGAGCAATACTTGCATAACCATTCACATGTATTTTATATCTTAGAGCACTTTCATTAATTTCAAGTAAAATAGTCTATCTACAGAAGCACAAAATATATAAACAGACAAAAGGAAACGAAGTAGGAGCAGTTTTTTATAAAAAAAATTTATCTTGAATTTTACTTCAAATTTCTAAACCTGGAATTTTGAAATGATCTTATGAATGCTCTGCATACTTTCACGCATGCAGCTAAAGATTAAAAAACTTCAAGTCCACCTCTGATGTAAATCAACGCCTGGACTTACTTACCCAGCTGCTAGCCACTTTGTCATCCTTCAGTGAAACATTTTCAATACTCTTCTTGCAATAGGTAATCTAATTAAGATGTATAACATAGCAGCCAGGACCATATCATTACTCTATGTAAATATATATCCTCATTTCCAGGGGTGCTGAGATCTCATCATGCTTCTAATAGGATCATTTTTTATATTAAATTATGTTAGTCTTACATTATCTCCTATCTCATTGCTCAAATGCCTCATTCCCTGACACAGCAGCGTGCATGCAGTTTGCTGCTGGTTCCCTGGAGTATCATTGAGACCTAAACATGAGCATTATTCTTCTAACAGGATACACTTATCAGTATGAATTTTTAATTGGTAGTGTAAGAAGAACTGATTTAATTTTACTAATATTTTGGTCATCTGTGTGAAGATTCTTCTATGTAAAAATAAAATCCCTGTTTCCAGAAATCCTTAGCTTTGTACTTGGCCTCTAGTTAACATCTGAATCAGTCAGATTTCATCAACCAGCTCTGTACAGCAGCCAGTAAATTAGCAAGGGTAAATCAGGTTCAGATGACTCATTTTTGGGATTTTCATCCAAAGTTGTTATGAGAAAGACAAAATCATCAGCTGCAATGTAGTTAAAGCTGAAGATTTAAACAATAAAAGTTGTGAATGAGCCGGGATGTAAGTAAAGACAAATATTCTTGGAAAAAGCAAATTTTTCCTGAAATGGCCAGATGAATGTAGAGAGCCTACAAAATAGCTTAGTGCTTGCAGTGGAAAGCAAGCTGCTGTTTGCATGGGTAGGGAGGGGAAGAACACTATGTGAATACAAGCAATTCTGTTACGGATGGAAGATAACTAGAAACTCACTGGGATGAACTACCTCGTAAAAACAAAAATCTTTAAAACGTCATTTTTTATGTGAGATTTCCAGTCCAGGGACCAAGATGAGAATTTATTGTGAACCCATCCATCTGGTGCAGAAATGGAGCAAGTGTGTGACAGTTCTGCTGCCGAGCAGATTATATTTTGGCTGACTGACATCATGGTAATGAGAAATTTCTGAAGATCCAATGTGTACTTATATCAACTGGCAAAAAAAAATCCATCCCAAACCCTTGGCAATGGAATGGATCTGTTAGGCCTTTGGATTCACCCTTCAAATTCAATGTCAAGAAAAAAAAATGAGCTTGATCTTTCACAGCTGTTGAGCAGCTGAGTTTTTGGTTGAAACAGAGCATAGTCTAGATAAGTTAGTAAAGCTTGGTATGGTCACTATTCTCCTGTGGCAAAGACCAGAAAGTTGTTTTGTATTATAGAGATGGTTCATAGTTCTGATTTTGCCTATTTAAGCTCCCTGACATATTTAAATTGAAACGCCTTATCAGCAGGTGCATTTCCTAATATTTCTATCTAAAAATGGTATAGTCTGTTTTCAAACCACTCATAATGAATGCAGTCTATTATAAGAATCATGATGGATTATCCTCACTGAATACAAAGTGAATTTCCTTGAGCTTATTCCCATTGATTAAATCTGGTGTTAGCAAAAGACCTAAATTTCACACTGGAGACATTTCATTGTGGGCATTCTCTAATATTTAATTCCTATCTGCCCAGTCTCAAGCAGGTTTAATTTCTGATTTTAAGGATTTTAGTTTCCATTTCCTCATTTGCAACAGCTCCACTTATTTTTTTTATCACTGGGACACCTCGTGCTAGCAGACACTGAAGTGTCACTGCCCAGGTGTGAATTCTGCCATGGTTATTCCACTGCCACTCACAACTGCTTTGAAAAAACATTGGCCAAGAACTGAATCATAGAAAGAGAATTGTAGAACTGTGACACCTACCAGCTTTGATGCAGTCCTTATCTCCCTACCCCAACAGCACTAAAGGACTGTGCAATGACAACATGAGCCCCATATTGAATAAGTTCCAGTTCATCGCACCATCAAAATAAACTCTCTTTCTGTAAGAAAATACAGACAGTGAAATTATTCTATGAATTAGAAGAAATATAATTTGGGCTCAGAAGCAAAGTTAATGAGAAATCTTTTTTTCATGTTTAATCCTTTCACTGTATTTCAAGGAGATTTTTCGTAACATAGTTGAACATGGTGCAAATGGTTAGCCTTAAGTCAGCAAGAGTAGACAGTGGGAAATACTGTGTATTTCAATATCAGGAAAATATTTCATTGATTCAGAACTAGGTACTTGCAAAAGCAAAAAGCAAGTGCCCATTTTTAGCCCTGGCTTGGTCGTTCACCCTGGGGAAATTGGAAAACAAACCCATGGCCAGATCCTGATCTCAGTTCCAGAGATGTGCCTGGATAGCTCCAGTGCTGTGCAAGTGACATGTTGTGACTCTGCTGAGGCACTAATACAGATTTACACAATTCTCCACCAGTGATTAAAATTGAAATTTCTCCCACATCTAAGCAAATATGTATCCTCTCAGCAGCCAAAACTTATATGACAGTGTTTTTGGTGAAAAATAAGGATACACAAATATGACATTTTTCTTATTTCATTAATGAAAATCCATTCCTATAGTCTCTTCTGCTGGAATATTTATTTTCCACCTTTCTTTATTGCCAGCAATTCTAAAATAATTGTACTTAAAATTAACCAAAAAGAATAAAAAGGTGTCAAAGAGTAGTAACCACTGGTTTTAGCTAGAAACTCACACCACACATAAACATGTGGAGTAGACTGATAATTTGACAGAGTAAAGCTGTCTATATTGACACATAAGTAATTTAATACATATATTTGTGGCTATCAAAAGCGCTTTTTAATTACACATCAAAAAATAATTTGGTTGAAAGAAAAAGAAGAATCCAAACTCTCAGAAGGAACAATTATATGAAAATTTGTATTGCAAGTGCTTAATAAGCCATTTTTAACTCTCAGGGAATCCCATTGCACTCCTCTGACTCATAAACACTCAGCAAACACAGGATATGATATAGAGCTTTATCTCACCAAGTGACTTCCAGTATGTGTCTGGAATTTTTTTCCTTTTCAATCATTATATGGGTTTTTAATAAGTGAGAAATCTAAGTTTTAAAGGCAATGAACACAAAAGCTGTGTTTTACTGCAATTAACAATTAGGAATTCCAAACAATTTGGCTCATCAATCAAAACATTCTCATTTTCAAAAAAAAAAAAAAATGGCCCATGTCTAACTGAATGGTCTTTTCACCTGGGGCTCATTAGTGTTGCAATTATTTCTCTCTCCTGTTTCTAACTAATGCACTGCTGGGAGTCCAGACCAGGTGCTCCTTTCAGTTCTGTCTGCTCCCAGCAACTCTATCTGAGAACTCCATGTCTGCCCACACCAGGCTGATGTAACCTTTGCCTCTGCCCCGTTAAATTAAAGCACCCTCCAGCTCCACACTAGCAAATGGAATCATTAACAAGTAGCAAGTCAGCAATACTTGGGTGACTCAGACACATTTTGAGAGGGCATATGCTTTGTTTTGGTTTGTTGAAACTGGTCACATCAGCAGGTTTATGGATTTCTAAAGGGCATGTTAGAAAAGTTAATAATTATTTTTTTTTTTTTTTCCAGTGGTAGACTGGATTTATTTAAACAAACAAACAAACAAACCACCATTTACATGATTTGAAAATGAAAGTCGACCAATTCCCATCCTTTAGCCCGTGAACATGAATCTGGATTAGTGGTATTTGACTGAAACTACAAATAAACCTATGGGTTTTAAAACAATTAACTAAACATGCCAGGTAATAGAGGACTATTGTAACCATCAGGGAATCTGATGCCCTGAATCTGAGAACTTTGCTTGATTTATTAGTTTATACATATAATTTCAAATATCACTAATCATTTAAACATCACTAAAAACCAAAATTCTAGTTTTTTAGTCCATTACCTTTTGACTTTTGATTTCTGAATGAATATTCAAATAAGAAATGAAGTTTATTGAGGCTTCCTGGCTCTGCCTTCACTCGGTAGAAATACTCTGAGGGACCACTAAAGGCAGGGAATGGTTATTTCAGAAGGGACTCCCAGATCATTTACAAACTATGAGCTCCAGTAGACATTCTTTCTTAAAGTTTCCACTAGTGTATTGTATCATAAAGTGACGCTGTTAAAACTGTGCTGTACATCAACATCACACTTACAAGTTTAGTTCCAGATGCTCCTTCATGTTGCACCAGTGCATGAAAATGCTCCAAATTGCTTAGAATTTAGAGAAAAAAAGCTCATGGTTAATTGAACATTGGGAGCTGCACAAATAGACAGACAAACAGTTGGGCAGTCTACTAGTGTATGAGCCATAGCATTTACTTTAAGATCTAAAACGGGCAGGAAATTAGACGAAGAGAGAAAAACCTGTCAAACACTAACATAAGCTGATCCCATATCTTACCTTCTCACTGACTCTGCTGCTTTCCATGTTCATGTTTAAAATATCTACATATAGATTCCATGGAATAATAGGATTCTCTGAACAGAATTCAATGGGGGATATGTTATTAGGAAAAGTTTCTCTTCTAGCTATTCTTTTCTGAAGTACAGTGTAGACAATAATTTACATTTATACTCCTGCAGTCATGCGGGATTGCATGAAAAAAATCACAACAGAGCTTCCTTATTTAGCAACTAAGAATCAGGATCATGGTTAAAATACAGTCATCTTTCAGTTTGCACCCAGTTAGGAATAAGCTAGCTTTTTTTTACTGTTGTCTTTTTTTCCTAGTATTATTTTTAAATACATCAAATAAAAGTCCAGTGAACTCTGATGAAATATTTAATAAGAACAGTGTTAAATTTTTACCTAGAAGAACATAAAAATAGTGTTTAATTTGAGATTATCAATCAGTTTTCAGAAAGAAAGAGACATATTTTCGTCATCATAGAAAATCATCAAACTTATATCTGCTATTTTCAGTAGAAAGTTCAGATTTTTGGCTTGGTAACCATGCTTTGCAGGCCTCTACACTGCCATATCTTCTGTATTGGATCTATCTGATAAGAGATATTGCAGGGATACACAACTTATCATAACTGTTGAAATTTGAAATCCAAAAGATTATCATGGATCCCTAAAAAACAAAGAAAGAATGCTTAATGTATCTCTAGTTTGACTTTGGATTTTGGGTGCCTATAGAAGAATGTATAAATAATGTATGAAGATATATTTCTGTGATCCAATCCCAATAAAGAATCTGGTAGAGGCAACATAAGAGATACTGACAGTAATCTAAAAATGAAAATTGATCACAGAGTATTAGGTTTAGTAGTAAAAACAGCCATGAGTTGCATGTCTGAGCGTAGATTTAAATCCAGCTGTGTACGTAAATGGGGCAGAAAATTTCCCTTCAGGATATGTATCAAATCAAAATCACCTGAGTGCCAAAATCCTTTCAGTTTAGGGCAGTTCAAATTCAGATCTGGATTCCAGCTTTACAGACAGAGCTCCTCATTTGACTTAAGCTTTGTTTTCCTTAGCTTTTGTGGATTTCAGTTGAATCACATACTTCTTTTTCTTTCACAAAAGCAAACATATTAATAGGTTTCTTTACCCACTAATCTGACTAGGACTAAGTGCACAAGAAACACTTCTAAAAGGGTTGCTCTAGAATTAATTGTTAATTTCATCATGGTGTTGCTCATTTTGTCTTCATGTTGCCTATCAGGCCTCAGTCATAACATACACCACTTGTTACGCAAAGATCCTGCAAGTGATTTATGGGATTCAGCATGAGTTTTATTTAGGGGCAAAATCGCAGCAGGGACAGATTCCATGCCTGTGTGTGACCCTCCGTTAGATTGCCTATTTGCTGCCTCACAATAAATGACACATGTGCAACTCCAAATATTTCTGTGCTTTTACAAAGTATTTGTAGCATTTATGTGCAGGCAAATGAGACCCCTGGGTACACTTCAGAATTGATGTTTGTAAATTTTCAAAATTTCATCTCAGGTGACGCATAAAAAACACAACGAAATCTATGTTGAAGGTTTTCTTAATGAATGGGAATGAATGAACAAACTAAAAAGCTGCCGAGAAAAGCTGATGGTGTTAGATGCGTTAGAAATTACAACTGCAAATCATTAGTATTTTTTACTGGACATTTTCCTGTGTAGCAGGGCTGAAAATGGACATTAATATTCAGAAAGATACTAAAAGCTAATAGACTTGAACTCCTGCCACACCAAGGTTATTAAAGTTTAATACGTAAGGAAAGTACTGAGAAGGACCTAAATTACACGGCTGTGCGTGGCTGGAGCCTTTATTCTGTGCTGAGCAGAGCTAGCACTAGTCCCTTTCAATCAGTGGGACTAACCGACTGAGTAAAGATGGATCTGGTACCTGCAGACAACAAAAAGTCAAACACAGGGAGATCAGAGGCCCCTGGGATTGGTGGGAAGAGGCTGAGTAGCTGTTATATTTTTCAGTTGGTCAGAGCATGGTTGGTGCTAGTGACACCAAGGTTCCTGGTCCCTCTACAAGCCATTCACTTAAGAGGGTAACTCAATGGTCCTTGTGGATCCCTTCCAGCTCAGAACATTCTGTGATTCTGTGTAATCCTGTGATCTTTCCAGGGAAGTTCTGAATGCCATAAAGCAGGTGAACTTGGTTGTCTCTTGATATGGAGTGTCAACACACAAGAGCCCTCCACTGAAAGTACTGCTGAAACTGGGTATAACTGGTCCTGAATAAGGAACGTACAGTGCTGCACAGGAACAGGAGGCTGGGCTGGATCCCTCGAGTCTGCCCAACTTGGAGGCCATCCCAGCAGTTCCTGCTCTGGCATGATGAAGACAGCATCCAGCAGAGAAGTGAGTCTGCCCTCCCTCCTGTAAAGGCCAGAGGTTGCCCACTGACGGATAAGATTTGCAGTGGTAGCCAAGTTGCAAGCATGCTCATGCAACCCATAGTGATGGCTGTGGATGACCCAATATGGGCCCAAAATTTCCTCAAAATCAGAAGGTGCAAGACTAAATGAAGTTGGTGAATTAGTCAAGCCAGGCATGAGAAATGTCAATCTTTACTCAGTTACACTATTAGAAAATAGAAATAATTCTCAATTTACAGCAGTCCAAGTGAAAGAGGAAGCTGTTCCAAGGTAACAGAAGAAGATAATGTGAAAAGTGAAGTAACCCTGGAATGTGTCAAGCAACCCCATGCTTATACCGCAGTTACTGAAGCAATAGCTCACAGTTATCATAAAACACCAACCAAGGGCACAGAAAACAACACTGCTGTGTTCTTGCCAAGAGTTCTGGGGAAGATGTGCAAAACCTGTACCGGTTTTATTCACTCCCCCCCACACACAGGCATGGCTTGGAGCAGTGAAAGAATGCTGCAAAAAAGGGAATACTAACCAGAAATTAAGCTGGGTTTGGCAGATGTGAGGGAAGTGCAGCACTGGCAAGATTAATATGGTGCTTTCGGGAAGAAGACTTTCAGAGTATTTGTCCAGGAAATCATGGCACCCAAAGGAGTGAACAAATAATATGAAAGAAAGTAAAAGAGCAATAATCTTACCTCCTTAGTGCTCTTAATATTTTGTATATTATCTCTGGTCTTTGATAGTAGAAACTGGGGGGCAGCCCACTTTAAGTGTGCTATTGGGACTTCTCATAAAAGAGAAATGCCTCACATGCTGTAGATACAACCAAAAAATATATGCTATAGCATATGAATTGTTTCATAAATAATCCTGTTCATCTGGTCTAAGTTCATCCTGTCACTATAAACTGAATCAAACCCTGTAAGGCACTAAAGCAGCAGGGTGGGGGAATGGCTTTCTTCTACAGTAAATTTCTGCAGCAATTTCTGTGAAGTGGGTCAAAGACTTTAAGAGAATGAAGATTTCTGTCCTTAAAAGCACATGTGCAAGCAGGTAAAATCTGATTTAAATGAAATTTTGGATGTAAACTTTGTGAGGGTAGACTAAACTGGGTTTCAGAAATCTTACTTGCATTCATAGAATTGTAGAATGTTTTAGATTGGAAAATACCTTTAGATCATTGAGTCTATCTACATGTAAGGAATATTTTGAGCTATTGATAAAATTGCTCTTTTCCCATGAAGTGCTTATCTTGGACATCTCTGTTTTCCTCCTCATTCACAAAAGAATGTCTAGGAATAAGCTGTAGGATGGGAAATCCTGTTGATTTATTGGTGCTCTAGGGTCATAATTTTTAAAGGACGGATACAAGGTTCCTTTAAACCATTGCTCATGGGGGTAAATAGGACTCCACTTGAAGTAAATTGCTGCTTAGCATGAGTAAGCATGTCCAGTTTGGTTTGGGCCAGCAAGACCGTGGTAATGGTGACAAAAAGTAAGGTTGGGAATACTGGTCACCCTCTCCAAGGGGCAGGAAGAGAGATTGTGAGACCCACACAGTAGCTGTAGCTGTCAGGTAGGATCCCACAAGATCAGTTTCCTACTGCTGCAAGTGCAGATGCTTCTGGGGGCTTATTCCTTCCAATCCTCATTTCCCTGGCTGGCATGGAAATGCCAGAAGCATTCTGTCTGTATGGCAATATTTCCAGGAGTGCTGTTGAGGACACTATCTCATTAGACCCAGGGATTCACAGATACTTTGTTTTCAAGCTGTCTCCACACTGCAATGCTGAGAAGCAGTCTGAAGATTTTGTATAATTAAAATTTATCTCAATCAATAATCATGTATATTCATATTTAACACAGAGTTCCTGCTATTGATGTATTAGGCAGAGGAAGAAATGGCAAAGCAGGCTTCCCTAAGATGGTAAAAGTCAACATTTTCAATGTGATTTTTATTTCTCTTTACATACCAAATCCATCAAGTTTTCAAAACTGCTTTTATGTCTTAGAGAGTCTCAGAACATAAATCTCTTAAAAATATGGTATTTTAAAGGGTCTTAAGAGAGCTGGGACCAAAGGTCTCAACTGAGTTAATTTCTATTATTTTTTTCCTTCTAAGTGGCTTAAATATTTTTGAGCTACACAAACAAATGTTACGATCTGTTTAAATTTGACTAAGCATAAAGAATTGATCTTGAGAAACTATGGCTGCATCAGTTTAAGGATTTACACTGATGTGAGCAATCAATAGACCTGGACGATCAAACCAAAATTCCTCCATGGTACAGGAAGTTAGGAAGTTTACCTGCTTTTAATCAGAATCAGTTCAAAATTTAATTTTCATTGTAATTATGGTTATTGTAATATTTTACAGAATCTAATCCACTAAAATAGCAGAAATAAGAGATAAAACCAAATTGATAAAGAGATTTAATTATTTGTAAATTCTTTGATCTTTTAAATTTGTAAGTTAACATAAATAGCACTGTTCTTCCCTTTGCTTTTTTGAAGCATATAGTTTATCTTTCAACAAAGTAAGGCAAATATTTTGCTGTTTTTAGCCAAGCAGTGATTTTTCCTTTAAATAGGTTTCGTTCTTACCAATTATTAGCAACATCTTTAAATGGAGTTCTGCTAATTAATCAAAAACTTCTTGTGAGCTCAGACAAGCCAGCCCCAACTGACCTTGAAAGTATATGAAAGCACACAAGTAAAAACAAGAATTTCTTGGCCAAAGAAAACATCTTTATTCTTTTAATAGGCACGGAGGAAAAGACTGCTTAGTGCGAAGAACTCCATACAGCTGAGCCCTTTTACAGTTTTAGATGGAGCAAATGAGCCCACAAAAAGGACACATTTTAAAAAGCATTCAGGCTCTCACTGAAGTTAGTGGAAAAATTTTGGGTTTTTTTCTGAAAACAGAAGCTCTACCAGAGCAGGTTTTGTCTCAGACTGTGATGATGTGAGGTTGCAAATGAGAGTACTCCGAGGTCCTCACTGTCTGAAGAGAAGAGTGAGGGTGTCCCAGATAGGCTGTTGGCAATTCCCTTTCTGACACACCAGACCAGACACTGCCTACCTGCAGAAAAATGGACTAGACAACAAGAGAAACTTTTACCCGGCCCAGATTTCACACATATTGGACTATTTATAGCCAAGACTGAACTTTTAATTTTCAAACCACTGCAAATTGTTCCAGTACAAAAACAATTTTTGAAGAAAGGTATTCACTTTAAAATAACATTTTTTTTCTTAAGGAAGAAACTTGAAAAAAGTTTAATTTTCCAAATATACAATAAATATTTAATCTGTCTATTAATTTTGGGTTTTTTATTATTCTCTGTCTTTTTAAAAGAAGTCGCTAGAGACTCCAGACATTGAATGAACTGTTCTGTAGGTCCTCATATTTTTCCCACTCTCACTGTATCAGCATCTAAAAACAATAAACAAGACTGCAATGGATGAAAAGAACAGATTTCTGAACATTATGTTTTCTTTTTTTTTTCTTAAGCCTCCTTTTTATACAGTAATTGGCTGACTAGCCTTAAAAGTACTGCCTGCTCAAAAATTATTTACTGTTATGCAAACAGTCATGTGGCTTCCTCAGACTTAATTTAGAACATTTATCCCCAAAGAATCCAGGACCCTAAATTTAAGGATAAAATGGGGCTGTTTGTTTCCCTAAGGAATCTGCTCTGCAGATACAGCAGCAACTGTGCACTAAAATGGCAGCTGTGTCACAAGTTCATTTGTGTGCCAGAGTTTTGTCTGGAACTGCAACACAGCAGCAAGTTGTTGTCCTGCAATAATCCAGTGTATTGTTATAGTCAGGGTAAGGCAGTACCATGCTCACCATGAAAATGCAGGTAAAAGAATACCTCTAATTTAGTTATGACACAAGCACTCATTAAATAATTTATTTGAATAACTCCAAGTGTTTTAAACCAAGCACTTGAGTGGCAGCATTTCTTCTCGAAAAGCCCTTCTAAGATGCTACACTGTCAGTGGCATTAATCTCTCATTGGCAACTCATCAACAAATAAAATTCTTTTGCCACAATTTTTAGTTCTCTTTTCTTTTCCACTTCTGATGTGGATTAAAGCTCGCAGTCACAACCCTGATAGCTTGAAGACATTTGATCCTACAGTGTTTATCCACTATTTGCTTTGTTTGTCCAAAGGAAAATTAAGTGCCGTGCTTCAGAATGGTGAGATATGTAATACACTGATGCCTTTGGTGATCTCTGACAGATGCTAGTCTTTGGTAAAAAAATGGAAAACTGCATCACTAATTTGGGAAGGCAGTTTTGAAAAGTGCCTGCCTTTGCAGGCGCACATCTAATAGGCTGTCATGAAAAAGACAAGAATGTTTCTGATGAAATGATGACTCAATGTTATTTTAGTTAACAAAATATCTTTTACAAGATGGAAAACTCATCTTCTGAAACACAGGAAGTTTCACCTGAACATGAGGAAGAAATTTACTGTAAGGGTAATTGAGTACTGGAACAGGTAGCCCAGAGAGGGTGAGGAGCCTCCTTCTCTGGAGATATTCAAAAGCTGTCTGGACACAATCCTGAGTAACCTGCTCCAGGGAACACTGCTTGAGCAGGGGGTTGGAGTAGATGACTTCCAGTGGTCCCTTCCAATCTTACCAATTCTGTGGTCCTGTGATTTTGTCTTTCATTCTCCTCATTCTCACCCTCCTTAAGTAACTTTGTAGGGCACATCTGGGGCTATGCAATTTTCTCGCTTTAAAAAATACAGTTTTTTGAAAAGAACAGCAGAGAATTTCTTGTCTCTCAGAAAATGCAGATTTCTTTAGGTAGGAGTAGGACATAAGTATGTTGACACAAAGTTTCTCTATTGCACTGTGCATGCTTGTCTTAAAGATTGCTAGGAAATAAGAATGCCTGGTTTTATTAGGGGTAGGTCTTAAAAATATACTCAATAAATTTCTGATGTGCCTTTAATCCTTTTTCACATACAAGAGTATACCTAATATATATCTTAATGTTGTAAGTAAGTGATACTTCCTTCTTGCAATACTTTGTAGTCAGTAGGGCAGGGGTTTACATCATTACTGTTTAATCTGAATATAAAACCGAAGAGATACTAGATGGAAACCTGAAGCCCCACAGGACTACATCTAACTCATCACTCTATTACAGCAATAAACTAAAAGTGTCATTTTGCTAACTTCTGGTGGACAGTGGGTTCCCATTGAGTATTTAAGCTTCTCAACACTCTGCAGATTAAAGCCCAGGAGAATCTAACTCCAATTCACCCTAAGGGAGCTTGGCAGAGTCTGTGGCAACCTCTTCTAAGTTGATTCATGGAATATTACAAAACATCAACCCCACAAAGCTGTTCTCATATACTTGGTTAGGTGGCAACATGATATATTAATGCCCTGAATCATTACAGCAGAGGAGCAGAATAAGCATAAAGGATGCATTAAAATGTAAAGCCTTGACCTACTCATATTTAACATAGGAGAGCTGTTCTCTGGTATTAAGTTATGTGATCAAAATCCTATTAAAAAGATTGAGGTGATTTACACAGCATTGAGCAAAAGATCCCTAGAAGTGTTATTATGGAATATTTGTTTCCAAAAAAGCAGGGAAGGGTAGAGGACCAAAACTCTCATCCTTACTTACACTAAATACGACAAGTGCTACAATCCCTGTCAATTTGAGACAGGACTTGAGCAAAGAATTTCTGTTAATAGAGGAAGAGATCCTCTTGAAGGTTTTTTCCTGACATTTTAAAATTCTGTAGCTACTTATAGGAAAGCCTATGAATAAATCTTCAGGCTAAGAAATGCCATGAGAAAATGAGATCAGAGCTTGACAAGCAGCCTACGCCAAAAACATACCAATAGGAAGCTCATCTTTTTGGAATGAAATAAGACTTGAGTCAAGAACAGAAAAAAAAACAACTCACTTTTTTGAAGGGAAAATATAATCAGAGTATTAGAATTCAGATCTGTAGCTGAAATAGATTGATATATCTTTCCTGGAATCGGTAGAACTATGTCAGCTGAAAGCCAAGAACTTCGTATGGAAAAAAATGGGTGTAGCAAAAAAACCAGCATGGCAAAAAGCCTGTTTATTTGTATACACATTTAAAATTCTCAATATTGGCCCATTAGTAGGAATCAACAGCTGCTTCAAAGAAAATATAGTTTTGCTCCCAAATACACAACTCAGGCTAAGCTTAGTTAGCCAAGCAGACACTTGGAGGCATTTCCTCAGTAAAAGGTATTGTAATTGCTTTCACATACAGCAAATACAATTATGTATCTCACCAGCAGGGTGGATTATAAATGCAGTCCATGAACAATGACTTATATTTCAATAGATAGCAGCTGCGTTTCTGTAAGGAATGTTACAGGAACTTGTGTCTAAAGCAAAAAAAAAAGAAAAAAAAGAAGTCAGGTAAAGGGGAAAATGTGAGTTCCTGATCCTGAGAAAAGAAAGAGCTAGACTTAAATTAGCTGCTCAGCTTGCTGTACCCAGCCCTATTCAAATATGCAAGAATGATTGATTTAAGAGAGTATGCAAAACTTGTCTCTCTCAGTATGGGTACAGTTACTATTGAAACATGTGTGCCTTGTTTTAAACAATCTCCATGAAAGAAGGGCACAAAATGCTCATTTGGGCTAAAATTATTTCACAGATTATGGAATTTACTGTGTCTTATTTATAAAAGTGGCTACCATCACAGATGTGAACTGTACAAACGGACAGAACTGATTGATTACTCCATAGATAAACTCATTTCACACATAATTAAGAAAAATTAACATTTGAAATATGGGAATATGTACATAATCAATTCAGTTTCAAGCATAATAATAAAGTTGTTTTAGATGCATGAGAAATGCAATTAAAAAGGTGTCCCAACTAAAAAGAAAAAGTTTGTTATAAACACTTTATTTTCTCCTTAACTTTTTGTTTTCCTTCTACTATTAACAGATCACCTTACATTAGCCATATTCCATTGCTGCTCCAAAGAATATCAGCAACTGAAGTTCAAGACAGTCTGTGAGCACAGTAAGAGAATACTATGCTAGTCTCTGTCTTCACAAAAGCATGAAAAGCATAGCATAGTGGTCTGTGACATAAGTGCCAGCAGCAAGAGACAGTCAGACTTGCATATGCTGATGTCTGTTTTGGAGCATGATTCATGATTTAAGCCATGTTGAAAAGAAAGTTTCTTTTTAAATATTTTACGCAATTAAAAATTAAATTTTAAATTTAAAATCCTGACTCCATTGAAGTCAAGGATGTTTAGTCATCATCCTTCAACTTGTGTGAACTAAGATTTTCTACAGCAGCCTCTCTATAAAATTTTACTGACGTATAATGAGCATTTACATGGCAGTAGTGCCGAGATGTGCCAGCAGAAGTCAGAATCTCTCTGTGCTCTACCTGCTATGAGAGACCATCCAGCCTTGGAAATCCATAATTTCCATCTATTATCATCTGCCTAGGCAAAGGAGACTGAGGTCACTGTAGTAACAGAGGCAGCAGAGGGATTTGTTGGAGATCATGCAATACAGCCAAGTATCCTCTATCCCTTTTTGCTGACATTGCTATTGTGTTGTTTTGTCCTGCATGTGAGTTTGTCCACAAAACATACTCTTTAAGCTATTCCCAGAAGTAGATACTGTCTGAAAAAGGGCTAATAAATAGTGGTGAGCTTCAGAATTTTTCTTGTGCATTTTATTTTCTCTGTGATGTTCTAGGGAACTAATTTTATCTGTCGTTGTTGGGTTAAAAGAGAAGACAAAACAAAACAAAATTCCCCAAATTTACTATTTCCCAAAGGCTCCCACAGGCTGTACTGCTACTTAAATTCACATGACTTGGTTTGTCTGCTAGACAACATTTGTAATTTTTGTTGGTTGAAAATTCTATGAGCAGTGAAAGCAATTTCCTCTCCTTACAAGTGATATTTATAAAAGGATTGTTTGCCTGGGCTCCCAGGTACTAGAACCCTCTTAAACCCCCACCCACAAACTCCAGAGAGAGTAGGTCTGATCACACATCTGAAGGGTGGAACTTTCACCACCAAATGGAGGAGAGCAGTGGGGGCCTCCGGCTATGCTGCTTCCCAAGTTCCATCCAGCCTCTTTTATCACTGCATCAGACCCTAAACCAGAAAAAGAAAAAAATTAACTGCTAATTTGTGCAAGATTTATTGAATTAAAACAAAAAACCCCACTTCACTGAACCAATGTCAGAAGTGCTTTTTGCCCCAGCTTGGTCCTGTTCCCGTCTTTTCCCCTCACCCTGCTCTGAGAGGTACATTATCTTCAAATATATTATGGGATAAGTGTCACTCAACAACCAGTCTTAGGCACTTAGCAATCCCTTCTTCTGAACTGCAATCAATCATGTCACCACTTCAGCTCAGACTGAGAAGCGGGTCTCAGGGACGTGATCTGCTGCCCTCACACCTTGCTCTGGCTGCAGCCCATGAGCAGCTTTGCCTTGGGCCCTCAGCAGGCTCCACAAAATCATGTTTGCCCAAGATTGTGTTCTCCTCTCCCACCAGCCATCACCTGCATGTGCATCACCTTTCAGACCCGGAGAGATTGTTTGTGTGAGCCTCAGTATAGCTTTGGATATGTACCTCACTTTGTCCCACAGAGGGAAATAATCATCCAAGATAAGAGAAAAAATCTCACAAGCATGATAAACTTCTGTTAGCCTGCCAAACACAAGGAGAGGAACCCAGCAACTGCTGGACAGGGAAGTGATCAGTGTGGAATTGTACTGGTGGTGCACAGTACTGGGTGGGATCACTTTGAAGCATAGCCTTGCCCTGTGGTTGCTAAGATGAGGAGTCTCCTAAGCTCTACCTGTCTCTCATGTTAAAGACCCCATTAATGCTCCTAGCAAGATCACTGTTTCTCACACACTGGTTAAAAACTCAACTAAAAAAGACAGTCATTATTAAAAATTTAATGTGCAAAGTTCCCCCATATAAATGTTCCTGAAGGATAGATATCTTCTTGTGAGTGTAAGTATAAATACCATAAAACCTTGGCTCATGCACAAGGAGGAGACTCACAACAAAGCAGGAGGCTGCTCAGTATTAACATGCACAGGACAAGGCCAGGGACAAAATATTGACGAGATCACAACTAACGCTCAGTTGTGCAACCCCATGGGCTGTTTCTGTATTTTTTTATGTGTGGTACAGGTCTTTGTTTTAAAGCGTTTTGGGAGATCACCTGAAAGCTGTAAATTTTAAGCAGTTTATCTGATGTTAAATCCAGACCAGAATTCAATCTTGCTCATTGTCTTCGTGGTTGTGAAAGTTAAAACCTTCTTCTTCAGGACAAGGGAAGGAAGAATACCTAAATTATCTGCGTATAATTAGTTCTGTAAGCATAGTTCTGACCAGTTCCCCATCACAAGCAAAGTGGTGTTCTTTGAAGAAAGTGATGGCAGAAATGTTCATGTGGGAAATTGTGCTACACCATCCTCCCAAAACTACTTGTCGCAGTGTTTGCCTACTGTTTGCTGACTGTTGTGAATCCTAAACCATACTTTATGTTTGTCTTAAGACCAAAAAAGCCCTGACTAAAGCAATTCCTGTGTGCGGTCTGAAGCTGGTTATCTCAAGTCAATCAGTCATACTTTCATACACCTCCTCTGTATGTCTCTGGGGTATGGACAGAGTTATTTTTATACAAAACAGCTATATTTCCCTGTACCTCCATTAAACACAAACTGTGTCTCATATTTTCATCACAGGCATAGGCAAACCACGATTCCCTGCAGCCCTGTGCAAATCATACATTGTGTGTGATGGAAACTCTGCAATTTACCGGCATTTGTGAAACCAAGATATATATCCCTGTACCTTATTTTCTCCATTTTTCAGCTAAGACATTTGGTCAAACATTAAAAACTTTGTCAACTCTGTGGTGAATTATGCCTATGAAGTTTAGCTCTTCTGCAGGGGAAAGAGTTTTTGGGGTAAGAACTATCTGAGGGAAACAGCATGTAAAAGGTTCACAAAATCCCAGTAAGTATTCTTGTGAAAACCTGCAGATATTCTCTAGAGTCTCCTAAAAATGACTAAGGAGGTGCTGCCTTCACTGAGTTTGTAGAACAATTTCAACTCCAGTCTCTGTCTCGAACACAAGGTGAAAAGTCCTGTGATGTTAGCTACTACCCACATCTAATTTGAACCATTTAGCAAGGCCTCCAGTTCATTGTTTTAAAATCATACATCTTAAAACTGCACAGCTGTTCACCTCTGATTGCCAGCTAGATAACAGCTATAAAATGCAAGCCATAAGACAAATATTTCTGCAGATTTGCTAAGTTATAGCCATCCAAAAATATTCCCTCTGCTGCCCAATATGCAAACACCCTTTCTACTGTTAGGTTTTATGACTGCCAAGGATGGAAGTTGTAAAGAATGTGATACTATTGTGCTATACCATAAACTGCTATTTCACTAGATTCCCCAATTTCTTTGGGGAAATCTAGCACAAAAAAAAAAAAAAAAAAAAAAAAAAAAAAAAAAAAAAGAGGGAAACCCCCCTAATTTATTAGAAATACCTTTCTTCTCAGATACAGTCTAACACATTATCATAAATGTATTTTACAAATATGGTGCTCCAAATACAGACCCCCCTAACTAATGGCTGTGTATAGAAACCTGGGGTTTGACTGCACAGTACTGCTTCTCCAGTTCTAACAGTTCTGCATTAATATGGTGTGAAAAACCTATATATAGAATGCCTTTGTTAAAATCAGATTATACTAATTCTATATGAAGTGCTTTAATGAAAAATGTTTAATGGGTGAAATACTATAAGACTGCAGTTAGAGTGCAGGTGCAAAAATGATATTCTACACTCCCTGGAGAGCAAACTTGTACATACTGTGAAATATCAATTAAAGTTTATAGTTGCCTGTACCGGTTAAATGTCTTTTTCATGGGAAATTTTCATCTTCTCTTATGAAGCACTCACTCGGGTTAAAATGTGTACTGAATTATGTGAGCATTTTGAGTTATTAAGGAATAGATTTGTTTTACAAGCAAGCTGTAAGCATTCTTTGCAGTTTTTATGAGGTCATCTACATGACTTTTAAATGGTTCTCTTGGCCAACCTCGATTCTCAGATCAGTTCATTAATTCACACAGCTGTCTTTAAAAACTACAAGAATAATATATACTGGAGTCTGGAAGAAAGAGGTGGATTTCAAGGCTGTATTTCAATCAAGGGGTCTGTTGACATCATAAACTATGAGAGGACAGCCCAAGCTGTTTCGTGAACAGCAGCAAGCTCGTGATTGAAATACAGCCTGCTTAATTAATTAATTTAGAATATGTGGAGAAAGGATGCAAAATTCACTTTCATTTGAGCACACCTCCCAGAAAGTGTCAGCTGGGACATGTGCAATGTTCAGCATTGGCAGACGTTGTCCCAAACAAAATCTTGTATTCTATGGTATATGCCATGGTAGTCAGCCTGCTCACGTTTCTGGATCTGAGTGGGGAAGACCTGGATTTAATTTCTGATTCTGTCACACTTCCTGGGTGGTTTTGGACAGGTGTCTGACCTCCCTGTGTTTCTGTTCCACATTTTTACATTTTGGGATAGAAAATCTTCTATTTTTATTTCTTACCTATACTTTTTCTAGCTTGTTAACTTAAAAAGTTTTGTGCCATGGTCTATCTGCCAAACAATGTTTGTATCATAGTTAATGCAGACTCCTGAGATCTCAAGATGCTCTTGAAGAGCAAATAAAATCATAAGTATATTAATACAGAAAAAACCTGTTAGGGGGATGTTTAAAAGAATGCAACACAGGCTGATTTGTATCAAATTTGTATCAAAACTTTCTAAAAACAGCATGTGCTCCCCATTTTTAATATGCCTCTCCATAGTCTGGTAGAGAGCAAAAGTTAAAATCTAAGAAATACTTGCAACTCAGCAGGTATATAATAGCAAATGGATTCATTCAGAATGTGGTGACTAAGGCAGTGAGGATCCACCCCAAGATTTTATCCCTTCCCCTTCATTGCAAGTAAAAAGTGGCACAAAGAGTAAGTACAGAGCTAGAAACTGAGATATATTTATACTTGCCTTTATTTATTTTTTCAAGATATTTGAATTAAGCCAGATAAAGTTGTTTAGAGGCATACTTGAGCTGAATCTCCTGCAGCTAATTCATAGATAATGTTTTAGAATTCACTCCTGTTTTCTGAATGTACTTATAATGAAAACAGTCATCCTGCAGTGTTGATTCCAGGTTTAAGCCCTTTCCTTTCTTTGACTTTGGGATCAAACTGTATTGAGAGCTGTTTGCAACTCACATTTTTCAGCCTGTGTGGGCAAGGTGGATGATCTGAGACACCCTTCAGCTTAGAAAACCTGCTGTAACCTCTGTTCTACCTGCCAGCCTCAGCACGCAGCTCAAGGCCAGCTCGTGCCCCCTGTCACTGCTGCAGAATCAGAGATCTCCAAAGGTCTACTCAGGAAAACAGAGTAACAGCAGCACCAACAGAACCTTGCACTGATGCTGGCATCTCCATTTGCCAAGTAAATACTTGGATTTCCATCCTTGGGGTTCCTCTCTTAAGAGACTTTCAGATCAGATTGCCTGATTTCTTTGGAAGGAACTGGAAGAGCACTGGCAGTGACACATTTATCACCACGTTACCTGTAAATGTGTGACACACAGATTATTTGCCTTCCATTTGCTCTCTGCCTGGCAGCAGAGACTGAAGCAGGAAGAGATGACAGAGCAGTTTTCCTGAGGAGTTGTGTCATGGCTGTGCACTGTGACTACTGGCAATTGCCTGTCATCGTACTCAGCCTGAGCCAGGACAAAACATGGGGGCAGGAGACCAAGGTAGCCCAGCCTGCAGTGGGAATGAAATTTTCCCTTCCATGTGGTGAGAATCATAATGAGGGATGCCGTCAGCAACCTGCTGGTGCATTGCAAAGGAGTCCCTGTCAGAGGCACTGCCAACCAAGCAGCATGTGTGAGAGACACTGGAAAATAAATACTGGCTACTAACCAAACTCACAGACTTTGAGGAAGGAAATGGAATAGTGCCCTTCATTTAAAACATGGCGCAGTTAAATACCAATGAAGGAGGAACATGAGGGATGCTGGACAAAGAGAAGCAGAGTTCCTATCCTAAGCCTCCAGGTTATGACTTTATTAACTAGCCTGAAGAGAAGCACTGTAAGAAGATAGCTGAGTGTCTATTACCACATCCTGTAAGGAAGTCACTGAGCACATTAAATGTATAGAAAGCCTATAAATGACATTGTAACGGTGGAAATCACTGAAGATCAGATACAGGCTGCTTTTTAACTTAGGGCAAAGGGGAATAGCATAAACCATCAACACTGACTAAAGAAAGGTCTGAAAATTGCAGGATGTGTTCTCTGAGGAGTATGGAAACTACTGTACCACCATTTCTGTCAGAGCTGCAGGGCTGGAAAGAGCAGAGCTTTGGGGTCCCGCTAGCTACACCACGGCAGGACCTTGGGAAGGGCGATGGTTTCCTGCAGTGGACATTCTTCCCTCCTGCTGCCTGTGTGAAATCCAGAACTTGTAATTTGAATACCAGCTACCTGTTGAGAACATATTATTTGAAGAATGCCTCCTCCCCTGAAGAAACATGCTAAGGGCTGCCACTTGGGTTTCAGCCTGGTTTTGCATTTTGACCTCTTTATTAGTTAGTTTTGTGTTTTCTGAGCCTCTCCTGTAAGACAATGCTACTCAGTACCACTGAGTATATGTATATGCAATACATGGGCAGCCAGTCCTACACTTTGTTTCCATCATTACCTCTCATATATCTCATTTACAGTATCTTTATTTCACCAGTGAAAAAAACTCTGGTCCTGTTTGCCAGTTAGGAGAAAAGAGGCAAGCCTCCAATGCATACTACCTCACGCAGGAAACAGAGAAGTTGTTGGTCTTCCATTCCTGGAAGTGGCCAAGGCCAGGCTGTGTGGGGCTTTGAGCAACCTGGTTTAATGAAAGGTGCCCATGCCCATGGCAGGAAGGTTGGAACTGATGATCGTTAAGGTCCCTTCCAACCCAACCCATTCTATGATTCACAAATAAAAATTTGCAAAAGCCTCTCAAGTACTTATTTAAAGTCTACACATCTACTTTGAAATACTGATCTTTTAAATTGCATCTCTCATCCTCAAGTCTGCAAAGGAACTCATGACAAGTATAGATGTGTCTAGAATGCCCTTAAAATATCTTCAGAAGTGTCTGGAAATAGTTGTAGGCTCTAGGCATGCCTCTGGAAACCTCATTATGGTCCCTGACTCATTCAGGGCAAGCAGGCAGGACCTCCATCATCATGGAGAGTGTGATGAAAGCTGGATGGTACATGGATGATGAAATTCCACGCATTGCAAAACCTGTGCCTTGTCAGGATAAATGGTTTCCTCTTCCAGGACAAATCCCTTTTTCATTTTAAACTAGAATCACTGCCATTGAATATACTGCAAATAAAAATAAAAAGCTAAACCCTGGATATAGGGCTTCCTCAGTCCTTGACAGTGTTGGCATTTTGTGGAAAAGCAATCAAACAGGTCATAAAATACTTTGTGCTGTAGCAGGCCATTTGTAATTATGGAACAGCGAAGGCTGTGACAGCACATGGGCATCCCCAGACGCCACTGGAAAAACTAACCCTTGCTTCTTGTGCTTCTCTACATTTTCTGTTAGGAAAGCACCTGATGCATGAAAAAACCACAAAGATGCAATGTCATTCACTCTTCAAGTCCTAACATTCACAGCTTCTTCATGTTCCAGGAACCAGGTAACACTGGCTACGGTCGGTGGTACAGTTAAGTTCTCTTTGCAGTCTTTGCTATGTTTGGCTGGTAGATGCCATTAAAAGGAAAGAAAAATAGAACTGCCCAGTATTGCTCAGCTTGCCTGTTAGCTCAGCCTAACTGTTCACATTTCACGATACCTTTATTGCATAACTCCAACATACAATGTTCAGTTGTTTGGCCTGATGGGTCACTTCTTGGACAGAAAATACACCTTTCCAAAGTCACTTTCTTCCACTCATTATTTCAGTTATCCCAAAAGCATTCCTTGTAAGACCCCTGCACCTTCGAGCTTGCTACATATAGCAGTTGAGAAGACAGCACCATTTCCAGTATTATGGTTTTTTTAGCACCACTGGCTTCCAGGAACATTTGAAAGTATTAAAATCACCTGCTCCAGCTTTCTGCCAGTTCCCTTCCAAACTCAGACTGCTTCAGTTACTCCATTTTTCTCATGTACTTTATTTCTAACACTGTGTAAAAAAGACATGACACGGGAGTTTTGGCAAGGATCCTCAGGGCTTTTCCTCCTTGGGTCATTTCCAGGACATAGTCACATGATTTTAAAAAGATTTGCCCCTGCTTCAGGCATGAATTGGCCACAGCAACAGCTGTGCTCCACAGATGCTTTCTCCCCTCCCTCCTCCTTAACAGGATTTCAGGCAATGGAGCAAAGCAGACGGTCCCTAATTGTCGTAACTGCTCCTACATGACTTCCTCTTCTACTACTGCCTAGAAGTGAGCAGGAAAAGCAAATGGAAAACACTTCGTTTTTTGTTTGCAACAGTTGTTCTAGTCTGCAGCTGTGTTTAATTAATTACTTGGGTAAGTGAGATGGATAAAAGAGCTTTTCAAAGCTGTTGAGAAGAGAGCTGTCTGCAGCTAATTATACTGTTATAATAATCCCATGGCATTCCTCAGACTTTTCATCCTCTGACTGAATAACAGTTTAGAAAAATATCCAAGGATCACTTATAGTTTTGAATAAACAGCCAGGAAGAGTGGTAAAGCAAAATAGGATTCAGCTAGGAACAACTAAAATATTTTCAGCTAGCTCACCGACAAATCATAAAAGATCAGATCCCAGAAAACACAAGCAGGATTTTCAAAATTTTTCCCCTCCTTTGCCCAAAATATTTATTTAAGTTTGCTTTTTTATGCTTTAGATAGTTGGCATGATTCATTTTAGCAAAAATACTTAATACTTATCAGAACCACTTGTGAAAGTTCCTTGTAACTGCCAAGAGGGAAAACCAACCACAATATCATGTAACATTTTTGCTCATTTTGGGAAAAAAAATATATATTTGAAAACTGAAATAGTAATACCACAGAGCCAAAAGAAAGATTTTTCAAGGAGTTAATAACAGGGGTATTTTTTTTCTTTTTTTGCCAGAGCATACTTTTTGTCAAACATCCTAGGTTACACCTGAGAAATGAGACTGGGAGGGGCAAAAGAGAAGCATTAAGTAGCTGGTGAATTGGGAGACCTGTAATAACAAAAAGACAAGTTGGTTGGTTGTTTTATAAAATGCTCTTAGACAGTTTCTCCTTCTTTGCATGCGTAACACCGCATTGCAAATTGCTCACGCAAGAGACACAACACATGAATCATACTGTGAAAAGTAAAGAATAAAAATGGGAAAGATATTCCAATCTGTGGCCACAGAAGTAGTTTTATTTCAATATGCTTATCTCTGCATAAGCCTCAGTGAGCTGTCAGTGCATAGAGCATTTCTCAATGCCGCTACCTATTATAAACACACAATATCCCAAAGGCATATTTCTCTTTAAAACACATCTGAAAATAAAGTGCACATATGCAAGGTGTGTAAAATCAGTGCCTAATGTCTAATGATACCCATCAGAACCACTTCTACGAAGGTTTTCCGTTTCTCCTTGATGGGAGATGACGCTTACTTAACATCAAACTATATTTCCGTATGAACATCATGATTTTTAATTTTGCTACATACAAAAACATGTTAGCTCTGAATGTTCTCTTGAGGGTGACAGGTCTAAATATTAATGGAAGTGCTGATTCAGCTGTCATGTCAACAGTCCAGCCAATTTTGCACTTGCAACAGCCTTTTTCAAAAGAGACACATATTTGCAGAGCTGAGTATGCAGCAGCTACTACTTTGACAATGTGCCAGTGGCAGACACTGTAGGTAGACAGTGGAAAAATATTTCACTTTTGTGGAATAAGCCTGAGTATGGGCAGGCAGAAAGGAGACATCAGTGTCATGCATAGACAGCCAGTGCAGACACAGCCTGGAGATTTCATTTGGCTGCCAACAGTAGACAATTTTCTGCAATGGTTCAGAGCTTTACACACCTAGCAAAGACAACATTTTTCCAAGCTAAATTTATGCCTGACACTTTCATTTAGGACATGTCATTAATAATTTCACCAAAAGGAAGTATCCAAACACTGAGCATCCACAAAAATATCCTTAAAGCAGCTGTTGCAATGCTACAGTTTCAAAATCCTGTTTTTGGTTTTCTCATGTCTTGATAAACCCCATTAGGTGGGAGATGGAACTTGACAGTACTGTTTTTCCTCTATGCCCCTCACCTGTCTCTCAAAGGAATAGGGCAGTGTTTTTTTGGGGGGTGTTTCTCAGCAAAGACAATCAACACTCGAAGCCCCAGAGATGTAGCTCCATCTCACCAGAATCACGTGCGCTTATAGTTTGGCCCTCTGGTGTCCTCTGAAGGTGACTTACAACTCTCTCCTGAAGGGTCCTAATGGAGGTAGCCTCTGCCTGGACAGACAGGGACTTTCAGAGGAGCTTTGCATCTCTTGGTCTCTCACAGATGATGCAAAAGGGGATGGAGTATGGGGGGAAATGCTAAATGTGCATCAGGTGGCGCCATGTTTCTTTTCCCGATATTTCTTTTGTAATTATATTTTCTTGGTTTATAACATGACCATGTAACCCTCTCAAATGAGAAGACACCTGCAAAGTCAGCACCTGGAATTAAGTACTTGTCATGGAAACAGAAGTCTGGATCCTAGATGGGACTGGATCTCAGTCCTCTGTGGAGATATGACCAATTCTGTTTAGCTTGGTCGGGAAGACAGCTTGTCTCCAGCCAAGAAAAATGGCATCAGTAACTCAACTGTAACAATAAAGTGTTAGGCTTTGTGTCATCTTCTTTAACTTAGTCCCTGCAGAGTTTTCAGTAGCCTCTGTTTTTGCAGTTCTCAGCTAGAATAGGTATGTTTAGTAAACACAGGCGTGCACATAACAAAAACTTTATTTATGGCTTCTTGTTGGCAGTGTTTGCTTTTTTGAGTGTTTTTCAGTTAGGGGTTCAATTAGTTCTACTGAGCACTTGAAAGATCAGATTCCAATTTAAAGGGGAATAAATAGTGGTCTTTTGAGTTCTACTGTCTTCCACAGTCTTCTGAATATGAACTAGAAAATGTCACCACAATCAAGTGCAGAGGGTATGACCACATCATGACTGTGAGAAGCACGGCACCCAGCCGCATCTGAGGCAAAAAAATGTGTAATTTCCATTTGAGACTTCCACAGCTATTTACAGATGAAGTCAACCGTGTCAGACATTTTCTACAGCACTTTACATGACCTGGACTCCCCAGTGCCAGTGGGAATAAAGTAAATGAATTCAAAAGATTCCAAGATGATATCAGATAGGCTATCTCACATGGGATTTGCACACCGAGAACCTTTCGCAGTGCTCTGGACAGACTCTTGTACTAGTGCTGCAATAGATCAGTTACAAAGAATAACCCATCCCTTCCTGCACCCAAAAATCCCAAAAGTGATGGAACAATAAGAGACAATAAAAATCAAAAAACGGAGAATGGAAAGAGGAAGGAGAGGATAGCAGACTACGATGTTTCTATAGTCACAGATGTACAGTGTCTGGTGATCCCATAAAGATGTAGAATATATGGAGCGTACTGCATTTTCTGTCACTTCTCTAGGGAATTTCCCCATTTCAGCGACATATTTCAATGCTGGAGACACTTCTCCCTGGAAAACTTTGTGCCAATTGTTCTGTGCCTCTGGTTCACAGTGGTGAATGAACAAGATATGGGGGAATCAGAAGGTAATACATGGCCTTCCTCCCACCTGGCCTTGAGATAACTCCTTCAAAAGATAAAACTGCAAAGTGACCCCTGAAATGGACAAGGCAGCAAATATAAAGGCAGAAAATGTATTTCCCTAACAGCTCCACCACTGCTAATCGCACTTGACATTTATAAATGAGCTGTATATAATACAGAAAGGCTTTGTTGATTTGATATGTAGCAGGGGGATTTTGGTCTTTCTATCTCACCGACATAGTTTATGGACCACTTGGCTTTCCATTACTGATTGCACAGCACTCCTGGTGCAGCAATGAGTGCTTACATGGTAAGTTGATATTCAGGCAACATTTATAGTACAATTTAGCTTTCTTTTGGCAAAAATATCGGCTGGAAACCACGACAGGGTTCGGCAGCATGTGACCAGTTCACCCGCCACAGCTCAGGGGCTGCCAGCTGATGGTCCCTGTCCTGTGTCGTACATCCACCACATGGAGGATCTGCCATGTCATGGTGGTAACACCCTCTACAATAGGACTATGTTATTTTGCCATGTGTGACGCTCTTTAAACCCTTCTCTGCTTGTTTCAGAGAAGATCAGTTGTAGAGAAATCAAGACTTGTGGCAACTATAGTGTAGAATTTATATTAATCCCAGGTAATTTAAGTTATTTTCAAAGGCAGTAGCGCTGTGCTTCATATCTTATGAACAGCAATGATTTAATGTCAAGAAAGCGCAATTTATTCTAATAAAATTTTTTTTGGAAATGAAACTTAGCTTCCAATGGGACTTACAGATTTTACACTTTTCAGAATTTGAATCATAGATTTTTGAGCTGGAACTGAACAACAAAAAATCCTACAGTGCTATTAGGTAATTTTGTCTTTAATTTTGGCTAAAAGAACACTGCTTTTTGAAATGCATTCCCAAAATCTTTGTCGAATATATTTTTAAAGTACTCACATGATGGAACTTCTGGCATTCTTCTTTAGACAATATTCCCCAATCTAATCAGCCAATTAATATCTTCCTTCACCTATTTGAATGAAATCTGCTGCCCTTAAATATTTTCTTTGAAATTCCACTTCAGTTCAAGATTTACACATATTATCGTTAACAAGACAAAAAAATACTCCTAATAATGATTGTTATATGCATAGTCTGTTGCAGTAGAAGTGCCCTCTGTTCAAAAAACTCTGATCCATATGTCACATGTACCCTGATGGACAGTGGAACCCTTTGCAGCATGGATGCTGTCAAGGAGATTGACATCTTGTCAAAGCCAGAGCTTTTGAGGGTGAAATGAGGAACAAGCAAGAGGTCCACTAACCCAGTGAAATGTGTTTGATTGGCTGTGCAAGATCTCTTTATCTTCTAACTCCTTCTAGATTCTCCTCCCCTGCAAGGTCAGGCACTCGGAGGAGCAATTTATAAACTCACAGCTCATATTCTGGTTGCAGTTCCAGAACTGACACAAAATTAAATCAGTCTTGAGTGTGGTAGGATACAAAAATTACCTTCCCAGTCTACTGAGCCCTTCAAGACTTCCAATAAATCTCCCAGCGGCAGCATTCCAGCACTGGTTGCCTATCTTCCTTGCCTTAAAAAAAGACCTTGAAATGGAAACAGAAGGGTTTTCTTTGAAGTCATATTTCATAGCACAAAAAGATATGCACAGAAGCAGCTGACTTAAGTGGTTTCCCCCTCTCGTTCAAAGTATTTTCTGAAAAGTCTTAAATGGGACTTTTTAGTTAATCCCCAGAACTCTTAATTGCAGGGGCCACATCACATATGAAAGCAGGAGCTGATATTGACAAAGGCTGCTTTTAAAAAAATATGAAGGCAAAACATTTTAAAAATATGCAGGCTAGAAGAAACAATTTTAGGCTTCATCTAATTGCATTCCTCCCCTGAAAATTATAGCACTCCTCCCTAAAAAAATATTAAACTTAAGCAAGTATATTCACTTCATCTTAGAACTGGCACTGAGTGCAAATTAAATATATCCCTGGGTAATTATTAAATTGAGCAAGCCATAATTATCTCTAGTAAGATTCCCTGGGCTTCAGTAAGAGATGTGCTGAGTTTTAGAGCAACCCTTTCACTCACTCTTGTGGAGCAGCAGGAATGGGTCTCGAGGCTGGCTCTGGTCCTTCCATGGCCCATTTTGCTGGTGTGTGACCTGGCATGGGTTGCCTGTGCTATTACTGAGCTGAGCATGCCTGGGGAAGAAAAGGCTCACCCTTTTGGCTTGTTCCTCTTTCCCAAGAGCTCATGAAGCTGGAGGACTGGCAGGGCCACATGAAGGCATGGTCCCTGAATAGAGGGGCCCAGGAAATGCCCTCACACTGAACATTAGGTGAAGATGTTGCCACTCAGGGGAGAAACAGCTCTCAGCAGAGAGAGGATGACTGCCCTGACAGGGGTGACCACAGGGATTCCGAAAATTTTCAGGGCCTTCATGAAGGTCACCTTATCCTTTCCTGAAGAGCTGCTGTGGTTTCTTTAATGTCAGGCTTTCTGTTGCTTGAACCAGATTAATACTGGGCAGCTCTCAAACTTTGGTCCTGATGCTAATGCAGGCTTTAGCCTGGGACCCACTTCTATTTTAAGTATAGAGCCCTCTGAACCTGTCTGTGTGCAAGTGGGCTCCAGGAGGAACTCCCATGTGAGTGAACCGTGAGGACTTCATTTTGTTTAAGGCTGCTTAAAGTGTTATTGGAAAATTCTGTGAGGCAGCTCAAGTGAGTGAAAATGATTTGCTTAGGATGAATGTAACCACCAGTGCATTACTTCACATAATCTAAACAGAGTTTCAGGCACACTTCATCTATCATTCCCTGAAAGAGGGAGACTGAGTTAATGCTCTCTGACAAATATTATGTTTCTCAGGCAGCACTGGTGCTGTCTTCCACGTTTCCTGACCCACTTTGATTAGATATATATATAAACAGCACGACTAAAACACAGGTTGGATTTTGCTGTTGGAAATGCAAGATAAGGATACCATAAAGGCTCATCAACACCCCAGCCCTCTCTGTAACAAACACCCAGCACTCATGAGATTGGAGATTCCTTCTCAGTGCTGTAAGATGAGTCACTTGGCTAATAACTATGATTTATAACAGCATTTTAATTGCTCCCTGGGCTCTCTGATGAAGACAGAAGAGGGCAGGGTGTCACACCTCAGGACAGTGTCCTTCAGGGCAGGGGGAGAGGTGAGAGTAGGGCTGACGTCCAGTGGTGAGTGAGCATTGCCCAGAGGGCAGCTGGAGAGGCCCAGGAGGAAAGCAAGGAAGGGATGCCAGGCAGAGCCACTGATGGGCTCCTGGCAGCTGGTTTGCTAATGCTGACACTCTCCTCTGAATCTAACATGAATGTCAGGGACAGGACTTGGAGCTGGTAATGAAGAGGCGAAAACTCCAGCTCTTCCATGCTGCTTTTGCTACAAAAAGTGTGTCTAGCAAACCTCTTGGTGGTACAACTCTGTAGTGGATGTTTGAGTAGGTTAAATTTGCCTTAAAAACACCCAAAGCCTCAAATGTATTTATTCATTAGCTCTAAGTAGGCCCATAGCCACATCTCCGGGCATGTATACAAAAAGTAATCAGAAGAAAATGAGGACATTTCTTTCCAAACATGTAAACCTCCCACATCCATCGAACTGCGATTCCTCTAAAGTCAGTCCTCACTGCTCACTTTCCCAGAAAGAAGCATTACAGAGCAACTTGGAAGTCAGCAAAAAATGTACAAGGCACACATCCTCACTATATTGCTAATCCAAAGGGCTCAGAGGTTAACTGAGAGCTGGCAGGAAGAAAAAAAGAGTTTTCTCTATCTGGTTTCCCTGATACAATCATGCTAAAACATTGGCTGGAGCAGCAAAGGCTTAAGACAGAACTCCAGAGAGCTGGCCTTGTGCCCTATCTTCGGATCTTCACTCATTTTTTTGTGGAGGGGAGTACAAACTGAGCAATGCCACCTTCCTCAGGCTGTACAGAGAGTCATCGTTCAGGCTGCTAAATTGTCACTTGTTAAAGACAACTATACAACCTATGTATCCTGATTAACCAAAACACAGGAAATAAGAGTCTAATCCTACTGTACTGTCTATCAGATACCCAATTTACGTTTCTACCAAATGTTGAGATGGGGAGAAGAGCATCCCAGGGTTAGTGGTATATGTGGGTTTCATTGCATTTGGTGAAATCTTTATATAAAGAGACCAAAGTTTTTTTTGATGGGAAAAAGGAAAAAAAATAGCAAACACAAATTCTGTCACTGCTAGGAAACAAAAAATGGCTATGGTTGTCAGCCACAGCAACAGAGGAATAATTAAACTGGTTTTAACTTCTCCCAGAGATTACCACACTAAACTGTTGTGGGTGAGGGATCCGTCCACAGACAGCTTATGTTTGGCCAGGTCAGGCACAACCCCAGCAGGCAAATCTGTGATCAGGATAAATTTACAAAAGAGAAAATAAATTTACAAATTTATTAAGGGTCAGTTTCTACAGTTAATGAGGACTCTGCAGTATGTGACAGGCTGATGCAGCAGTGTGGGAAGAGGCCTGACAGCCCAGTCACCAGCACAGTCCATGATCAGCTGATTCCTTACCCAGCCCTGTTGCACCTGCACAAAGGGTAAATCGGATTCTGTGGAGCCTGCTTTAACCTTCTGTGGGTGAACATTAGTGTCTGAAGCTCCCTGTGAGCAGAGCAAGGCTCTGTGGTGGGTGTCACTGCTCTTTTCAGGGACAAGGGAAACCTTGGACAACCTGGAGCCTTGGCCAGGGTCAGAATAGCAGAGAAAGAAATTAGGGCAAATCTTAGTCTGCAATGACAACTAAATTAATTTAGGAATGATGAGAACAGGCTGGTGTTTTCTATTTTTCTCTCCTTCTCCATTGGGACTTGCTTTCCTTTAATTGATCCATTTTATTGACTGTGCTTGAATCACCTTCAGGTTGCTGTCTACATTAAGCCCCATCTGAAAGCTGACTTCAAGCTCTCTGAAGTAAAAATGGAACTTCGTTTTCAATGATCTGTGGGACTTGCTGCCATGGTCATTATTATGCTGTCACTTCTGTGCAGTTATTAGTTAGCCTAACAGCAAAATATGAGTGGGGGAATGAAGAATCACTGGTGGGTTTGAGGCAGCTACACCATCCCTTCACTGCCATGGTTGCAAGCCGTGCTACAAATGTTGGCAACATGTGACATTACAGAAAGGGCATCCACAAGGCTCTGCAACCCTGAAAGCCTCTCAGGAAACATCATATGGCTTCAATTTGGGAAAGACCACACACATTACAGTACTTGTGACACCCGCTACATGTCTTGCTAGTCACTGCCTTGCCTTGCTGGTTCTGGTATAGAAGGTGATCTTGAAAAATACCTTCTTATTTTTATAATGATACCACAGTAATACATATTCTTATAAACATCCTGAGGCTGCATCACAGGAAGAGCACAGGCCACTGAACCAGCGAAAGCCAAACGGCAGAAGCTCTGTTTCTACAGAAGATTAGAAGATTCTAATTGATTAGGGTGGCCACCTGGGCCACCTCTGCTTTGGGAGGTTATTTTTGTCCTGGAACACGTAACTCACGCTGCAGCACCTGTTGTTTGGTTTTCCTGGCTGCTGGTTGTTAAGTGCACCCCGCAAATGGAGATGGGAGGTCTGGGGGGTGCCCGGTGCAGCACTGCTTGCGTTTCACATCCTTGTGACTTCTGCTTGACTGGATGACCTGGTCTTGCTGATAGAAGCCGAGAGGCAAGTGCTGTGCTAGCATGGAGGTAGTGGCAGTGAACAGCAACTTGATGTATTTTGAGCAGCAAGGGACCATATACTCTACTCATGCTTTGACAGAAGTACAGGTTTGCTGCTTCTTCATATTAGAATGGTCTTGGTGGGGGATTGTGTAGCACAGGGCAAAATGTCAGTGGTAGCTCTCCTCTGGGTGTATTCAGACATCCCACACATGCTCTGAAATCTGGCATAATTTGCTGGAAGGTTTGCATGAACTTCTCCAGCATTTCTAAAGTTTTTTCAGGCTGGGAATGCCCTACCTTAACTAAGGTGCAAGTACCTGTGTGTGTCCCATGGCAGGGACCAGGATTGCTACCTGCAATCAGAAAGACCTTCAAGCATTTCCTAAATTCCTAGGCAATGTGAAGGGAATATGGCAGCAAAGCAGGGAAGACTCACCACAAAAACCACCTCTTATAACTAAAAAATGGAGTATCTGAAGTAAACTACTCTAAGGCTATCTGTTCCATTTGAGTAACACAGCAGAGCAACAACATATCCCACTCTCTCGGGGTGCAGGTAAACAGATGGACCTGGAAGGCATGGGACAGGGCTCAGAGCAGGTTGTCTGTGATGGATGAGGGGTCAAGTCCCATCACATTGGTGTGCCATTCAGGCTGCACCCGGAGTACTGTGTCCAGCTCTGGGCTCCCCAGCACGAGAAAGGCAAGGAACTCCTGGAGAGGGTCTAGCAGAGAGTTACAAAGGTGGTTAGGGGGCTGGAACATCTCTCTCATGAAGACAGGCTGAGGGAGCTGGTCTTGTTTAGCCTGGAGAAAGGACTGAGGAGATCTTATCAATGCATATGATATTTATCTTAATGGCCAGACTCTCCAGTGGTGCCCAGGGCCAGGACAAGGGGCAACAGGCCCAAACTAAAATGTAGGAAGTTCTATCTCAGTATGAGGAAAACTTCTGTTCCTCTGAGGGTGACAGAGCACTGGAACAAGCTATCTAGAGGTTTTGGGGTCTCCTTCTCTGGAGATTTTCAAAAGCTGTCTGTATGAGATTGCGTGCAACCTGCTCCAGGCGAACCTATTTTAGCAGGGGGGTTGGGCTGGATGATCTCCAGAGGTACCTTCCAACACCAGCCATTCTGTGATTCACTGATGTTCATTTTTATTTTCTTCAGCCTCTCTTATTAGAGGTTTTAACTTTTCTTGAAGTCTAGGAGGAAAAAGTCCACAGGCCTAGATGTGTATAATTGCTTTGTTTCAAAATTCAACAGTAAGCTCTTTCCCAATTATTCATTCTTTATTTAAAGGCTATTTTGTAAGTTATTTAGACATTAAAAAGCAAGCTTTTACATCAGAAAATATGCATGCTGGAACTAGGATTCCATTGTTTCACTCTAGAGTCATTAATACATGTTTTATGAGTTCCTCAGGAATAATTGGTCCATTGTTGTGTTTATTCAGATAAGTGGACGATGCTTTTATCTCTTCTGGGAAAAAAAACAAAACTCCCTTATGACTCACAGCCCTTGTTGAGGATTCTTGGCTCCATCCTTAATTCCCCCAGCACCCCTTGCCTTTTCTTTCACCAGTGAAATTTAAGAAGCTTTATAGTACTTAAAACTGCTGTCCCAAACCCAGAGGTCACAGGTGACCCCTGAGCTGGTGTCAATAGAGCACCTTCCACATTTTCTCCCTTCTTTTAAGATCTGCCATAATTGCCTGCAGCCCCCTGGCTGGGTCAGATATGCTTTATATTTGCGCCTCCTCCTCCTCATCTGATACTCACTATTCCACACTGATTTTTCTTAGCCTCTCTAAGAGGCTAAGAAAAATCAGTGTGGAATAGTGAGTGTCAGATGTATAGATTTCACAATGAAGAAAATAGCTATTTTAACAGTGCATGTCCATTTCCTCAGGCTTTCTGGATGTCCCGGTTTTAGAGACAAAATTTTTAGGAGGAGACGCTCTGGAGTGAGCACCTCCTCCCAAGGGAAAGGGGCCTCCCCCTTTCCTCCACCAAAGGGGGAAAATTAACAAAAGCAATGGAAGTGGAAGAAAAAAAAAACCGGAACTATTTATTAACACANGCGCTGCACCTGGGGCCTCGCGGCTCCAGCCCCGCGCCCCGGGCCCGCCCCAAAGATACAGGTACTGGGGGCACTGAGCAGGCGGCTGTGGAATAAAGGAGCCTCATAACATCACCCCAGGACACTGGAGAAAGCGAGATTGCACACTTCAGAGTGCACCTCAGCTGTGCATGGCCAGGAAGGGGGCTCAGGGGTGGCATCCTCTGTGCCACCCTTGTCTGCCCTCTCTGTGTGACGACATCCACCACACAACTGATCTCAGGCAGAGAAGACATCATAGATCCACCTCAGCTGCTGTGAAGCAAAATTAGGATAGTCTCCCAGGTCATGGGAGACTTCCCAGCTTCAGGCCACAGCTGATGTTGTGTCTTGGAGGCAGCAGAGGTGGATTTCAACAGCCACCTTCACTTTCCAAGCTCCTTTTACAGCAGCTGTTTAGAAAAGCATACTTCTGCCTTATCGTCCTGTAAGAAGTTTATGTGGGGAACACTTTCTTTCACTTCCCCAAATGTTTTCTCATGGTTGTACCAGCCTCACTTTTGTCCCCCAATCCTTCCACAAGACCCCACTTGTCTGGTGGGTGGGAGGGTAAATGTGCGCGCTTCTGACTGTCATCATCGGTCTCTGATTTATCTAACATAATTGTAGCATGTACTTTTTTTTATCCCCAATACTTATTTGCTCTTGTTACAAAATATTAGAGGTCTTTTCAAAGCAAAATATCATTTATTTGAGTCAGATGAAGGAATGAAGAGAATAGAGAAATCTGTTGGCTAGTTTTATATATTTATGAGGAAATATGAAATAACAGAGGACTTTCTTTTTACATAAGCAAAGAGAAAGTTTTACTGTAATTAGCAAGGGAATAAAATCTAATGAAATTAAATCAGTCCAGCTCCATTTATAATCAAAGTTTTTTGGGCTGAGGTTAAAGACTGAAGTGATGCAGACTCCCCATCTTTTCCTTTGTGTGTAAAACTTGTCCACAAAACATTTTACAGGACTATCAGCCAGCTTTCTTAAGGGAGAAATAGTCAGGGACCAAACTTAGAGCAGATACAGATTTGTAACACTAATCCTACCTCTCCTCAAAACTAAATGAGGTAAGCACATTCAGATCACCCTACAGATTCACTAGAGCCATCTGAGATTAAAGCAGTTGCCTTTCCTTTTGCTGCACATTGACACCATCACTGCTAAAATCCAACAAGAGGAGATGTCTCTCTCAGATGGTGTTTGGAGTGCCAGACTCCAGCCTGTTCCACATAACTCAGGGGAGAGGTGCCCCTCTGCCCATGGACTACTCTACCTGGGGTGGGAGTCACATTGCCAGTGGCAGCCTTTAACCACGATTACTTTCAGCCATTTAATGCAATTGTAATTATCTCACAGACTAGGCAGATACTCCAAGAAATGTTAAAATCTGAATCCGCAGGAAGTGAGTCAGCTCAGGCGATGAGAAATGACTCTGAGGTACATTATGGCTATCTCTCACAGCATCACTTCCATGCTGCCTTGCTGAATCATTCCCATGGACATTGCCAGCTCCAGGGATTATCATCAGGACTGAGCTGAGAAGCACACCATGTGCTTTTAAAAGTTTAAATGATCTTAACTCTCCCTGTCCTTGATGCCATGTGGCTGAATGCAGCTGAATTTGACGTTGCTGTGAGCAGCACTGTTGTACTCAGATAGGGACAGTGGTACCTTGGGGCTTTCTGTCCTTTTTAATGTGATCACACTAATGTCAATGTTAGTTCCAGTTCCTCTCCCTTCATTTTTTTATCCGAGTTGCTGGCCTGTTTGAACTTTCTGTTTTTCACAATCCCCAGTTCCCTGCTGCTGGTCAATTTTTAGACTGCAGTCACGTCTCTGGATAAATAAATACTAACAACACTACTAAAAATTTCTGAAATTAATAGCTTTCGACTTTGCCCTGCTTTTAAAGCTGTGATTCCCAACTATGAAACAACATAAAATGCATCACTTCTCATCACTTGCATTACTTCTCATCTTGACTTCTAAACCAAATGTTACCATTGCTGAGAATTTTCCCTGCCTGAGCGTCCTGGTTTCAGCTGGGATAGAGTTTATCTCTACAACACTGATGCATTCAAGCATCTGAAGCACCTTCTCACAATCACTGTGACGTTGTCTTGGGGCATTTCTATAAGAATGAGAAAATCCTTACCTAAGAGGCTCAGGTATGCCTGAGTGGCCTGTGCATGGACCAACCCGTGCCCTGGCTCATGCAAATCTCTCTTGCAGCTCCTGTGTCAGTACGGATTTGCACCTTGGCACCATCTAGTATCTTTTTACTGCTCAGAAGATGCTGCCTTTAAGCAGTGTTCTTTCTTTGGGTATCAGAGATTTTCTCAGCTCCTGTGTCATTCTTTGGATCTGCTCAATCATTCAAAAGAGAAAGCTCAAAAAACTCTCCTGCTGACTGTAACTGCAGGGTGAGGTTTGCTACACTCCTGTACTTCGTCTGTTCATTACATGGGCCTAATTCCTGCCCACAGTGAGACCCCTTGTCAGTCATGTAAAGACAGCTTACAATGGATGCTTACCATGTTGTAGCCTCAGTGATTCCTTACACCTACAGGACAGGGTAAAAGGGCATTAACCTAAGGCAAAATCTGACCCTGGTTTCTTCTCTTGGGTCCTCCTCTATGGATTAAGGATATTTTCTCACCTGTTCTTTCTCTTGCTACATGCTCTGCTTATGGGCATTTCATCTTACAGAACAAAAATCTAACCAGTGAGAAGGACCACCACTTTGTTCATATAGATTCCTCTTCTTTCTTAATATGTCTAGCCCTCAAGGGTTTGAAATCATTCCCAGCTGATTTTGGGGGTGTGGGCAAGTTCTCCTCTACGAATCCTCTATAACACAATTTTTCAGACTGCATTTTGTTGTGAAACGTTTCACAAAGTCACATTTTCAGTGTGTTGCAGATAACAAAAAGGTATTATACAAGTAGAACACAAGGCTATTTCCTTGAAGAAAAAATGTGAGTCAAAAAATGATGGAGACTTACTTATAGAGTGGCTTTGCCTTTGTTCCAGCAGCATATCATGGAGAACACCAATATGCACACTAGACAACTTGAAGCAAGTTATTTCCTACCTACTGAAAAGTCTCACTCTAATCCACTTCAAATTTGGGCACTCCAGATTTTCTACTAAGGATGTATTTTATTGCTCTAGCTAATTTTAATTTACCTGGGCAAAGTATTTTGCTAGTCCGTCCTTATCAGCAAGAATCTGATGCTAGGCAGGTCCAGGCATCTGGATCTTTGGTTTCAGCAAAGGATTGCCATCTTGTTTCAGACTACCAACTCACGTAGAAATATCATTTCTTCTCTCAAATTGTGACCCTCCTGTGTGTCACACAGATGAGGCGCAAGTCAGTCTTCCCAATGGGAACTCGGGGGAATGATCTGGTTTTGGTGGGAGGAGATGGTACCGTTGTCTGAACCCTATTGCCACTCATCTTGAGGAGAAAACAGTGACAGCACTGCTGAGCAGTGGGAAATGAAATGGAATATTTACCCTCACTATCAGCAATATTTGATATACAATCCTGAAGGAGACAGAAGGTGACTATGTATGCCTACAGAGCTGTCAGCACCCCAACTGAAAAGGTGTTACTTCCATACAGACTAAAGGGAAGTCGGTGAGTACTGGGTACAGATATACACCCATCACAGTTTGCAGACACTATATTCACACCCAGAGGATGTATTTCAGTTGAATTTAGCCATATTAATTCCTAAGTGTGAATTTAAAAATTCACATTATGACACTTTTGGTTAACATATATTTGGCTGTACCTAACATGTAATGTATCTAGACAGGTGAAGGTTGGTCTCTTCTCCCACATAGCAAGCATCAGGACAAGAGGAATTGGCTCAAGTAGAGCCAGTGGAGGTTTACATTGGGTATTCGGAAAAATTCCTTCACTGACAGGGTGGTCAAGCATCGCAACAGGCTGCCTAGGAAAATGAAATTACTGTCCATAGAAGAGTTAAAAAAAACATGTAGATATGGTGCTTAGAGACATGGTTTAGTGGTGGACCCGGCAGTGTTAAGTTAATGGTTGTACTCAATGGTCTTTTACTTTACCTTACTTAGAGGTCTTTTCCAACCATACTGATTCTAACAGGATTGCTTCTAGAGATTGTAGAAATGGCCCAGTATCTTCAGCTCAGTCTACACAATTTTTAAACTGTGATTTGTATTCTAATTATACTCGTACTTTTCCTTAAAATCTACACCTCCTGTACTTAAGTTCTATTAGACAGTTCTATCACATGACAAATAATCTTAGTCTGATGATTTCCACAAAAAGCTAAGTAATTAATTCAATGTTGTCATATTAGCTAATTATAAAATAATTTATTTCTGTCTTTCTATATAAAATTGGAAAAGAAAATTTTTCTCAAATTGTAAGTGGAACACTCAGAAAAGCTGAGAGGCAGCTGTATATAAAGTCTCAGAGTTCTGTTTAAAGAGGCTCGAAAGGCTCAAACTTTAAAACTATGAGTGCTGACTCTTTTGCTTCTGCTGTAACCACACTACTGCTCCTCTTCACTCAAAACTGCATTTAGGTCCAATTTACTTACCCAAAAGTGCTATCACTCACTGCCATCTAGTGTTAATGGCACAGACTGTCAGGAATTTAAAATTACTTTTGCTATTACATTTTTCAAGTTTGGCCCTATCCTGAGAATCTGAGCATTCTTTCTATTGACAGAGGGAGCAGTGCAGAAAACCTGAACAATTTGATCAAAGGAATAGACCTGACTTTAGGGGCCACAACAACGTCAGAGACTATGGTTGTATTTTTACTTTTTCTGCTCTGACTCTGGTTACATGTTCTCTCCCTGTTTCACAGTGTCACACCAGGCTTGGCCCTGGAGCAGAGCTGCTCCTCCAGCAGCCTCCTTCTTTCTCTATTTTACCTGGCAAGGATTTAAAGTCTCAAAGCTGGGATAGAGCAGCTGGGTGAGAAAGAATTTTGCCTACTGAACATCTGTAGCAATTTTAAGGCCCAAGTCACACTAATTTATAGTGCATCTTCCAGTGTTTTCTGAAGACTGGACAAGTTCTGTACAGTGTGAGGTACCTTCTAGTGACTACCTTTTAAATAAACAGGAATCATAATTGGGTTTTTATGAGAGGAAATAATGTGTACTAAGTTCTTAAAGAAAATGTCTGAATTCAAAAGCAGACCACAGAGCCTTAGCACCATGTATAGTCATAATTAGTTTATTAGCACTGGTTTTGAAACAAATATATTTGGGTACTTAAACACATTTTAATTCATGTTTATTTCTAAATTTAATATATTACCATATATTACATAACGCACTGAATATTCAGTAAATGAATAATAAAACCAAGTGCGGATTAAAGTAGCAAGATCAGTTTTAGGTTATCAGGAAGGCCAAAATCACATTAGCAGTATAAGGACAGCAAGTTGTAAATGACTAATATTAAACATGTCATTCTATCAAAGCTATATGCATGCTAGTACAAATGATCCCTCTGTGAATTACTTCCACTTATCTAGAAAAGAAAGCAGTTCTTCCCTTACATTACAACTTCATGATCCTTTATTTCCTACCTTTCAGGCCTGATCCTGCAGTCCTTACTCAGCAAAACTTCCAACACACTCTGTCAGGTAAGTTTTGTACTTTTTGTTTAAGCTACATAAAGCCCATTGGCTCTCTCCAAACAGCTGAATACTAAATTACTAAAATCTAATTTCTAAAAATTTAGAAATTGTAAAAATACTCGTAACAGAAAATAATGTAGTTACATACAGACCTAAGTGTACTAGGGCCAAATCCAGGAACAGATCTAGAGAGAAGCCTTGGGAACTGCCAGGACAGCAAGGTTGGCCTCTGTTGACTTAGGCACTTTCCTGATTAGCCACTCACTTTTAGGATCACAGTTTTGGATGTAGACATCTCCAGTCTCCTTAAATACTGTTTTGAGCACCTGCATCCTGGTTTTGGATCTGGCCTTTTTTATATTTGAGTACATGATGTATCACATTAACATTATATATAAAGACAATAAGAGAAGTGACCCTAAAGTAGAACAAAATGATAATACAACGTGATATCATAGCCAAGTCTAGAAGAAGCTATTGTTCTTTTCTGTGCTTGGGTTAGGCACATTTGTTTTAACAGCTTTTAACACTGTATCCCATTTACTATTCTTGTGCTCTAACTGCCTTTTCCTAAATTTGTGCTGAAAGAGATCATTGCTGTCTTCATCCTCAGCCTCTGACACTATCTCCATTTTTTGGATAATCAGTTTAATGAGGTCATGTTGCTTTTCCAACAATGTTGATATATCTTTAAGCCTAAAAAGCAAACAAACAAATATGCATCAGGCTTTGTCATTTGATTTCAAAGGAAATTTGAGTCATTAAAATTACAGATGCAAAAATTGACAGTACTTAACTTCACCCTTCTGACAGTACTTAACTAAACCCTGCTGCTAACAAAGACTATCATCTAGAATACATTTAATTCTTCAAGCTGAAGTACTTCTCCGTGTTACAGGAAATAGGATTAAAGAACAAATCCGTGGTTCTTATGAAAAGTAACTTAATATATAGTTAAGGTAGAAGCAACTTCACTCTCAAAATAAGGTTGTTGACTGTTCGATCAAAAGTTTTTCCTATTGCCCTATTTTCTTGACTGGCAAGAAAAAGGCCAGAGTTGCAATAGCAATTAAGCAACCAAAACATTTACCGAAATTCACAACTACTTTTACAGCATATGAGAAATACTGATGAGGCACTTACTGCTCTTTCTCAAAGTGCTATCCAAAGTGCAATTGATGCAATTAAATAGTTAACCTAAGTTAGCATCACACATACAGAACACAGTATCTGTTATCTTTAAAGAAACAATGAAAGAAATGGGAAATGTGCCTAGAAACTGTCTTCTTAAAACTACCAAAAAGGAGTTTTGAAAATCTACTTTTCTGAATGTCTAGACTCACAAAATTACAACACGAAATCTCGTGACTGAAAAGGCTCTTTGTGAGGAACAGTTGGGGGGGGCTTTAGACGTAGTTAGGGGTTTTTCTTTGTTTGTTTGGTTTGGTTTTTTTTAAACAAGAAATGGTAACACATCTTAAAATATGTGAAAATCACAAAAGTAAAAATACAAAACAAAAGAAAACCCCACCCCAAACCAAAACCTAAAAATATATACACCCAGCACTGACTGACGCGAACTCCAGCAATAACTGAGCTCTGTTTTGAACTCTGATAATAAAAACATACTGGCAATATAGTAAGAGTTTTCAATCAATATTTTCGGAGTAGTAAAAATAGGTTTCCATAATTATATGGTCACAAGTTATTTTACCGCAAATAATTTTATAAAATGATTGTTTTCTTCCTTCTCTGTAGCATAAAAATCCCAACCAAGAAAGAGTCTGTTTTATGCTGTTTTATAATATATTGATGTAGTATGCATTTGAAGAAATACTTGCTAAAGTCCATGATTTGCCTATATCTGTAGGGTGTAGTCTCACCCTCCTTCAACTCTTGCTTAGTCTTTCATGCAAAAAAAATACTCAGTCTGAATCTGTGCAGGAAGATAAAAATTTGGTAGATTAAAGAAAAAGGGAAAGAAAAAAAGGAGAGAAAAAAAGTGCATGGGAAAGCGAGACTGAGTGAGAAAGAATATGTTTTTCTAGCTGTACATTCACAGAAAGCTTTTTTGAAACCATTCTTATGGATTTGTTGGTATGATGAGTAAGTCAAGAAAGTACAAAGAACTCCTTCCAAGCCTTTGGGAAACAGGATTTGTTCAAGGGAGAATCAAGACACCAACCCATTTTTGGGGAAACAATCTGAATCTGATTTACCATCAGACCAGTGGAAAGTCAGTAACAGATTGTGTATATTTGCAAACCAACTGGAACGACCTCCCTTGGGAGTTCCAAATAACCCTTGAAAACCTCCATACGCAAATCTCTAAAATGAAAATGCATCTTCCCCATTACTTCAGATTACTTTAATGAGCAACAAGTTGTGTTTGGGCTGGGGGACATGGAATGTTACTTTTTAGGTACAGTATGGAGCTTCAGAATGCTTTTTAAAATAGGAGTATGTTTGTAATATTCGCTCTACTTATTTTTACATCAGTAAAATATCACAAAAAATACCTGTATTTCTGCTTCAGAACTTCCAATTCTAGTGTTGTATCAGGGCTCTGCGCATACGTGGTAGAGTCCTCACAGCCAAAGCAATATTGGAACACGCTCTAAACAAAACATGGAACCAAACTTAAATAGATCCTATAGTCTGACAGTAGATTAAATATGTGAATGGTAAGTCTTCACATAGTGTTAACACTGAAAAGAATTTCTGCTATGATGTTATTTTTTTATATATTAAGGCATTTGTTTTGCAAAATTTGTTTTATAAGAAAATTCAGTCTATTAACAGCAGCTGAAATGCAACAAATTAAACAAGAAGAGCCAAAAGGGAGTAATTCTACTTTTTATCTGAACATCTTTTGTAGCTTGTCTCACTTAATAAAGTTACAGTTCACTAAGTATTCAAACGCTAATTTTATCTGAATACCGCTGCACTCAAACCGATTTATCATTTTCACTAACCTTAGTCAAGGTCTAATCACAATTGCCTTGATGTCAGTTAATGATTGAGTCTTATTAACACAATGTCCTTAGCAATGTGTGTACAAAGTCAATCCCTTTTTGGTAAGAATTGTTTTATGTAATATTCCCCATCTTACCATAAATCCACAGTATCTCGGCCTGTTGGGATATACAGTGATTGATTCCTGGTCCACCCGACTTAAGAACCAAAATGGCAGCTTCTTCTCTAAGTTGGTGTGAAGATTAACCTAAATGTAGTTTTGCATTTAGAATGAGATATGTTGTCTTAAGATAAATACACATTATAGGTGAAAATAACCATCATGCCATTATATTCAATTACCTACTCCACTACTGTGGAGTAGTACTCCACACTGCAAACAGTGGTATAATATTTGAATAGTCCAGCCCAGACATTAAAACTACATAGTCATAGCAGAATTGAGTATCTTAGTAGAATTAATTACTCCACACAGATGTGCACTCTTTTAACTAATGAGAATTCGCATAGCAGAATGAATTTGGTGTCCTTTTGATTTTTGTGCACCTTCTTTCCACGGCATAAGTTCTCTACTTAGGAGGGGCCACTGCAGTCCCTCGCACAGAACCGCCGCTGCTGCTGCCATGGGCGGGGGTGGCTGGAAGGGGGATGCAGCTTCAGCCAAGCCCCTGCTGATAAAAGAAGAGGGGGGGGGGCCATGGCAACTGTGGATGGCACAGGTGTCCCCATTGGCTTCTGGCTGGATGCCCCCCTTGTCTCTGTTTGGGGTTCCTTTGGGTATGTCCTCGGATAGGGGACCACATTTTTTGCAATAGCAATTCAGTAAGTTAGTTGGATTTTAGGAATTGCTCAGGATCTGCATACACCTTACAGACCCCAAGCAAGTGGTAAAGTTGAATGTATGAATGGAACCCTCAAAGCACAAATTAGTAAAATTTATCAGGAGACATCCATGACATGGGTTGAGGCCTTGCCTATAGCTTTACTGAGGATCTGCATAGGACTGAGGTGGAGTCCCTATGAAATATTGTATGGCATCAGTCCCTATGAAATACTGTATGGCAGGACCTATCAAATTCCGCATGTTCCAGGTGAAATTCATATGAGGGGGAACCTTGATTTACAGAGATATCTAATGGCTTTAGGTTCCACTTTGCAGAAGCTCCAGAATTACATGATGTTACGCAGATCCATAGGACTGGACACCCCTGCACATCCCTTCCAGCCTGGAGATTGGGTCTATATTAAATGGTGGGACAGTGATCCTCTGCAGGTCAAGTGGAGAGGACCATTCCAGATTTTGTTAACCATCCTCACCGCAATCAAAGCCCCTGGCAAAGGACCCTGGATTCACTACTCCAGAGTTAAGAAGGCTTCTGCCCCTGAAACAACTGAGAAAACAGAGACTGATAAAAACAAAGATGATGTAGTTTAAATTTTTCTTTTCCTGTGCTTATTATCTGCACAGTTGGTAACCTGGCACAGGTTTGGAACCAAAATTTGCATATGATTCTAGTCCAAAGTGTATCCAAAGACATTCATTTGGATACAGAGCTAACAATTGACATGCAAACCAAAGTGGAAAGATCAGCAAAATTTGTTTACAATTTGAGAACCTACTCAGATCTTACATTAGATAGCATTCAAAGATAACACACTGAGCTCTGATTATACTTCCACACCCTGATTTTATGCTTACCAAACTGGCCCTTGATTACAGAGTTGTTCATAGTAGTTGTAATTATAATTCTTGTATATATATATATATATATATATATATATGTACACTATTGTTAGATGTGTACTGCTGTTAGAGTAGATATTTAGAATATTTAGAATCAAGTCTTGACAAGGTAGAGGCCCTGTCAAGCCTCTAAAGGCGGGGAATGATGCCTTAGGTTTTAACTTTAATATATTTCAAATCCTGTACTGCTTAGTGGGTAACTGAAGTTTTGTGTGGCCTGTTAGCTACTGTTCTCTCATGCTGGTTCGACATAACAAGCCTCTCTAGGTTTGCTCTTCAAGGACACCAGGCCCCAAAATGGGTAAACCAAAGCCTAGAGGGGGGGCAAACTTGGGGTAATTACATCGTTAACTGAGGTTATAATTGGAGAATTAACCCTGATATGCAAATTGACCAAACTTATAAAAGTGTGAAGAACCCATGACCCAGGGTCCATCTTGGGTGTAGCCTCTTGACTGCCCAGGGTGTACCTTTGAAGGCCCTTCAAATAAATACCTACTTTTTTTCTCTTATTTTTCACTAGCCTCTGTTTTTAAAGGTGGCCACCTCAAGGCATCAAGACAACTCTGAGATTTCAAGCATTGCAGTTACTGATTTTGAGATTCTGGTTTTGGAAAAACTGAGAATTGCTTGAACTGATGGTTGAAAACTTCCTTAAAAATGCATTTGCTTGTGCACTTCTGGGGCAATGACTCACATGAGTGAAAATGAGGTTCAGAATAAGATGCCATGTTCACCAATTTGCTTTACAGATATCCTAAGATAGTTAGGAATGTGGTGAAAAATAAACTATCTAAATGGTGTTCTAGCAATGATTTGTACTTCCAATATTTGATGCTTCCACGGTATGTCACTCACCTGCATTGCAATCCTTTTGAGTGCAGCATATTTCTGCACTTCAGCGATATCCCCAACAGCCAAACCAATCTAGAAAAAAACAAGAAAGATTTCACTATCTATTTTTTCATAGTCTGTGATTTCGATTGTATTTCTCATTCCCATTTAAATAAAAAAATATTCTAGAGTTAAATTATTTTGTCACTTGAATTTGGAAGCATTTTTTGCATATTTGGAAAATATGTATCAATAAATGCAGAGAGTGTTTTTACTGACAACACTTTGTTGGTAAGGTACTAAAGGGCTACTTTTGTCAAGAATAAAATCCCTTTTTTTTGATTCTTCATTACTGCTGTAATTTTAAGAAAAGTGCTGATCTCTTGATTAGGTAGGATCATGGCAGCAATAAACAACTTTTAAAAACATGAGCTGTTTGATTTTTATTGCTCAGCTCATATGAATACATTATTTCCTTAAAAAAATTATGTTCAATGGAACATGGCTGAGGATATATAACATATTTTCCCCCTTTCTCATCATTATCATGTTTTCTGATTCTTTATGTTCAGATCAGACTTGTTAGTCAGTTCTAACACTACTTCTGATTGCTGTTTTGTGTGCAATGAAGATTTGAGTTTGGGCTTTATTTTTTTCTATTTTTAATAATTATGGTTAGTGCTAGGTTATGATACAACAAGGGATTGAACAAAAACCATTATTCCCCAATTTTCTTTATTAAGACCTCAGAATAATACATTGCAGCTCCAATTCAAATTCCGTCGCAGTTACTACCTAAAGATATACAAAATACTCCTGCAGGAGTGAGCTGTGGGAAAATACTTAGAACTGCAAACTGGATGGAAAACAAGTGCAGAGAATGGCAACATTTTAATATGTTACTGAAAATATCTGTTAAATAATGAATGGCTGTCACTTACTGAAGTAATTCTATATACCAGAACTCTCTATATACTTGTGTTTAACCACTTTTGCATATTAAAAAGTAGCTTACTTACTAGCAAGTTCATAAGAAGGATTGGAATAAGCAAGGTAAATATAATGAGAACTGTGTAACTCAGAAATGGATATGGCAATTCACTGCTTAGTAAAGGATCAAGGAATGCATCATGGTAATTAATGTCTCCCAGCATCATTGCAAATGTCTTCATTACGGAAAGCAGAGGTGTGCTGTACGTTTGCTGCAAAAAGAAATAGCAAAATAAAGAAAAAACCCAACTGATGAAATTTGTAAATAAAGTCTTGAGATGCTTTAGTCAAAGAATATTTATAATGATAAAAAACTTAAGTATATTATTGAACTAACCTGTGAACCCAAAAGGACAAAGAAGCTCAGCCCAAAGGCCAATATCAGGAAAAAGAAAACCACAGCAATCCGAATCAAAGTCCTCAAAATTTCCCAGAACATCACAACATAGATTCCATAGTTCTCAAATCTAGGCAAAAAGTAAAAAAAAATTAAAAAAAAAAAATACAGAATCAGTAATAGAATCACTTAGTTTGGAAAAGACTTTTAAGATAATCAACTCCAACCATTAATCTAGCACTGCTAAGTCTATTCCTAAAACATTAAGCACTGAAGTTAGAATCCCTTGCAGTTATTTATGTAAGGCAGTAAGTAATGCCAATTTTAATCTGTGAAGAGACTGCCTCTCTGAGAAATTCTGTGATGGTAACATACCTGTTCTACTTTCACATCCAAAAGAGTGCAAGTGATCCTACTTCCAGAAAGCGTAAACTGCATAATCTTATTTTTTAATGCACAAGATCAATTTTCAAGATAGTATTTTTCATGGATAACATTTATTCTCTTCATAGGCAGAGGCAGTACAATATTGTGCCACTGTTGCATTCAGAATAAAAACATTAGCAAATTATCCAGCTTTTTTTCGCTTCTCGAAGCAAATTATCAACCAGAAGAAAGGACAACTGGCACCATAATCCATGTAGCAGCCACACACCTGATTTAAAAGATTTCACTTTTCACAAGATGTGAAATAAACTACATGTATGTAGTTTTAGTGCAATACAAAGTATGAAAAACAAACAAGCAAAAAGAAACACATTGCTCAGGAAGGTGAGGGGAATAGCTTAATTTTAAGACACCTGTGTTTCCAACAACAGTCTGTCACCTGGCAAGCCTCCCCTATTCTTGGCTAACACAAAAACTAAATCTCAGAATGGGAATTATCATAAAGCATATTAAATTACTTTTTCTTTCAAACCTGAACGTGGGAATTTACGTCCTCTCTGAAATCCAGGATCCAAGAGATTTTTTATGCTAGTACAGTAGCAACTGTGAAAATACCTTCACATGATTTTCACTCTGAAATATTATGTGCAAGACTGAAAAGGTCAAGCTGGAAATAAAGCAAACCTGATCTTCTCTTACTTATTAGGCATTTATTAGGCAAAATTCAATTGAAGTCAATGGAATCACGGGTTGCCTTGGAAAAAGACAGCCTGAATGAGTTACAAAAATCATGTGTAGAGTTCTACTGCTACACACTTTTAAAAATAGTCAGGCATTTCATCCAGCAGCAGAAGAAAGGCTGCGCAATCATCTGTTTACTTTTTACTGGTTAGGTTCAATGCTCGTTTTGCCCAGAGCAGACAGGACACGCCCATTCATTACTCATCTAAGATCAGACACGGGGAGGAGAAGGTTTGCAGCAGAGTCAATACCATAAAGGTTCTCTCTTTGACATTAACTCTGTTTACACACCGTGTCCTTAAACATCCCTACTACACTAAAACAATCCTGAAATTAATCAGCAAATGTTCTGTTTGTCTGTCTGCAAGACTGCATGGGGGTGGTTAGTGCATATACACAATAAGGCTTGGAAGAACATTTATGCAGTGTTATCACATGCAGTCCTGCTCAGGCACAAATGCGTTTAATTTATTAGTCTTAAGCAATACACCCACAGTACTTTTTTCCTCCACCCAGCTCTCCTGCAGTTTAAAGCTCTTGGACACTATTGTACCAGTGACAACATTTAAGATAATTAAGGGCAATAAACAGATGTCATGTCAACTGAAGAAATAATATCATTCATTGTAATTCTTTTACAGGACACTATGGTATAGAGAAGCAAGATGTGCAATTTAATAAGTAAAATGATAAAAGAATTTACCTTCTCCCAGGTGTTACTCATTAAACCTAACTTCCTTATGCTTCTCATAATTCTGTTTTTCTGGGTTTTTTTAGTCAAAGTCTATACAGTGTAATAAAAGATGACTTTTAAAAGATACAATTAAGCATTGCTTTGCTCAATTAACATTAAAATAAATATTGCTATTTCTATAGCTGCTACAACAAATGCTGTGATGCTCTACATGAAAAACATCGAAAATGACTTTACGGTTCATCAGAGATTAAAAAATCCCTATGGTCCTAATCTGGAAACTTGTATAGTTTGAAAAAAATAAAAACACAAAATGGGACTGTCAAACTTGATCAGTCACAGTTTAGGATATGTAAAATATCTGAAAATATTAAAATATTTTATTGTAAAGCCCATAAAAAATTTTTACCGTTGAAGATAAAGCAAGAAATTCATCCAAGACAAGTATACAGCAATTGCTCCACATTCCCACTGCAAATGAGCTGGTGTATTAATAAATAAAGAAGACACAAAAATTATGCTTGTAGTATAAATGGTCCAGTCCAGTAGATTGGAGTAATCCAACAAATATTTCAATTTCTAGGATTTAAGAGAAACAGGTTAATATTTACAAGTCATCCATCATTAAAGCACTGAATTCAATACACTGTTTAAATTCTCTTCTCAGTTTTAATCTTTGCATATATATAAATTAAAAAGTATAAATTGGCTTTTCCCTTCTAATCAGGAAAAAATCAGATTAATTTCAATATCATACAAACTTCCATGCAAGCACACTGCCCGATTAATGTTATTTCTCTATGAACTTACCTGCTGAATCAGCTGAAATATTTCTTTGCAGATGCCCAGTAAACTCATAATTAAAACTAAACACATACACACCCTTGTGAAGTATGAGTCCTGAAAAAAAAATAAGAGCACAAAAGAAATTAGAAATTATTAAAGGAATGTTAATTTCAGCTCTACCTATTATATACACATTATATTGCCAAGTTAAGTAGCTCTGCTAGCTTGTGTCATATAAATTTATTACTATCTAAATTCTGTTTTATTAATATTTATTGTGAAATCCTTGTACTGGGTTGGGCTGTATATCTGATTCTCATGATTTTTTCATATATCAGGATATCGTCTTTTATATCCTTTGAGTTTATTTTATTTCATAATTCTACTAGCATATCCTTTTTGACTTCCTGTTTCATTTCTATGCCTTTTCTCTCATGTGAATCGTTTTTCTTCAATATTAAACAAATATTATTCATTTCAGAGAAAATACTGAAGTAACCATGTACCAAACGTAAATTTATCAGAAAAAAATAAAAACAAGAAATGAGAACTGAAAATTATCTAAAGAGGTTGCTGCTGAATGCTTAGAAATATACACTTTAATTCTACTTCTTAGAGTTGCTAGATCATAAATTAATCTAAAAATTATTTAAATAATCGTACTGTTTTGCTATAAAAATCCTAAACATATTGTGACTACTGCTAAAAGTACCTCATATTCTAATGGTCTTGCTTCATAGATGTCTGTTCCATTTGAAGGTCTTACTGGTTGTATGTGAGTGACCAGAAGAGTCAGTGGGATGAGACCGAGAGAATATATGCCTAAATTCATTAGATGTGCCCGAAACCCATAGGCCATCCTTGAAAGTGAGAATGTTAAAGTTACAACACTTTACAAATTTAGAAGAGCATACATTCAAATTTAACAGCCAACAATGTCTTCAAGATGAGGAAATAAACATTTCTTGAAATGTCCCTTTGTGATGTGTTAATCACTTATGTGGACTAAAGTATATTTGCCATTCTGAAATACTGTTCCTTTCATTTTTAACTTGGCAACCTTATTATATATTTTTGCAATAATAAGGAAATAAAGATAGTAGATTTCTTTGTTGTAAATATCAAAAAATCTTTACCAAATGCTAAGTTACTCTTTATGGAAAAGACATTTGTTCAGTCTACTCTATAAATACACACATTTTAACAAACAACTTTCAGGCACAATAGTCTTTCTCTTGACACGCAGTGTTATATTTTATGTACATTGAAAAAGACCAACCATTTCATAAGCAAATACTCTTTACACACAGGATGACTGAGTAGCTCCATGCGATTGTGGCGCACCATGGCCTACAAAACACAAACAGAGAAGGATCAAATTTAATTCATCTAGGTAAGCAAAGTGCTTACAAAACTGGCTAGGCCACCTCTTTTACCTGAATATCAGCCTATTGAAAAGTAAAATGTGTGTATGATATGGCAAAGTTCTTTTGATTAAGCACTCTGGCCCAAACCCATCACTATCTTGCTCTCTCTCCCTGCTAAGGCATTCAGCTTCTCAGCTGTGGCTCTGTTAGTCTATTTCAAGCCTCAAAAAATTATACAGACTATTTTCAACTATACCTGTGAGACCATGATTTTAAATCTAATGAGAAAATATTTATTTATTTATTATTAGTCAGTACAACAACTAATTGCCAACAGCTATCCCAAAAAGTAAGCATATTAAGCCAGAAAGTTTGTTATAGAAACATTTTCTGACAAAGAATGAGAGAACAGATTGACAATGCAAAAAAGCAGCAAATTTGTTTCGGGCACAATAAGTATTTTGAAATTAGCATATGAAACAAATCAGCTTGTCAGGTTTTTCAGTGCCTTACATTCCAGGTCACTACAATGACTGGAGTGTGGTTTTCTTTGATGTACTACCTGCATGTACAGCACATTTTCTTGAACATTCATAGCTTTATCTAAACCTAAAATATTTTTTTTTTATTACTTAGAACTTTGGCCCATACTTAATTTCAATATACTTTTAATATACGGAGTCATGGGCTTTGGAGAAGAAATAAAATGATGAAAAATTCAAACCTCTTGATTTTATCTAAACCAAGAGAGCAAGCAATGATGTCAGCGTAAAACTAGAACTTACGTTTAAAGTGGTAAGTGGTTCATAGAAAATATCTTCATCATCCTTTAGTTTCCTGTTAAGTGTCAAGGGACACTGAAGATATCTGAAGTTATATTCAATCTATATAACACACATACAACAGAATTTAAATATAATGCAAATTATTATCTCAGCTTATGTTCTTAATACAAAAAAGGCTATCCTTTAGAGAAAAAAAAAGCATATTGCATCAAGGTAGGCAGAATTGAGATGTATATTCATTGTTGCCTGAACACATGCCATCAAGATACACATCTGTGACTGAAAGACAAACAGCCATTTTGAAATGTAAAACAAAAAGTGCACATTTCTGGCTAAAATGTTACTATTAGGAAAGGTCATTTTCATAACCGTAATTTGTTTTAATGCCGACTTTAAAGAAAAGCTTGTCTTTAAAAGTTATATGGCTTTGATAATACAATATAAAGAAAATACACAATAGCAAAAAAATTTGCAAGTTTTCTGTTAATCATGTGGACAGAATCCTATATAATCATTGATAAGGAGGTTTTCAATATGGTTTCAAAGGTAATATAACTGTAGAACATTCATGCCTCCCTAGCATTGTTAAAAGCAATCTACTGCTTAAGATTTTGGACAAGCACATACAAAAAAAAGAAACATGTTGAACTCTAAATCATTGATGACAACTGCACTGCTTATTAAAAGCATACTTTTGATATGCATAAATAGATATTAAGTGTATTCTCTCACTGCTATTTTGAAATACCCATAACCTCTGATACCCAGTTTGATTGCAAAAATTAACACAGCAAAGATACAATTTATGGATTGTAGAAGTTTAACATCTCACTTATTAAAATGTGTAAGCATGAATATTACAGAAACTGAACTTCAAACCATGTACAGTCCAAAGGACAAAATAAGATCTGTCACCTGTGTTTTGTGTTGATATCTGAGGTTCATCTACAAGTGTACCTTACATGTATGAACTTGATGTATACATTAAAATATACGTCTTGCGCACTTTCCCAGACCGTTTCATCTACTTACGTAGAAGTCTCGGCTTGTCTTTTCCTCTGAAGACTCGATTATGCAGTTGTCCAACACCAGCTTTGCAGATGAACAGAAAAGTGAATTAAGGTGATATAGACAGTGTTCAACAGAAAGAATGTGTTTGGACCGCAGAAAGCAGAAAGAAAATGAAGAAAATGACCGTCAAATACAACAATCACCTAATGGAAGTGATGATTCAGTCAGATTTTATGATGTATGTTTTGAAGAGATAAAATTCCAGAGTTTACATGTAGGAGTTAAATACAAACTATGCAGTTTGCAAGGCTACATGCTAGTTTACAAGTATGAAGTGTCAATAGTTTATAAATCCTTACATACCATGTCACTTGCTATTTTAATAAAAAAACATTTCTGTTGTGTCATTTAGCAGTTAGCTGAGAGAGTGAAAATATCTCAGATGATTTTGAACCCAATTCACTTATGACTTTCATTACATTTATACATCTTTTAATATTACTTTTATAACTCCATTGATCTCAGGAAGCTAAGAACTTTTCTAATATGGAAGAACTTAAACTGGACAAACAGAAACTATCACTAAAATAATATTGAATATTTTTGTGAACTTATATTATTTTTATTTTATAATAATAGGTTTTAGTGAGGATAGCAAGCAGAAAAATCAGTGCAGCACAACTAAGGTTATTTTGTGAAGTCATTTCTTCAACATGTGCAGAAAACTTACTTTAAATGAATCAGGAAGATACTCAACCATTTCCAGCAAAGGACACTTATTGGCACTGGAATAGTGAGAGAAAGTCACAACAGCTTCTTCCCATCTGCAAAAAATTATTTCAGGTAATGGAAAATTAATTGCTTCTGTTTTAAATTAACTACTTTTAGATTATTTGACTTTTATTTAAGATATTGAAAATCATAACGTATAACAGTTTTATGCACTATTAAATGGAAACTAAGCTGTTTCGGGAATAATTGAGTAATATTCTGGATACTTCTGTAAGAATGATTCATGTTAAATTCTGTTATCAATTAAACAGAAATGTTTCAACTATGCTAAGATCTAAAAAATATGAAACTGGAATGAGTTCTGGAATCTTGGGTTACAAAATTAGGCAAGTAATAATAAATATGGTGAAATCCTGTCAGTATTCCTGTAACTCTTACCAAAAGATGCAATGATTGGGCAATAGTGTAATGCTTTTTTCCTAAAGTGGGGTTTTGCTGGAATCCTGGGTTCAGATAATTTCAATCTTTCGGTGCTGACAGGCAATGAACTTCAAAAGCACACTCCATTTGACCTTAGACTTCCCCGATTGTGTGACGACACTGAGATTATTGCTGTGTCATTAAAGTCATGTCACTGGTGAAATATGTAGAAATGTGGAATTTAGGTTTATGGAATATTGCAGTGTAACAATATGGAGGATTTTGAGTGTGGATTTGTACTTCTTCTATCTTCTTTCTTCTTCACAAATCTAGGTTTTCTGGTATTGGGCCAAAAACCCCACAGTGCAGGTCATGATAAGTTAGTTATTGGGCTATAAGTAAAAACAATTTACTTAACACTTTGTAATTGGATGAATTGTGCTTTAAATGGCCTTGGATTTTACAGCTCGGGGACATTTTCCACTGTGTTAACAAAGAGGCACACTCTGTGCGCTTATACCATAGATAAGAAATAACAAACATCTAAGACCAAAGAAAAAACTTTGTCTCTTGCTTCCCAATTCGAACTCTGAGTAAAATGGACTCACGAAAACAACAAACAAAATAAAAGAAGAAAACCAATAGGGTTTCACTATACTGTAACATAAAATAGTCTAAACTGCAGCTGAAATGCCACATTTGCACAATATGTGCAATATTTAAAATCACAATTTTAAATTAAATCTCTTGAATTATTTCAGTTGTATTCACATTTTGATTAATATTCTGTAGGCATTGAGCATTATGTGATAGGTCAAAATTATTTCTGATGGCTTCTACATGTTTTTTTAACACAGAATCCAAATACTCAACGTAATATGAAAAACAGCTTGCCACATATCTGATGTCCATTACAATTATGCCCTTTTTTATTTGTGCTCATTAGAACAGAACAGAACCTCTGGAATTTTAAACTAAGTACTCAGTTTTACTTATAAAACTACAGATTTTCAGAACTTCGTCTCATTTAAAAAAACCCCAACGAAACAAAACACACTGGAAAATAAATTCAAAAAGCATTTTCTGTATACCTTACCTTTTGTGCAAAATGACAGCAGACACTACGTCTTTTCTCCTATTGTGTATTGCTTCATGGAAAAAGGAAGCTACTGCTTTGTTGAACAGAATTTTCGCACCATAGTCAAGAAGTAACCTCACTGCTTTTGCATGACCTTCTCGTGCAGCCAAGTGCAAAGCTGTGTTCTGTGCAGACAAGCAGTAAAGCAGCATGTAAGGAAAAAAAGTATGTTTCAGTGCTTTCCCACACTGAAAAGCCACAAGCTTTTCGCAGTTGCAAGTCTCAAATGCTTTTATCAGCAACATAGAACATTAGAATATTGTCAGAGATTCTGATAGAGATTACAGACATGTAGAATATTGTCAGAGATTCTGATAGAGATTACAGACATGTTTTTTACTTTATGTCTACAACTACAGTTGGGCAACATCTGAAGAGGAAACTCACTGTAGGTAAGAAAAGCCAATTCATTAATATCTTTTAGTCTCATAATTAAAGAACTGCAAGTCACAAATAGGTAAAAATGATGGTATCTACAGACACAGAACACCTGCATTTGATAATCAAGAAGAAAAGCATCCAATTATATCCAGATGTTTTCATACAAAAAAATCTGCAAGAAAATATGAGGGTGCAATTTTGTAAGTGGAACATTTCTTTTTTCTTTGTTATTTTCATAAAAGTAAAGGAACAAGTGGTTTAGGAATCAAGTTACACTGAAACTGACTTTTGAGTGTCTTCTGAATGCACCCAGACTTTTCTGATTGAAATTAAGGACAAAGAATTGGCTTTTCATAAATTTATAGTCAAGATTTGTTTCTAATCTAGTAATTCTAAATGTTTTCAACACCAGTTCTCAGAGAAATTAGTAGCAGCTTCTGTGCTGGGAATTTAACAGTTCTTTAAAATGATCGCCCTATGTTTCTAATGGGACTGGTTCATACAAGAGGCCTTCAATGCAAAAAAGGGATTCTGTCTTGATCTAATACACACTGCATTTGTCCAAACTCCAGAGCAAGATAGGTGATGGTTTTTGTTGGATATCACTGTGCACTGGATATTAAACAATATGTTAATGAGCTATAGTTGATACCAGATTTTCAAAAATCTATGTAAGTTCTTTAAATTTGCTTTACCAATGTTTGTACTGCATTGCTAAAATATTCTTGTATTGTACAGGGGCCAAGAGGGACATGTCTAATACACGCAGTATTTCATGTTTTCTATTAGGCTATTTGCGTATTTTTTGTCTCCCACTTAAAAGAATTGGATAACAATTTCAGCAATCATATATTTATTCAAGAAATGAACTTTTAACAATGGTGAAATGTAACAGCACTGAGTCTGCCACACAAAATAAAGTATTACACATATAATGCACAGTGGAAAACTACTAATAGCCTAGCCCTGACATTTCATCTAGAAACAATAGCAGACAAGAAATAAATATTGTTAACACATACCCCTTCTTCATCCACTCTGTCAGTACACTTCACATTAGTATCCAAAATGATCTGCATTGTGCGAGTGTATCCTCCAAAGGCAGCATGATGCAGGGCTGTCCAGCCTTTATAATCACTTACACATAATGGTATAAAATTACAAATTATAAATAAAACGCTTTTTATAAATTTAAAGTAAATGTAAATGTATGCTCCTTTGACTCAGACCTCTTTTCTTTGGCATGACTACTGCAGAGATGTCCATACCTTCTGTCAACTGCTATGTGAAGGTCAATATACCATTCAGAAATAAAAGGTTCAACTCAATAATAGTACTTTGATCTCCCTCTTTTCATCTCTGTTTCTGAGACATGAGCATCTCGGACCTGAAAGCGGGACTTACACTGCAAGGCAGAATGCCTGTGAACCTCCAGGCCTAAGAAACCCTAATCAAGCCTGTAATTGAAGCTGAAATGATTGTAATATTTCCAAACATATTTTTTTTCCATGAAAAGGTTCAGTAGTCTTCTCTCAGCTGGATTTAGAGAAACCTCAGTTTCCCCAGAATTAGAGGCCTTGGCTTTACAGCTAGCCCTGATTCCCTGTTTTACAAGTATTTTATAACCATGCTCTTGTGCTGTATATTTTTATTTGCATATATTAATATAATAATTATTTTAATATACTGTACTTATATTTATATTGCATTAACTTCCCAGAAGATGAACATAAAACACAGGGGGATAGTTCTTTTTTGGCTTAATGAATGAAAATCTGTATACTTACCAGAGGAAAAGAGCCCCTCTCTTCAGAAGAAACTGAACTACCTTCTCATGACCATTCTGGGCTGCCAAATGAAGGGGAGTCATTCCCTTCTTATCACCTTCATTCAAAAGTCTTGTGTCTTTCATATCTCTTATAAGTCGTTGGCAAGTATTGATGCGCCCATAGCTTTGCAAGATACACACAGAAATTACTGTCAAAAACATAAGAATGAAAACCATGGCATGGATTCCATTGCCCAGACCGTGCCACTGACCTGGCAGCAAAGTGTAACGGCGACTTCTTATCCCTGCTCTTAGAGTAGATGGAAACGTTGAGGCTGAGTAAATTATTTACAGAGAGGGCCACACCTTGTCTGCATGCATAATGCAACGGAGTGCATCCTTCATTATCTTCATCCACTACGAGATTTTTAATATGTTCCATCTGTTATCCCCCAAGAAATACCCAGAAACAAAAGCAGAATTACATCTGTATCTCTTATGCTCCATATCTTCTAATAGCTTGCAACAATAGCATTAATACTTTAAAGCAATATCTAAAAATAAGAAATAAACTTAAGTAAATTTAGGAACAAAGAGCATTTTTTATCTACTGATTTGTGGGTCACCATTTTTTCAAACTACTCTTCAAAGAACACAGGAGTCTGCCATTCTGCATCCTTACTGCAACCCAGCCACAGCACAATACCGGAAATTCTTCTTTGCTGCCATTCCAACATAATGCTCACTGTTAGCAGCAGAAAGCTTGTACCAAACATAAAGGCAGTCTTATAGTCTAGATTCAGTAGCAAAACCTCTGACTGTCAAAACCCAGCAGTTCACCAGTTTACAGTGTAAATTTATTTTCCGTTTCTCTTTTTCATCTTCATTTCCCTGTTTTCCTCTGTACCTTGTCTAACGCAACTGAAAAACTCCTCCCACAGTCCGATCCACTTATTTGTCTGAATTATTAATATGATCAATAATCAGAAAGTCAATGCAGAGAACTATCACTCTGTTTTAAAACTGATTCACTACATCTGCTGAAAAGGGAGGTTAAATCCATTCTGAAACACAATCAAAGGCGTTCACAAATTTCAGCACGTTTTAATGTGAGTTATATTTGACTGACATTTACAAGACTATTTCTGGAGCTCTGGGGGCCAGCAAACTTTACTTCTTTAAGCAAGCTTGGGCTCTATCAATGAGTGCTTCATTTCAATATAGCCAAGTACAAATTTATGTTCGAAATCTTTTTAAAAACCAAATCCAAGACTTCATGGTTGTCCAGTCCACAGAAAGCTCCTGCAGAATATGCTGCAAACTATTTAAGTTCTAGATGTTGACTGATTATGAGCATGTCTCCTAGCTTTACTGCATGCAAGCTGGGAAAATAGAAGTGAAAAGTTCTGTATTTTATTGCCTACCTCTTGAGCTATTCAATCCCCCAACAGCAAAATAATTTATGGGATTATGTTATTCCTTTGCCTGGCAATAAAAAAACTGTATTATTGGCTTTGAAATGTTTTCATGAGAGATATGTGATATGCACCTCTTCAAACCATTTCTTGTGACACTGGGCTACTTAACAAGTAACACAAATTTTTACAAACACACTAAAATAAAATGGTAGATGTTTTTTTCTTTACATTTTCCTAGTAAGGGTAACAGAAAGACATAAATTGATGTTTACTGTACCTGCAGATATTTCTCATTCAGATGCTGTAATCCTCCAGGCTGCAATACGGTCAAATGCAAGAAATTCCGACCAAGATGATCTTTTAATGATACATTTGCTCCTAAATAAATATGGAAATAAATACCAGCAACTTCAAAACTGCTGGTTCTTGGCACTACATAATGATGTTTCAGACAAAGGAACAAATGTTGAACAAATATGTTTATAAATCTATAAAATAATTTTTATAAATCTATAAAATAGTCTTTCAAGTCAGCCTTGTAATGTATAATTTTGCTTCCCAAAAATATCACCCCTACCGACAGCTTTCACCATTGCCTTGTGTGTATGCATTCTGTATTTCATTGCAGCACTAAGGTTTATATGGGGCCCTTATATTCCAAGATACTGAGCGCCCACAATTCAGGAGGAAATTAAAGATGCAGATAATGACCTCTTCTAATCTTTGAAGTTGCAACCTTGTTACAGTTTCAAAACTTTCTATAAGGCTTTTTAACAAAATCAGTTGTACTATTAACAAGAGGAAGTAGAGTAATAATCACTAACTTGCACCAAAATGCAGCAAATGAAAGAGATATAGCTCAGACATTTTCAAGGTGACTGTGATTTTATAAAACCACAGGTAAAGCTTGAACTGTGGGCTTTAACATTTAAAGATTGGCTGCTGGTGCGAAACACAACTCTGTATGAGTGGTGTATTTATCCCGCAGCTCCGCTTACTTTATGAGCTGCTGAGGAGTGCAGGGATGGAGTGCCAGTGCCACCTTCACCTTCAGAGGTGTGACACATGGCATACACATCCTTCTAACAGCCTGTTCAAGCTGTATTTAAAGGGGTCAAATCGTCACACCAATTCTTCCTTTATCTCAGGGGATACCAGCAGTGTGCAGCTGTTTAGCTCAGCTGCTCCTGGGCTGGATGCTGAAGTGGTGAATTCAAATTGAGAGGAAAGTTGGATGCAGAGTTTTAACATGAATGAACCCTGCTCAAAGGAAGCATATATATATAGTATGTGTATATTCCTTTTTTACCTTTTGAGAGCAGTAAATTCACAATTTTCCATGATGCACAGGAAGTGGCCAGCAGAAGTGGGGATCGACCTTCTATGTCAACACTATCAATATTAGCCCCCTGCAAAAAAAGGATTCCAAGTTTATGGTGAATAATGAATAATGCAGCTTTAAAATGGTGCTACCCTTTATAAGCATAGCAGAAATATAGGCATTCTTAGTAACTCCAGGTAAGTAATTTCACACTACATAAATACATAAGTAAACACATTACCTCTCTCTATAAAACCGCTAGGGTTTCAATCCATCAGCCACAGTCCAGTCATCTATATATAAAAATTCAGATGCCAAAATAATAATGGCCTACTTCCAGGTATACTGAACTTACAATCTTTTGTTAGAGAACCTTTCCATGTACTTAAATTGTCAATATAAAATTGTAGCTCAAAAATACCAGGATTGACATTATGGAAAAATGCAAAAATTGTAGTCCTTTGAGTGATGTGTTCTTATGTATCAAACAATTACCAGAAAAAGTTCTTTTCAAATCTCTACGCTGTATGAGAACAATTCAAGATGCAATGCATCCAGAAATTAGTAGTGTTCAATCTGCATAGCTCGATCTATATTAATTTTCTATTCTTCAGCATAAGTGATATGAACCAAGTCAATTCTGATGCCAAAGTAGCATCATTCTGTTCTGTCTACTTTTCTACATTCATTCTGTTTTGTCTACTTTTTCACTGACACATATTGCCAGGACAGTATGGTCACTATAGTCACAGTATCACTATGGTCATATCAGCAAAGTACTACTATAAGCATAAACATATCTATCTAAAAAATCCCACCAAGGGAGCAGGAAGATACAAGTGAATGAACCAATGAGATGTATGTATATTTTATGATGGTTTAGATATAATTTTTTTTAGATATTGAGTTGCAAGTCAAACTTGATGAGTTGAACAAAGTACACAAAAAAATCTATTTTATTTCAGATAATATTCAAAGATGACTGAAAAAAAAATCAATGGCAGTTTTTCCATTAACGTGAATCATCTTTGGGTCCAATCTTGATTTGAGAGAATTAATCACAATCCTGAGCAATATTTACTTTCTAGGATGGTAACACCTGTAATGTAGTAATAAGAAGCACTTAATAAATGTACAGTGATTACCACGGAGAACAGGAAGTTTCCAATGTATGTTCATTAAATATTTGGGAGTAATACATGCAAGACTCTTTCCCCATTTACCTTTCTACAAGGTCAGGCAACCTCTTAAATTTTTTTTTTCATCAAGAAACAGACCTTTTTTATCCAAGTGTCTCATTTATTTCAATGAATACAGGGAAGCAATTTCCAGTTCCTTATGTAATATTTAATCACCTTCCCACCAGCTAACATAATTTTTCAGCTTTTGATAGAGTGAATTTAGCAGCATTCATAATTACTTATCACAATAAGAAGTAACTTATATATTGTCACATATATTTATCTCATTTATGATGCAGCTGAATTAAGAGTTTGTAAAATAGTTTCTGAACTGCATTTACTTTTCCATTTCTGTCAGCCTGAATGTATTAAGTTAAATGAGTTAAACAGATATTAATATAAAAACTAACATGCCAATTTTGTAAATATCAATTAGTATTTATACCGATTTAATCTTTCCTTTTCCTTTTAGCAAAGACGAAAGAAGCAAAAGGGGAAAAAGTAAAAAAAAAAGCATAAGAAAATGTGCAAAATTACTGCTTATTTATTTTTAATAAAATGTGAATATTTAATGCATAAAATAAATTGATGTTTTTCTTTCTTAGAACCCAAAAGCCTTTCTGAACTGGAATTTGCTAGTCCTTTCAAGCAGTAACATTGCTGCACCTTTTCTTTTTCACCCCCATGTACACCACAGCATAGGCAGAACTTCATGATCATGCCAGGAGCCCAAGGGAGGAGGCAGCACAGGCTCTACGTACAACATTTCACTAACTCCAACTGATATATTTTGATCCCTTCCCAGACAGAACGAACTAAAACAGTTCTAAAACATCAAAACTGGCATCCTTTATACGGAAAGCCAAAGAAACCCTCAGCAAATCTTCTATGGAAGAGGCCAAAGTAGTCAAATGCCATTCAAGGAATGCAAGTTTGTTCTTAGCAAATGCAGGGTTGAAGATATTTATGATATTTTGTACACACAAGCCTCCACATGCAAAAACTTGTACCTGTGTTTCTCAGGTAATAAGGTTTGTTGACAGGTGGTTTTGTCAGACAAGTTTAAGTAGACAAACCTCACCATTTCACATTTGAATCAAAAATAAGCACAACATCTAATTCTAACTAAATCCCTATAACAGAATTTCTTAGAAAAGCAAAACAGTATGTAGAAGAGAATTTCTTTTAGCATAATTGCCATGAAATGAAGTAAAAACCCTAAACACACATAAAACAAAAAAGAAGTCTGATGATTTCTGAAAATATTCTCAGCCGAGTGGGGCACAAAATGATTATATGAGATTTAGTTTAATTGGCAAAAATGGACCTTGGGAGCATAGCCAGTAGCATCCCTGATTACATTTCTTCTCTTTGTCCTTCATAATTATTCAGTGAAGAAATACAACCAAACCACACAGAATGAAAAAATATCTCTAGATCATGCACAAACTTTGATATACGGCTATGTGATCCCACAGTAATCATATGTACATTCTTTAAAGAACAGATTTATTTCTGGAAAAACATCAGATGAAATTCAATGCATGTTTAGTATTTATTTTATATTTCATGTCTGAAAAGTGTAGCATGACCAGACCACTTCACCATATTTGGTAAAAGATGTTTATGAAACTTTCTGAGTAAGTAAAATGGAAATAAAAATGTAAGATTTCATCCTGTGTAGCTGTGGGATGATATTATGGATCCACAACTATGGTTGTATTGTAACTCTCAATTGTACATTATGAAATGTATATGTCTATCTATCTAAATAGCCTACACCTGAGAACACATTCTACTTTATGAATTTCCTCTATGCAGACCTGTAACAATAGATAGCAATAATCTCTCTAAACAAGTTGCTTGATTAAATATTTACCATTGAAATCAAATACTCCGCCAGTTCATAATGATCAAACAATGCTGTTCTGTGGAGAAAAATGCAACAATACATTAGTATTAGAAAGGACAACGAAGTTTCCAGCCAAAGGATAGTATTCTTCTCCATTTTCTAATATTTTCAAATAAATCAATTTTAAAACAAAGAGACAGAGAGATACTCTTATTACATAATTCATTTTAATAAATTGTTTTTATTTTTCTCATGTAGTTATCTTTTCAAACTAAGTTCAGTTAAGTTACTACATTTGAAACTCACTGCAGGAAACAAAGACCTCATTGGTAGGTAAACAGGCATTTTACGACCAATTTTTAAGAGAACCAGTAATTTCGCATGTCAAATCATTCAATGTACCACACAATGTCAGTACTGAATTCCATAAATTTCATATGCAGTTTGTTCCAAGCATGCCTGGAGCCTCAAATTAATTTCATTATTCAAAAATAATTTGGTTGTGTTTTGTGCAATAACGCTAGCGTGAGGTTAAAATGGCAATGACTAAACTTGTATTCTGAGCGTGGCAGGCAAGTCTACCTGAAAAAATATGAACAAACTAATTGGTATAAATTGGTCATTTGGAGCATAGTCAGTAGCATTAGTTAAATATACTGGTAAAAAGTTGTTGTCATTTACCAAAAATATTTTAAAGCTGTCTATATACTTGGAAACTTCTCCAGTAAGACACTGAATTATATATTACAGGAAAAAAAATGGTCAGAGCATGAAAGTATAGCACAGTAAATACACACAGACAAAATGTTTTCACAAGTCAGACCTCTGTGAAATATTTTGACTCAATAAGCAACACAGAAGGACAGTTCCAAGATTGTACTGTATCTCAAATGATAACAGTTGCCTTAGCATTACAATAACATTGGGTGTACTATAGTTAGAACTGATTACTCCAAAGATGCATCTTAAAAATCAAGTCATGGTTCCAAATATGTAGAGATGCCTCCATTATCTATAGTGGACCCTCCCAGCCACACATTAATACTGAATGCCTCACAAATGCTCAAATTCCAAGGTGACTAAAGAGAAAGCAAAGTCATTTTAAGAAATATTTAGATGGAAACACAACAGTAGGAATGCAAAAGCATCAAGTCCTACCTATGCTTCACTGCTGCTTTGTTTCTCAACAAGTTAATGTTCTTACTCAGTTTTTTTTTATGTCCTGAGATATTTGGGTGACTTTCTACCTTTCCGATGATTCTTGATAATATTTTTCCTGTTTCACAGACACAGGGACTAAAATAGTGTTGTCCTTTTTACCAAGCTTTTTTCAAGGACAGTAATTTTCATTGATATAGCAGCCAGTTATCTATTAAGTAGTACAAGTGTCTGGAAAATTTGCTTTGGCTTTCTGTCATCACTTTGTCTTCAGTCAGGTTCTTCCATGGTAACATTTCCAAGTGTACCCAAACATTATCTTAACTTTACAGCAAACTCTTTTAAAGCCTTCAATTATCTTTGAATGGTTCCACTTTATACTGCGTCCAAAGAACAATCATCTCCACTGCTTCTATCACTTATTTCATACTGTAAAACTTCTTGTAGAATAACCCTGTCAAATAATTATAGTTAAATGCAGTGAAACATATCTTTCTTGCAGGAAATCTATACATGGGGAAATATATTATATTCCATAGAGTTGGGAGCCAGCATGTTTAACCAAGTATTTTTCTGCTACAAAAGGCTGAGGAAACTTCTCCACAGTCCAGTGCTCTGGTTTTAAACAGAGTGTGAAAGACTAGAAGCCTTGAGGATTTTTACATACAAAAACACCATCTGCAACTTTGAAGTCACAGGGAAGTGTACCAACATTTCCTTTTACCTGATCAGGTACAAGGTAAGTCTTTTTTGGAAAATAAAAGAAAATATTATTTTAAAAAATTTATGTTATTTTTCACTCATTTTCTGGAGAACATCAACACATTAGGTAAGGGCACTTCTTCCACATTATCAGAAGACATTAAAATTCCATAAACTTGTTCCCCTACTGGGAATTTACTGGAGTAAATTTCCAATGCAAACTGTTAGTGACCATTCCTTGACATGGTTCGAAATAGTTACTTGGAACTGTTTTGATTTTGATATCAGCATCAAGATTTTTAACATTCTGACCAAATTTTTGACTCTTTCACACTGCAGTAAAACCACCTCCCATACCACGGAGAAGATTCAAATCATGTGGAAGTGTGTTCCAAACGCAAGGAATAACCAAGAGTATCATGGCCCACAATTTACAGTGAAATCTGGCACAGCAGCTTCCTACCTGTGAAGCAATGTTTCCTTATTCCCATCTACAGCATCAATGATGGATTCCTCACCAGCATAGGAGGACATCATTAGCTTTACAATTTCAGTTGCTCCTTGAGTGGCAGCAAAATGAAGTGCTGTGCATTTTTCATTCTATAAATGGGAAAACAGGACAAAATATAAATATATAAAACTCAGAAACCTAACTTCCAATCTATTAAACACACTAGTGAACCAGCCCAGGATTTGTAATTCATGAATACCTAAATTTCTATGCAAGTAATGAAGCTTTAGTCTTTAACTGAAGTAGTTGAATTCTAGAGATTGACAAAACCAGAAAAGACTAAAGAGATAGTTTTAACAGATTACTGTGAAGCTTCTTATCACTCTGTACCAAGTCCTTAAAATTTGAGATAATTATACTCTTAACAATTTTTTGTAGTTTAATTAAAAACCAGACAGATGCAGCACCCTTTAATACAATAGGTGAAGCAAAGGAAAGCTACAGAAAACCATACCTAGGCCAGAAAAAATGAAAAAGCAAACAAATGAGTCTATATAATACAGAAAATACATTATTTTAAAATGTCGTTTACTTCCTTAAATGGAATCTTCCTTAGAAGTAATTCTTAAATCAACTTTTCTGCAAGTAAAAAATAATGTTGTCCAATATGCTAGAAAACTATTATAAACTAGACAGTCATAAAATAATTAAGCAATATATAGCTGATTAGAACAATATTTGCTAAAACAGGAGTCTGTTTAGCTAGATGGGACAAACCAGCTTTGATATATGCCTGAGGGTTTTGACTTTCTCATTTTTAGAGCAGTAACATTTTGGTGAATGCATTGGAATGGGCTTTTCCATAATGCCATAAGCATTCTCAAAACAGTTTTACCCATCACAAAATCAGCAGCATAAATCATCTCCTTCAAAAGCTGTGTGTTCAACAAATCAAACCAGTAAAAGAAGGCAAAACTATGTTTAGTTTTGCTCTCATGAGTTGATTTCATCCTTGCAAACATCTTGATTACTGATATATATTTTTTAAAATGTTTATTTATGAACGAAGCAGGGCACAGACCCTTACACCAGCAGTGCTACCAGCAGACAAATGTGTGTTTGCTTATAAAGAAGATGCTGTGAAGGCCAAGGCAAGGCTGAGGATAAACAGGAAGGGATCAGAAAGGGTCAGACTGAAGATCCCACTTCTGGGAAGGGATGACCTTACGTCACTTGTGTAAAGAAACGTCACATTTTGCCTGATTTGAATCAGAGACTCGTTTTCATTTGCTGCTGCCTCAGCTTTGCATTGGAAGAGACAAAGAGCAATGATTATCTGCTCCTCTTTTTTTCATACCACTCAGAGATTTAGAGGTACCTAGATTTTATCACAATTACATTTTGCTCCACTCTGAGTTTTACCTGTTTTAGATCGATTTGGGCTCCAAATTCAATGCACATTTTAATCATTTCGAGGTCACCACTCTGAACAGCCAAATGAAGTGGACTGCACTTTCCATTATTGGTGAAATTGATGTGGGTTTTAGCAGAGTGACCCAATTCTTCACCTGAGAGATGAAAATAAATGGATTTTTTTAAGTGAGAATGAGATGACAGAAGATAAAAGGCTTTCAAAACAAACATACTCTCCCTTCTCAAAATATGGACCTGTCACATCTGTCATTAAACAAAAGATGAACATACATTTGGGAAGGGAGCTAGTTTGCTGCTGCAATCATACAAAAGTTGGCAGCATAAATTGTCCACAGGAATAACTGCAATAACTTCTTGTAAGTTCAAACACAGTTACAATTGCTTGTTTTCACAGTTATATGAGAACTAAAACAGCAAATTGGTACTCACTGCTTGGGAACATTGAATTTTACCTTTTTTCAAAAGAATTTCCAGACACATTTTTGCACCTGAGAATGCTGCTGCATGGATAGGCATACATCCTGTTTTGTTTGGTTTACAGATTTTCCCTCCGTTTTCAATCTAAAAAATAATGTCTCAATACAGCTTAATGGCATACAGAAAAATCTGACAAATGAACATGCTATTACAGATACAGTCTCCTGGGTAGCTCTCTCCTTTTTTTAATGTTGCATATGTGTTATGAACTCTATATACAAGTATCTTTTGCATGTTATAGCCATACAATGCATGTGCTTCATTCTGTCTTCTTGTGACCTTCAAAAATCAGTTTTTTTCCTTAAGTTTGCCACTCAGATACATAGAGATATATATATATNCCATGCAAAGCCCCTTGAACACTAGGCCCATGACTACCTTCCTGCATTGAACAAAGACAGTACACAGGAACAGAATAACACTGCATCAAGGTGGAGAGAATCACCTCAAAAGATGATGGATAATTATACCTACCAAGAGTGTCAGCGCTTCAGGATTGTCCTTGTAACATGCTACAATTATAGGTGTGTTCCCTGCTTCACCTTCCAAGTTAACGTCTGTACTGCTATGTTGGACTAAAATCTAAACGTTTAAGAAAACATTCAGTCAGTCATAAGCCAAACACAACAACAAAAGCCTATTCCATTATTTTTGTTGTTTGCAACCCATAGTGCCCTTGCAACTTACTCGTTTTGCATGCCAAAAGCCCACAATGCATAAGCAGAGGAGATACAAAATGCAGGAGAATACAAAAATATGCTGGTGAAAAATGCAGATATGAGCAGATATGAAGTATAATTCTTTCCAGCAGAAAGCCAGGTAACTAAGTTAAACTTTGCACAGAGCTGCAACGGATTTTAAAGTCTGATTTAACAATATCTCAATAATGGGAGAAAGTATTTTCTGTAGCACATTGCAGATAAGGATTTTCAACTGAAGTTTTCAACAGAAAATTCCCTGGCAAGTGGCAATGTTGTGGAACCTGCTCAATTAGGAATCTGCTCAATAGGACAGTAAACTGAGGGGAGATGGGGCTTGAGGAAAACTGGGACCTTGCAGTCCTGAAATCCTGCTCCAGTCTCTAGTTTAACAGCTGACACTGAACTATCAGTACCATCAATTACCTCTATGACTGCTTCCAGCACTTTTTGAGAAGCAAAGGATCTGGCAATGGTAATGACCATACTGCATTGCTTATTTATTTCACTAGCTACATATTTATTTAATTGTCTTTCAGTAACTCCAGTTATTTATTTTTTCTGTACTAGAGGACTTGGTACATTTTAATCACTCTCAGGCAATTTGGCAATAAAAAGCAAGGGAGAATTAGTCTGAATAAACAACAGAGTGGAGAAAAAATGAGAGCACAGGTTTAGTCAAGAACTGAAGCACAGAAGCTGATAAAAAACCCATTTTAAAAATGTCATTGATTTCAGATTTCATTGTTCTTAATTCATAATAAGTACAAAGTTTGTAAAAGATTTGAGGACACAAACATTTCTAACAAGCTCTGAGTCTTGAATACAGATAACATGTGTTTCTTTCTTTTGTGTGGATGAACTAGAAAAAGAGACAAATTTAAAGAGGAAAGCAAGTGTTGCAATTTTAAGGTTGCATTCACTTAAAAAATTTAAGAACTTTACAAACTCTAAAATTCTATCCCTATGCTGCATATGAAGTGGAAACATTCTCTTGCACTTAGACAAATGGTTAAAAAATTATGCTGCTTAAAATCTCAGTGCTGTTGCTATTTTACAAGGTTCAACATGGACACCTTAGTAATTTCTTCACAATATATTTTTGTGATTTTTTTAATTGCAGATTTAGTTCTGTTACTACTAGATTATTAGAATGTTTTAAGAACTGTGCTTTGTGACTAGTTTTAATCTGATTTTTACTTTAAAAATACACTAGTTTCAATGAAGTCTTGATACTTCTATGACATCCCATACAATTGTAAAAAAAAAAATCAGAGCATTAAATTTGAAATAACACACGCCTACATGAAGTTTCAGGGTTAAAAAGAACCCTTTTAAAGAAAGTTCCTTGTGTTTGCAAAACTGAAAAGCATTTTCTGTGAAACATAACGACTGCTATCATAGCACAAACATCAGTGTTTCTATAAGTCAGTAAGTTACTTGCAGTGCTGAGAAGACACAAACGTTTCCATAGGCATCACGTTACACGTCCTGCTCGCTGAAGAAAACACGTGAGGAGATGTGGCATATATCAACACGGCCTTGGTGCTCTGCACGCAGCTGCTGCTGAGCTACTTATCAAGTGTGTGTATTGACACGGACTTTGGACTTACCTTGACAATTTCATTGTGCAGGGACTGGACAGCCATATGCAAAGGTGCCATCATATTGGAGTTGAGGATGTTTGGATTCGCTCCTCTGCTGAGAAGCAGACGAACGCTTTCAATCTGGTTTTTCTTTGTGGCCCAGTGCAGTGGGGTATTTCCAGAAGAATCCATCACATTTAATACTAGGTCAAAGGAGAGAAAACAAAACAGAATAAAAACCAAAACAAAACCATCAAATGGTCTGATTGCACTGGAAAAAGAGGCATCCTCAATGAAGGTTTAGGTCTGTGCTACTGTGTTTCTTTGAAAAAGGAAAGGAAAAGATTTCAGGGGATGTAGTGCATTGTGTTAAATTGATTAAATATTGTGCTGAATATACAGTATTTGTGAGAGAAATGGGAAACCTATCTATTTCTTGCCCATTATTATACATCTTTTTTTTTTCATGCCAATAGTTACTTGATTTCCCTCTCTCCTTGACTCTTCTTCCTATTTTATTTGACTTCACAGCTATTTCTTTAGAGGCTGCACAAAATAAATGAGTGCAAAGAACTGAAATAAGAGATAACAAATAAGTGCTTGCAAACTGTAAGAAAATTAAAGACCATATCTACTCTGTTTCACTTCAGAACACAAAAGTAAATCAATTCACACTTGTTATAAAAATGGTCTGTTCGACACACATATTTTGAGCTTGAAAAATGAAGATAAACTACAACAAATATCCTAAAAAATTAGGACACTAATGACAGACTGAAAATAAAAAAAAAAATATTTCAGCCAAAATAATCTAAAATTAGATTGGCCATCAACAGGTGAAAAAACCAAGCTTTTCAGGGCCATTGTAGATTTCCTCAGTAGCCTACAGTCTATCATTGGAGTCCAATGTAGTTCACAATATTATATTATTTTATTATTATATTATATTATTATATAACAGACACATAACATGAATAAGGAGGACAGAAAGTCAAGTCTTCTGTACATCACTGCAGTTTTCTTTTTCGTATGTGAAGACTGAGTGTCAAACAAAGTGAGGCATATTGATTCACTGTGTTAGAGAGAAAACAGTCCTACAGAACAAGGGCGACCCAAACCACACCCGAGACAGTGCAAACTGTGGCAGACAGTCTGAATTATACTTGAATCTATAAATGGAGATAACACATATCAGTCCTGTTTCAGTTGGGTAACAGACACCTTGGTTATTGAACTTTTTTATTCTGCTGAATAAAGTAGTTCATAAAGTGCACGTTACCTTCACAGGAAGAATCGTCTATGATCAACTGCATTAGTTCTATTTGTCCTCCTTCTGCAGCGTGATGCAGTGGGGTGGCATTTAATTCATCCACTTTTGTCAGCCCAGAACGATTCTTCTTGATGAAGCTCCGTAGCCTACAGGCACTTCCGTCTGAAATAACCTGTTTTGGATAAAAACATTCTCCTAAAAGGCTGGAAGTTAGCAATGCTATAATGGGTTTTTGTGGGCATCTTACCACTCAGTAACTCCCTCCCAGTTGTTTGGTTTCATGCAGAAGTTCACAAATCATGATCAGATTGAGCCAACAGTGAAACTCTGATTGGTTTAACTGACTGCAATATAAGATCCAGACGAGAAACTGTGCAAAATGAACAAAACTGGAAATCATCTTGAACACATTGTTTTCTCTTCTGTAGTGAGCTCAAGATCCTTCCTTCACCACGGAAAATCTCAAACAAGCAAATTCATCACTTATGTTTTTATACTCTTTCCTGTAGTGGCCATGTCAGATGAATGCAACAGAGACGAAAATTGATAATCTTGATAAATTCCTTTTTTTAGATCTGTCTACAGAGACTGATACTGTGTCCTTGGGTTTCAAGTTCAGCCATTGGGCTTCTGTGGTGTTCTTTATGTCTGGGAAACTAACATAATTTTTAATTTCAGCAGCATGCTTAGAACATCAGACTATTATCTCAGCCTGAAACAACCCAGTATCTGCCCAGTGAGCCCACTGACAGTTTGATATATTCCAGGTACTATGCTGCCAAAGCCCACTATGGAAACTCTGCTGATTCTTATTTTATGATATTCTCCAAATATTTTTGTTACAGTGGTTCAAACCCCATATTTCTACGTGAAGAAAAGTGATAGAAAAAAATGATTGCAGTAGAATGGGCAGGAATTTAAGAAATAGATATGAAAAACTAAGAGAGAATAAAAAAGAAAAACAGTTCAACTACATTGGATGGAAAAAAAAGGAGAAAAATACTTATCTAAAGTAATGCAAACCTTCAAAAGGTGTGTAAGCAAGCAAAGAATAAAAAAAGGGAATTTCCTAAAATCACTGCTTCTTTTACACCTGTAAAAGAAAAGGAAAACTTTGCTCTCCAGGATCCCCTGAGTTACAAAGACTCAACAATTTTTGCTGTCCTTAAGCAAATATACATTATAGGGCAGCCCATTCATGAGCTTGAGCACGTGTTTAGCTTCATTCAGTTTAATAGTCCCACTGACCTCAGTGAGGTTACTCATGTCAATAATGTTACAAATGTGTTTAAACATTTAGAAGACTGAGGCCAAATACAGGGCTAGTGTCTCCCTCAAAAGTGCAATTGGAAAAAGCTAATTGAAAACATGTGATATAATTGTGGAAAGGGTGTTTAAAATGAATCCACTGTCACAAAAATAACAGCTCAATTACACACACAAATATCTGTACATTTTAAACGCACCAAAAAGCTATCTAAGAAAACCTTATTAGAGAGCCCAGTATTTTCTATTCCTTCTAATATTCTACCTTTATTATTTTTATTGATTTAGATGACATTTTTCCACTTTTAACACTGGATTTATTTCTCAATGTAAGACAAAATGTGGCATGATGATAATTTCTATCAACAAAAATAAGATTTATCAGCCAATACTGCAGTGTTTCACTCACAAAATAAGGAAGAAAGAAGTCAGTTAGGTGTTCTCAGTACTTGGGTTGGTTAAAAACAGCAAAGCAAGCTATTTTAAACAACAGCAGCTCCTTTGCCCTCTGCCTGAACAGCTCTGTAGTGACAGATCACCCACCAGAGTGACAAACCTCATTATGCTGGAGAGGTGTTGCTCAGGTCTACAGCTAGCACACAGAAAACCTATGTGAATGGAAATTACCTCAGGAGGTATTTAAATCCATCTATAAACTTTGTCAAATTTGTTTAGGCTGCTGTTAAACATCTCTAAAATTATCCAAGTCTTCCATCCTGTAAGCAAACTCTTCCTTTGCTTAATTAATCTTACCCTTAAAAAAGGCCTCGCTAGATTTCGGTCGAGGACTCCCTAACAGCAATACAAATACGTGACTTCTCATCCTGTTCTCTATTAAAAGTGGGAAGAGACTACGTCCTTCCTGTCTGCCATCTCACTTTTGTAGGTTGCACTGCTGGCTCCCTTTCCCTTCGTAACAGTTCCAGTGCTTCTAAACTTTTCTTTTGTGTCATTTTTGTTAGCTGATCTATTCATTTCTATCATGACCTCTGGACTTTCCTCTAAGACGGGGTCTCTTTCTGTGCCCAGGGGGCATGTGAGCTCTGTGTCAGCAGCCTGCCACTCGCATCCTCCTTCGCCTGCTCCCCTACCTTGCTACACAACATCGGTGTCCTGTGCCTTCACACCGTACGGCCAGGGCGACTCCCAGCCTGTCTCCCATCCCTCATAGATCCTCCCTCCCGGGTCCACTGAGTGGAAAGGGTCTCCTGGAGGAATGGATCCCTGGGACATAACCACTGCCGAGCCCGCACAGCTCCAGAGACCATCCTCACCCTCGCCCACCTCACCCTCCACCTCCAGCCCTCTGTCCCGGCCCCGGGCCCGCCGCCCCTCCGCACGCACCTTGAAGACATCCTGCGAGGCCACGGAGGCGGCATCCGCCTCGCACACGACGCCCTGGTAGGAGCTGGAGACGGCCGCCTTCTCCCGCGCCCGGCAGAGCCGCAGCAGAGAGCGCTTCATGCCGCCCGCCCGCCCGGCTCCGAGCAGCGCCCGCCGCGTCNCGCCGGGCGGCGGCTCCCACCGCGGGCGGGCAGGTCCGGGCGGACCCCGCGGGAGCCACCGCCTGAACTGGTGCTACCGACCCTTGCACTGCCCTCCCGCCTCTAAAAAACGGGCTCGAGTTTTCTACTCTCAGTTTCTCTTCGGAGCCATAAAATTTTCTTGCAGAATTTTTTTGACCACACAGTTTGGGGAGGCGTAGGAAAGCTGTAGGAAGAGTATAGAAAGAAGCAGCGTGAGGTGTTTCAAAGGGTTAATGCTAAAGCGCCTGTAACTGAGTCAATCTTTATGGAAACGTGTAACTCGGGGAACTAAGAATTTACTTAAGGTGACATAAGCAGCCCTGCCAAAGGTCAGGTGGTGGACGTGGAAGAGGCTTAGGAAAAGCAGTAGGAGTCACAGGAGGTGATTTTTTGCCTGTGTTTTCATGGTTTATGGCAAGCGGCAGCTTAAGGACTGCCAAGACCAAGTGTCACACCCCATATAGCCTATTTAATAGCTGTCAACAAGCAATTCTCCATTATTTTGCTCATTCCCTTTTAAAATCCTTTTTATACTGTCTGTGCCACAACATCCTGTGGCACTAAGTGCCATAATTTCATTATATATTTGTGAAAAAAATGTTTTCTTTTACCACTGGCTTCACTTAATGCTCCCTAGTGTTTTTATTTTGAAAAATGGAGTGTTCTTCCCCATTTTTTTTTTCATCCCTACTAGTGCTCATTATTTCAAAAACTTCTTCCAGCACTTTGCTCACTGATGGGGCTTTGTACATGAGGTTTTCCTTCTTACAGATGCCACTTTTTATCTCTGAATAGCCACATCCTGCTACTCTGAATCTTTTCCATGTTCCTTTAGAAGTGGAATGGCAAGACTTACATGGTCAAAGTATATTCAAGCAATGGTATTCATTGTTTGTTCGATTTTTTTCTTCATTCCTCCCATAAATGTTCAAAACTATATTTGAGGTTTTTTGAATGCCACTGAGGTATGTTTCCATAGAAATCTTCTCCGCCACAATCCCATTTCTTACCAGTGATAGTATCGATAAATAGCACTCAGGTACACACCCACATGAAGCTAGTTAGGGTTAGGTTTCTTCTGGGTACTCACCTAGAATTTATCAACATTGAATTTCATCTGACATTTCATTACTGTATCACTAATCTTTTGGGATCTGCCACAATCACCTGTATTTTTGGTCATTCTGAAAATTCAGTAGTGCCTTCCAAGTCGCCAGAATGTTTTTGCACCATTATATCATCACCGACTTTAAGGGGTCCCAAGGAACCTCCTTGCTTTACAAAGTTGTATTCCTACTCCATAATTTTGAACATTTAACCAAATTCAGGAAATCCTTCTTGCCTGTCCTGTGACAGTTTTGTTTCATTAAAAGGCTATAAGGAGGGACCTTTTTGAAGAACCTTCCCAAATCCACTTTGGCATAGTTTGTACCTTTTTTGCTTGCGGATTCCTTCAGACAGTTTCACTGGCGTGTGCAACACCAAACTTCTCTCTACAAACTCTGTGTTTGTTATTTTGATCCTGTTGTTCTGAGCCTGTAACTCCAGACTTGTTTGTCATAAGTTTCTTGTGTCGGAAGTTACAAATCCTTCACAAAGTAGTCTTAAGATCATAAAGCTAAATAGTTCTAAGACTAAATGGGTGGGTTTAAGTGCTTGTGGTATAAACCTTCATGATGCCTCAATTAGGAGCACGCCCAGTTAGTGAGAATGTTCACCTTCCTGTGGTGAGATCCTTTTGAATTCCCTGTCTGGCCTTGACTTTTCTGCTGCCCATAGTCCTCTTTATGAGAAATTAAACTCAACACCTGTCGCTGTTATCACCGTGGAACGGAGAAACGACACAGACTCCAAGTTCAGGATGGAGAGAAGGCCGAAGCGCTTTATTAGCTTCGTGAAGGGTTTTTATATGTTAGTTCGCAAAAAGTGTACTATATGGCATAAAGTAATTGGTTCTTTCGGCCATCCACCCCTTAGGGTGATTGGCCAAGTCCTAAGACACCCATCTCTAAATATTTTTCTAGTTAAGAACATAACAAGGATGAACAACAACCTTGCAGGTGCAGAGATTTACAAAACTATAACATTGTTTTGAATTACTTGCATGGGAAAGACAGAGTTCTCACAAACTACTGCTGCAAGCTGAAGAAATTCTTTGCTGGAGCTTTTTCAGCATCCACAATCACCTGGGTATTTTATAAAGAAAATAAATGCTGTTTTCTGTAAGAATCATTATCTGGAAATAGAAGTGTCACTGAAATATCAGTAAACATTAGTAAAATTATCATCAATTTCTTCTTAAAATCCCCTAAACTGCAGCCAGAGAAATACTGTGAAAAAATAGAAGTCATGAACCTCAACCAACCATAGCTTTACTAATTTTCTTGAATCTGATAATACTGCTCCCTTCTTTTAAAATTACTGCTACATTTTAGTCTTCTAGTAAATGTTCAGAAGAATGTTCAGAGTATGAAAAATAGTACAAAGGTTTTCCATTCCCAGTAGGATTCAAATGGAATTTTAAGTGGGCTGACCACAGCTTTTATTTCTGCATAATGATGTGACATAAGGAACTAATTCACAAAAGTAGCCAAAGAGTAACCTTTCCTACAGCTGTTTTTCCCTAGAGTGGATTAAAATACATTTATACCATTTTATTTCAAACATGATCTTGCTAATGGAGGAAGTGCATCCATTAGTACAAGCAAAATTCACTAAGGGTACTCATACCACAGCATTTCATTAAAAATACGATTGTTTAATAATTAAATTGTATATACAGTAAATATGCACCATTAGAATACTGGAGCCTGAGTAACACACTACTGCAATTTTGTTAATTTTTCAGACCCAGGAACCATAAATTCAAGCAAGTGGCAGTAATGAAAAGGAGGTACTATATGGGTTTTTTTTGCTTTGGAAGTTATTTATTTGGCACCAGTATTATATAAATTATGATGTGTAAAATGATTGTTAGGATTTCATGAGTCAGCTTAATTCAGTAAGCCAAATGAAGTCATGATGCTACTTCAGGTGTTGATTACAGACATTCAGGAATTAATCTCAGTTACTGCCTAAACAAGCAAGAATGCATTGTCTCCTACAAATTTTCAGAAACATACTTGTACTTACCATGGAGAAAAAAAATGCTACTGTCATTTTCAGACAAGCAAGGTCAACTTGAATAACACCTTACACTTATGTCTAATAGTTTTTTCATTGCATTCTTTGTTCTTGAGATTTTTCTGTAGTAAGGAACATGCTGCTATCCTCAGCAGAAGGATTTAAGTTATTGACAGGTTTGGTACATGCTTAATTCTTTGAAAAAAGAGGATGTAGAAAACAATAATTCTTTCTATTACACTCCAGAGTCTTTTTTTCTGTAATGATAAAATATGATGTGAAATAATATCTTACAGGTTTTGAGTCCTACTCTTAATGCTTTGGACAAGAAGAATTTCAGTAGAGGCCTGTAGAGTAAGTCTATGATTTGAAAGGAAATATAAATTGATTTTATGGTTAATATCTATTGTAATAAGCAGGTGTCACTCCATGAGAACATTCTTGATAAGGATACTTCCTAAGGTGTCCAGTACAGCTCAGCAATTAATTAAAGCAACTATTGGCTTCAAATTAGCTCCTAGGTAAAAACATTGTGCTGGATCTAGAAGAAGTTTAGGGGTATGGTAGCAAAAGTGAGTATAACCTCTTGTCCCTGGGAAGGTTGGATGCTTCAGAGTGGAGTATGTAAGGTGAGGGGTGACTTGGGTACCCAATTCAGGCAGTAATCCTCCTGTGAGGCTGGGAGCTGGGCCATCTCTTGCAAACTATCTTTTAAACAAGTGAAGAGCTTCTTACATGGCAGGCATCATATACCTCCCTCAAACTAAAGAGACTAAAACATTCTCTTTACTTCATAATAAAAATAGTCATGGTCACCAAATGGCAGCCTGCTTTCTGGTCGTGATGCTCTCTCCTCCTCCTATTGGAGCTGTGCCAATGTACAGCCAGAGACTGGATCAAAATGCTGATGTTTGATTCTCCACCACACTGAAAACTCACCTTCTTTGTGGTGCCTTCAGCACTGGTTTTGTGGTTTCACATTCAGCTACCACTGACCAAACCCAGAAACTATCTGTGAAGTTGGGGAACTCCATCCTGGGCTTTCCCTAACCATGAAATTTAGGAAAAGCTGAATTATCAGGCTTCAGAAACTTTCTGATCCCTCAGTCCAATGAGACAGAGGCATGGAATACATGCTTTACACTGCTTATTTTGAATGAACTTATTTTGGTTTTGGAGATTGTGAAGATACACCTTCAGTTGTACCATATCTAAAAAAAAAGGAGAATCTTGATAATAAAATATCTAGAACTAAATATTAGCTTGTGTTGGGAGGGACCTTCAAAGGCATCTAGTCTAACCCTTCTGCAGAATGAGCAGAGACATCTTCAGTTAGATCTGATCGAAGATACAGGTGCCTCAGGATATTTATGCATGTAAGAGTTAGACAAGGGTTTGTTTGGGGCAAGACAGTCCTAGATTTCAGAAGCCTAAATCCCACCTGCAATCTAATTCAGGCACTTTCTTGATGACCAGTAATACATTCACAAGCATTATTTCTTAGTGCTACTTGGTCTTTCCTCAGCAGCTGTGTATTTTACATCACCACTGTCCTAACATGCATCCACAGAGTTTTCCTACTTAGTATATTTGCTGCCTGTCAGGGAACACAGCACCCTCATTGCAATGGTGCTTTTCATTCATTAGTCTGTCTTTTTAGAAATCCTCTTCTCCTATAGACATCCTATCCAGCCAAATCTGTCCTCTACAAAGACATCTTAATCACCCAACTTCTACTCTCTCTTTTCGTTTCTGAAGAGAGCCTTTGATTACATTTATTCTTTCAAATATATAGTCTTTGGTGGTTATTGATATTGAGCTGTTATTGATAAATGTCTTTAAAGGTGGAAGTTCTTAAAAATGACTGCATGAAGGAAAACCTGACAGAATGTGTCCTAGTAATTCACAGCTCTCAATAGGGCTGTACTTGCCTTTCCCATATGCAGTAAGAGAAAGATAACATAAGTAGGAATAATTTATCTCGCTTATAAAAACTGCATTATTTATCATTCTGTTGAGTGTTTCCATGCATATGTTATTTCCTAATGAAAACATGCAGTAAATTTTAAGCTCACTGTTTTAGAATTCCCTCATTTTGTCATGTGATTCCTCGGAGTGTGTTGTACATCTCACCACTAAACCAGATTTCGCAAACCTTTTCATGCTCATAGTTGTTGGGAACCAATGTTGGATAATGTAATGGATGTTTCCCCTGCCACCAGTTTGCAAATATAGAAAATGAAGGGTGGCAACCTCAAACATGGAGAAGTAGCATTAGTAAAGCAGCAGCGCACATGATCTCCAATGTCTTCATGCTGGCATCTCAAACTCATTTTTATGACCATATCTGTACCCTTTCTACTATCTCTTCTCTTTTCTGCTCTTCTCTCCTGGTTTCTCTCTTTATATTCCAAGTCTGATTAATCCTCTTTCTTCTCCTCCCCTGACATTACTTTCTTTCTGTACACATTATCCAGCCAAAGTCTGTCTTCCTCTTAGCTTCTGCTGACTATAGTTTCTCTTTCTTAAACAAAGAAGATTCACTGAACTCTCTAACTTTCTTAGGGACACACATTTTCTGAAAGCATTTCCATAATTTCTTATATCTAAAGAGAGATGTGGATCCTACCTTTCCAGTGGTTAACCTGAACTTCTTGTGTAAGTAACTGGGAATAACAAATTGAATATATTTTGCAGAAACAGGCAACACTGGAAATCTTCAGTAAATGCTTTCTATGGGTCATCACAGACTGGTATAACTGCAACAATTTTTTTTTTTTTTCAAAATAGAATGCAATTTCTATTTTCTTTGTCAGATTATACCTCAGGTCTTCATTTCTTTCAAATATCAATAATGTATTTTGCAAGTTTTCTGTATCACTTTTATTTCTTCTCGATTAATTGCCCGTGCAATTGCATTGAAATCATGAAAGATATCTTTTGGTATATTAAACTATATTTCTATCAGCTTAGAAAAAGAAGACTTATTGAAAACTAAATTTATTAAAGGTATGTTATATAGTGCAAATAAGCTATATATATACATATAAAATTTTATAATGAAAGAAAACATTATTTTGAAAATGGTTACATATATAATTAAGAAAAAATGTTGTTCACATACCTGAATCTAAAAAAAAAATTGAAAAGACACAGTTTTGTTTTAAATTAGTCAGTTTAAACAAATATAACTCAGGAAAGAAGAAAAAGGCAAAAATATCTTAATGAAATTACTATAAGTACAGTACTGTGTATTTTAACTGTTTTTTAAGACCTGTTGACTATTGACTTGATATCCACAACTACTGGATATTCCTGTCCTAACTGAAGGATGGTTCCTATGTTAAAATCAGTCAGACATTGTGTCTTACTGACTAAGATTGAGTTATGTAGGCTTATTAGATGGAGTAGATACGGTTATTTGTTTGAAATATATTTTCTATTTCATATTTAGTAGACATGAAACTATGACCAGGCTCACATCACAAATAGTCTACTTTAGTCTAAGCATATTTAATTAAATATTTCATTTTTTACAAATATCACTTGGAAACAGAGTTAATATGTACCAGTAAGGTAGGTACAATACTTAAATTTTTTTTCATATGGATATATTGGGGAGAATAACCAATGTCTGGTGGCCAAAAAGAAAAAACAGATTGTGAAAAACTTTTACCTATAAAAAGAAATGTAAAGTCATACTAAACATGAAAGGATGTAATATTATTTGTATATTACTTGCATTTTCCTGCCTGTAAAATATAGATTTTATGAGAGTCAACAAAAATATGTATCATAGTTTTCCAATTAGTGAAACGATGCAAAATTTTCATTTCGATATGAATTCTTAAAAATTCTACCTTGATTTTTAACACAAAAAACTCCTTAAAAGCAAAAGAAAAATAGGCCCAACAAAAATCTGAGTGACAGAATCTGAGCGAAAACTATATTACGCTTACCATTCAAGAAGTTTGCAGATGATTTCTCTCTGAAGCAACACATATATAAAGCACACAAAGATATGACTGTTTGAATCCTTATCTGATGCTTATATCAGTAAGTTCTTGTGGCGGGTGAAGCCACCAGTTGTGTCATCTGGTAGCTCACTTTGTGTAAGGAGATGCTTATTTAAAAGAGGTAGGTATGCATTGCTCACTGTGGGAGGAGCATCAGTACTCATCAAGGGATCCTTGAAGCTCTCTTTTTTTAATACATCTGATCCAACCCCATTTCAATTCTGGCTGCAAATGTACCTGCCATGCAAGAAGATTTTTTTCTAATGCAATATCTTAGAGTAGTTTCAGTTTGTCAGGTAGTCACTGGAGGGTACTTGTTTATGTATTTGCAGTGAACTAATTGCTTTTAATGGAAAATCTAAACATCACTGAAGAGGAAAACGGCCTACTTATGAAATTCACTGTACTAATAAATGTTTCAAAAATTAGAATTACCATGTAAAAAGTAGTGGGCTGTGATTGATTCCTAATGCAATAGGGAGCAGTGTAAGAATTGCATATGCTTTTTCTTTGAAATATAAATCTTACTTTGTCATCTGCGCTTTTTGTTTGTTTTCAAAGTGCCACAATGTTGTTCAGCTCATTTGAACTAATTCTCAGAAGACTGCTTGGCCCCATCTGCATTACACTGAAAGTAAGATTACACAGTTCTCTGAAGCTGGAATAGTTAATGTGGTCAGCATTTTGATAAAGAAAAAAGTTTCCTTGTACTAGCACCTATCAATTATGTTGTCTTATCACATAAAAGAAAAAAGTTTCCTTGTACTAGCACCTATCAATTATGTTGTCTTATCACATATACTGGAATACATAATTGGGCAGTCTGGGGAAAATAGCTCATATACTTCAAGTAATACCACAAATTTAAGTTCTGTACAATTTCATATTCTTTCAGAACCCATAGGCTTTGATTATTCTCAAACAAGGAACTGCGTTGTGGTTCACAGAGTAACATTTTCAAGCTTTTGTACCATTTTGATCACATAGAAGCTGGATAGCAACAAAATATTTAGAATAAAATACTTATTCTAAATTTAAATGAAGTCTTATTTAAACTTCTTTTCAGACAAAGACATTTGGAAAAGCCTTCTAAATTGACATTGGGAAGGAGTGACTAAGGCTTTTGATTCTGCAGCTCATCTTTGCCCAGCCTGCTGAAACCCACCAAGCATTGTAACTTAGTCATGCTAGCACTGCTTTTGGCCAGATTCCTTAGAGACTTGAGGATACAGATGAAGCTTCCTAGTCTCTCAACAGTCAAGAAACGTGGACATTTCTCCTTATGAAAGTTGTCTACCATCACTGTATAATCCTATTTATCTGTCTCTTTGGAGATGGAGTCTCTATCTCAGTAAATAGAAAGTAGATATGAACACAAAAATAGTCTAAGTGTTAGTTGAAGCTTTACAGCACCACAAGATTAGCTTTAGAAACATGGAACTGAGAAAGAATGGTCTTGACAGACTTTGTGAACTTACCACTGCAGCTTTAGTTGTTTTCCAATGCTGCTGTATAGAGCTTGAAGCAGGAAATTTGTTGTGTTCATGGGCTGTTGTTACAGCAGATAACTAGATATTACAGTGCACTGTTTTATTAATATGGATGTGGTTGGAATTTTGTGGATATTGAATATTGTTTCTCAGCTAAAAACCCCAATTTTCTCAAAATAAAACCATCATATCATCATGACATTTTCTTTGAGGAAACTTCAAAATGAATAGTTTAAAAAAAAGGGATTTTCACTAAATTCAGTCATCTGATAGCCCAAGTGTTCCCACCATATCATTTACCAGGTGAACTGTTTCTACCTAGAAACCTGTTAAGTTTATTGCCTCTATTTTTTCTCCATTACCTTACTGCTTTCATGATTTGGGATGTTTCTGTAAATCCCAAGTTAAATTTATTCATGATCTAGGGATGAGAATTTCCTCTTGGTCAACACTATCTTCTTTTTTAAGCTATTATTCCCTCTATGGATACCGATACTATGGTATCTCTCTCTGTTCTGATTTACTTTGAAGAGGACAATAGTAGCCCTTTACAGCCATGATTTTGTCAGACTCAGCAAACCAAACTTTCATTCACTTTCTTTTCAAAAATTCCAATAGTGTCTTGAGACCTGTTCCTCTTTGTTCTTACAGTTTCCAAATGGGTTTATCTTCTGTGAGTATTAAAACAGCAACTATGCAATTAACAGCACATTCAAGAATTCCAAGTATACATTAGAACAATTTGAGAACATTTAATAGGACTAATGAACTCATTGTACCCTTTCTGTTGCCCTGAGAGTGTAGTCATGCTTTTGACTATCCAGACATAGACTAGGAGTGTTTCAAAGATGTCTCCCTTGTCTCCCTCTCTCTTTTCCTCATGGTCAAATTGATGGTCAGTTTTTCTCATATACCTCCAGGGGCAGAGATTTACAAATCAAGTATGAGGGCTGAGAACTACTGGAATCCAAGCTTCAAGGGTATTTAGGTCCCTAATCCCTAGATACCACTCTTAAGGAAAAAGCAAGGAAGAGACAGCATAACATGATGAAGGAAAACCTCCAGGATGCAACTCTGTCAGCCAGAGGAGTACCTAGGCTGCATACAGTGTGGAAATAAATAATACAGCATCTTTTATATACTATGTCACATAAATATCAAAAGCATTTTTTCAAATTTAAAAGCCAATAAGTGCTACAAAAAAAAAAAAAAAAAAAAAAGCCCTGCCTAAATGAATGGGGTATTAGGTGCTTAAATATTTTTTCCTATTTTTAAGAGTTCACTTTTTAAAACTGACACTAAAGGTTAGGAAGAGTACCTTTGAAGAGTTTACTTTTTTGTCACAGAAGTGACACAAGTTAAGAGAGAGGTTGGGATGGAACCAGCAGTGTTCTGTAAGTCATGTGTCGGCTGGTGATAATATAGACAGAGAGAAGCAGAAAAACACAGCAAGTGCACCATACAAGACAAAACTGCAAGATAGTATTACAGCATCAAAAGCAGCAGAGAAAGCAAAGAGAATGAAAGTTTAAAAAAAAACCAACCAACCAAAGATATTTTAGTGAAAATATCTTCTGCAGATTGGAGAAAGTGTAAAGGATTAGCAGTGTTAAAGTCAAAGGAAAGATTTTATATATGCCATCTAGTGAGTACAGAGCTGAGATTCATAGATTCACTAAATAAACATTAAAAAAAGTGAACAGGATAAACTGAGAGGTATGAGGGTATCTTCATATGGTGGTGCTGTGAGGAAGGGAGAGCAGAGAGGAGTTAAAAAAGTATTAAAATACTGTTCAAGTGTTTTCTTTCTCGAAGGCAATTTATACTTTAACAAGATTAATTATAAACTGCAGATGAGAAAAACTATGCACAGTTCATGCTCAGTGACAAAACACATCAGGTACTTAGCACTGTAAAAGGTGAAACAATTTGGAAGTCTCACAATTAGAAGATTTTAATTAGAAGTATTGTCTAAATGCATCCAGTCGAATACACCCTGGATAATTTGTTAATTTTTCTTCAAATTTTTCCTCTCCTACTGACTTTACTTCTGCTCTCTGGAACAGAGATACTGCACTAGATTTCAAAACAAGACGCAAGATAATAATTACTAAAATTTTATAGAATGTATATGAGGATAAAACCTGTATTAAGTTCAAGCTTAGTGTTTGAACTGTGCTATCTTCTCAATGAATGTGTGACTTTCATGAAAAGACAGATTTTTTTCAATATAGAATTTCATTATCACTTCATTTAATTAAACTATAATAGTTAATGTCACACTGCAAACAGTGCATTACACCCTTGCTTCTCAGACACATATTTATTTTAACTTAAGGAAAATTCTGATAGCTGGAATGCAGGTGACTTCAATGGGATGGCAGTGTGAAATATGTTATCCAGTGTATTTAAGGCATTAGTACGTATTTTAAAGAATTCTAACATTTTGACAGAATTCCTTCAATACAAATCATTGTGAGTCACCTTATCCGTTATTGCCAAACCAGAAGATACTTTAAAAACAAAATCAAAATCCTTCATTTCTTCTTGAGTGTGATTTCTGACATTTATTAGAACATCAAAATTGTTCCAGTAATACAATGGCTGTTCCAGTGTTTGAGTTACTGATTCAGCACCAAGAACATTAGCGCGCTCTGCAGCTACCCTGGGAAAGCGGGATGGCATCGAGCCACTCCTTTCCTAGCACAGGATTCTCAAATACTGGGTACATAAAACCTATGCCCACTGGTTTTTTGCAGTTTCACCAACCCAGAAAGACATAACAGGATGCCTTCAATGGAAACGAAAACTGTATCTTTGATTTCAAAACTAAAGAGATTAAAGCAACTAGGACTCATTCTTCAATTCTGTAGCTATTAGTACTTGACAAATAGTAGGCTTTTTACCAAAAATCAGTGCTAAAAAAGTATGCCCTATTATGAATTTCTTTTCCTCTTATGTCTAATCAGCTTGTATGATTTCCCCGAGTGTATGATATTGACTCTCAGAAGATTCTGTATTTGTATTCAGGAATTGAAAGTAGCAATCGCCATAGTCTGATTTATCTCTCTTCTTTCCAAATTTTCTCAGTTTCATGTAAGAAACTTATCTGTAAAAATATATTTTTGCATTAATCTGTATGAAATGTGGTGTGAAAACAGACTTTCAGGAAAGCTTCAGTTATACTTTGTCTTAAGACCGAGGAGGAAGTTGATTAACTGTTTCCAATATTATTAGCCATTATATTTGCTGTTATCAAAACCTTTAGATTTTATGGGAGTTTTTAAAAAGGAAAAAACATGTATTAACATTAAGTAGTTATTTAGTAATCTGTGTTTAAACTGAAGGTTTTGTCAACAGTCACTGTTTAGTTGCTGGAAAAATGTTATACTCTTATACTGCATCCTAGTAGCCATTGTCACTGAAATACCATTGGATTTTTAGGTAAAATAGTTTACTGAAATAACTGAAAAATCTCTTTCATTTTATCAGAAAGTCCATGGAATGACATGTGAATTACACAAAATTAGTAGAGTGGATCTCGGGTTATATGTATAATACCAAATAATTCTAAAATGAGAAGAAAAAATCCAAACCTTATATCAGGGAAGAAGGGAAGAAAAGAGAGAGAGGAAAGAAGGGTTGAGAGGCCAAGGGAGAGTGACGCTGGCAGAAGGCAGGAATGAGAGGGAGGCAGGTCAGGGGGAAGAAAAGGAGAATTCTTGGCCACTACTGCTTCTACACTGTCTCTTCCTCTTTGGCAATGAATGAATTTATTCATGTATACTTAGCATTTTTTATAAATAGCCTGACAATCCAGACTTTTATGGTATTTTTGTATCTTTAGCAGGAGCCAATTTACTTTATTTCCTATCAGTATATTTCATGGATCGCCACATGAGTAAATGGTAGAATGGTTGGGGTTAGAAGGGACCTTAAAGATCACCTAGTTCCTACCCCCCCTGCCATGTGCAGGGACACCTTCTGCTAGACCAGGTTGTTCAAAGTCTCATAAATACTCCATTAAAATGTGGTTTTTAACTGTCTTAGACACTCTGAAATGCTTTACTTGTCCGCTTTCCCCACAGCATTGAGCTTCCAGATGTGTGTTGGGAGTGGCCATAGTGATTGCATTGCTTTAATTGAGCAACAAATAAGGAGACAGCCATGTGCCAATCAATTGGCTTGCACAGGAAGTCACAAGACACCAGTATGCTTACATCTGGTTACAGGCAATACCATGTCCCTCAGTATGACTCATTCTGTTTAGTGAAGGTCATAAGCCATTTGAAAAACAATTGTTTCCCTAAAAGTATTGCTAAAACTACACCAAGATAATCAGTCACTCCAGCTGAAAATGTCTTGCCATGAAGAATGAAAATACAAGTGAGACCTGCTGAAAAAATAAAAATGTGTTAGAAAGATTTGTAAGATGTTTGTGTCTAAAAGAGTTTCAGATATACAAGCTGAAAGTATGAAAGTGCTGCATGCCTTTCAACTGGCTCATAATAACTGAGTTAACAGATGACAGAAAAATGGGCTCTACGACTTCTCCATCAGATTTAGGTCATGCCTTGCCTCTGTCAAAAGCTGGCTATCAGACTTGAAAGACTGTCTGCATCTGTCACCTCCATATACCCTATCTGAAGCTGGATGAAGATCTGTGTGATTTAAATATTTACGTTGGGTCCCTTTTAATGTTTATAATATCAGTAGAAACTTTATTACGTGGATTGTGTCAGGACTGTAAATATTAGCTTGGATATTAATAGTAGTCTTACAAACACAGTAAACTGACTTTGTTTGCTTCCCTATTCAGTCTAAATTAAAAATTGTATTGTTGGAAACAATACAACAAGAAGCAGATGCCAGCTGATGAAGTGTTCAGTATACACACACAGTTTCTTTCTGCACTTCCTTAATGACAGAAGAGAAAACCTGACATGAAATTGCACAAAGCCATCAGTCTGCTTATGCCACTTACACTGAACTGGTGTAAAACAATTATCAACTTTGGGGCAATAAAGCTGATGAACCTCCGTTCAGTGGAATGTCTTATTAGTTAGTGAAAGCAGCATAATCATTACAGATTGTTCTTAAGGAATTGACAAACTGAAGGAAAAAGAGGAAAGAGAACAATGTAATTAGAAAGTAATAGCAGTAATAGAAGAAAATAACTTCAGTTACACAGTCCAGTTTCAAGAGTAAAACCTTGACTGTTGAGGAATATCCACTTAGAAAGAACAATATAACATGACAGTCCCTTAGAATTCTTTACAAATAGGTCCACTACCAAGTGAATCTAATAAATTCTCTCTCAGTACTATTTGCCCTAGCAAATGGGCTCGGCATTTCCATTTCAAATCCATCTTAAACATCTTGATTTTGTCCAATATGAAGTCAATACGGGAATTCTGTGGCTGTTACTTGTTTAGAAGAGAAAAAAGCTGGATCTGTCACAATTGGTGGCCAAAATTCTCACCAGATAATGTGAACTATATTCACTATTGTATTTTTAAAAAGTGTATTTACATATGTGTTTTGACCAGAGATTAAAATGTCTCAAGATTTAGCATCAAAAGCAAAATATTTATACATATGCATTTACAAATTTATATTTAGGTACACATTTTGCTTTAAACAGTGGGGCCAAGATGTGTAATATGTTGTATAGCTGTATATATCTGACAGTAATCAGCTCCAAACTGTGTGCTGAAATCTTCCATGGAAAAAAAAGGCTATTCTTAAAGTTCTTCAGAAAGGCAGAAGAAAATCTTAATAAGACAAGCCAAATATACAATCCAGATGGACAAGTATTTAATTTTGTAAGAAGAAAGCAGCAGAAAACTGTAGCTGAAATGTTGCTACGACCTGACCAGGGCCTGTGGCTACAAATAAGTCTGCATTGAGAAATTTCACCATCAGTGACGTTGCTGTGCATTAGGGAAGATGTCAGTACAATCTGTGAGAAAAAATATCAAGACAAAATGCAGCAATTCTATCCTGAATTATTAATTGGTAGGGTTAGGCTACTGAAGAGTAGATGCTTGAGCACAGGGGACCTGAAACTGGACAATTCAAGTACAGCACAATCCATTGTAGGCAATATTCAATTATAGTGCAACCAGATTCCACAAGCAATTGCTCTTTGTGCAGAGGTAGAATCCAGATGTTGCAACTATGGCTTCCTGGCACAACACAGACCCACAGATCTCGCTTCACCTGCCTCACAATCCAGGTCAAAGTAGGATATAACAGGTAGTAAGCATAAATATAGTATAACTAATCTGAGTCTTTGTGGGTTAGTGATTTTTAGTGGCCTTTGCCACAGAAGTGTTTTCAGATTATAGTCTAAAAATATATATTTTTAAAAATATAATGGCTTCTCAAAAGAATTTTTTTAAGTGACTAATTACAAATCTCAGCAGTAACAGACAATTCCTTACACAATTTGTGCTGTGAAAATAGGCAAGGTTTTGTTAGCTTATTCTGTCTAAAACTGTTTCTTCTATCTACACCATTTTCTTTTATCTAAAATTGTTCTATCATTGTTTTCAAGCTAAACAGCAATACGTTTTTGCATAGTGCATTACATTATACACCCATGGCTGGTTTAGGTTGACGAAACTGAAAGTCCTGTGCAGGTTTCCAACTTTGCCATGGATGTCCTGGACCGTGCACTTAAACGTAAACTCTTCTAATGTCAGTACTTTAAACAAAAACACTCAAGATAGCAAAACGGATCTGTTGGTTTAGACACCTGCCTGCCATTGGCAGGATCCAAGTTCAGTCATCTGCTCTTCCAGTGACTCCCTAGGGAGACAAACACAAGTCATTAGTGTCTCCAAGCTATGCAGGCTTTTAAGACTGTCCATATTTTCTCTGGCTCATCCCTGGCTATGACATTGGCGTATGCCCAGATCCACCAAGACACCTCGACCTGAAATCTTTTACATCGCAGGAGTTACAAACATCTTTCATCTGTGATTGAAGTCCCCAGCTGGCTGATCTTTCTGCATACTTCTTCAGAGGGTGTGTTGTGACTCTTGGATGATAATGACTTTGGTTGGTAGGATCAGGATTATTTCCTTTGGGTACATAAGTCTGTGAAATAGACAGAGAGCTAACCAAAAATAAGTGGTTTCAGAAGATTTTGCTTTTTTAACTGTGCCATGCTGGCCTGAGAGGTAGCTACCACTGCCTCCATGAGAAAGGATTCATGTAAGGATTCATGTAATCCACGTAAAGATTCATTAAAATCCATGGCATCTCTGGAGAGACTTATTCATCTGATGTATGTTCCTGTCTCTTAGCCTAAGTACCCAACACAGTATGTGCATGTTGTAGACTTGGATGTATTGTTGTCAGATAATGTAATGCAAATTGTGGTTCTGTGTGGAACTAGAAACACACTGGACATTTGCAAGTGACACACAGTACATGATGAAGCCTAGAACAGTGGGTGCTGCCATCACTGTAGGTGCTTGTTGCTGTAGCTGCAGACAGCGATGCCCAGCAGAAAGGTAGGAAGCCTTGGTCTAACTGAGCTTGTGGTCAGAAAGCCATCACACATGCTTGTTCACATGTCCAGGAGGATCTGTTCCATGATCTTACCACTGAGGTATGACTAACTAGTGGGTAGTTCCCAGGGTCATCTTTTTCACCCTTTTTAAAAATGGGCTTGCTCTTTCCCTTTTCCCAGTCACTGAGCACTTTGCCTGACTGCCACAACTTTTCACATATCCTTGGGAGTGGCTTGGCAACATCAACCGATTCTCTCAGGACTCTGGGATGCGTCTCATCAGGTCCCATGGAGTGATATATACTTAGGTTCATTCAGGTGGTCTCAAACCTGGTCTTGTCCTAAAATAGGAGGGACTTTATTGTCCTTCCTGCTGCCTTAAGGTTCAGGGTCTTGAAACACATAGGAAGAGAGATTACCATTGAAAGCAGGCAAAAAATTTGTTGAGTTCCTTAGTTTCCTCCATGTTGGTTGTCAAAATTTCTGTCTTATTGTTTACTTTAATCTTCATTCTCTGGCCAATGTACCTGTAGGAACCTTTATTATTTTTTCATCCCTTGAAAAATTCAGCTCATGACTTACAAGTGGCATAACGTTTGAAGCCCAATCCATGAAGACACTTTGTACTTAGCATCACACTGGCTACAAAGTGAGATGGAGTTAGGAATGAACTTAGGTTTCTAATATTTGGTAGAGCTAGGTCTTTGTCTCATACATTATTCAGTCAACATAATAAAGAATAAACCACAGAACTTTAGCTATTAACTTTTTAAAATAATTTTTCTGTATTGTCTGGAAAAGAACATTTGAAACACATATCCAAAACACATTCTTGCTGCCTTGTCTTCTAAATTCTTTAAAGCATTTCAGAGTAGTTGAGAATTTAGTTTAATGTTACAATGTTTTTCCCATGAGGTAGACTAAGTAATTTTGGCAATTTAAATGTTGATTCTAAGGTATTGATGTGGGCAAAGGTAACATTCATTATACTCTCTGCAGTAACTTGGAAGTAGATCCAGCCGTTAAATCTTGTATAATCGAAAACTTGAATACAACCTGGGACACCATGGCTTGTCATCTTTTGTGCATGTTCTATGACTTAGAACAGAATGTCCTTTTCCAGCACTATCACTGGAGATAATAAAGAATCATCTGGATGCAACCCTGAGCAATGTGCTCTAGGATGATCCTGCTGGAGCAGGGAGGTTGGACCAGGTGACCCACTGTGGTCCCTTCCAACCTTATTCACCTTGTGACTCTGTGATTATTGAGACTGAAGTCATGCAAACCTTGGATGGAAAAACACTAAACATAATTTGCATACCTAGGATGAACAGGTATTTGTGCAATCTGCTGGCATGTTTAGGTAACTGCCATGAACAACTGTATTAATGCAACTGAAAACGTTTTTAGTGGCAGTGACTATGAAATCTTGAAGCTCCCCACTATCACCAACTGTCCCCTTACCCACCATCACGAAACTCTCTGGTCTCCTATGATCTGGGCTGAAAAAACTTACATGCATTTCTTATGGGGTCATATGAGAAACATCATGTAAGTGCTGCTTTTTTCTCTAGATGTTCTGAAAAATATTTTGGTTTTTTTTCTCTCAATTTGACTTTCTAGTGTAAGGCAAAAAGTCACAAAACTGTTGAATAATGCTTTAATATTCAATATTATGACCCAGGATAAACAAAGTGCAAAACTGAAAGCAGAGTTAGGTCTTTTGCAGAGTTGAGGTTAAAAAAGCGATTAAAATTAATGAAAAATATGTATTGGGTTAACAATATATAGGTACTCAATACGTGGCACTAGCAAGATATGTAAGTACATTCATGATGTTGAGAAAACAAAACAGTCTGTTAGTGGTGCAGGCTCTTTCGAGGGACATTAGAATTTCCTGGATGGTTGGTCTGGTTATGATTGCGCATGGACCCTTCTCTTTGGCCAGAACGTCTGGTGATATGGACATTGCCATTACAGGGTGTGATGTACCCAGCTAACAGATAAGCTTTCTGGCTTTGATACACTCCACAGTGTCTAATACAGGCCAGAGTGTTTCCTCTGGTTTGCTATCTCTGCAGCCCTGTTAATAGCGCAAAAGCCCTGTCGTGTGGATAACTGGCAGTGAATTCCACAAGTATGAGGAGCTCTAAACCATCACACCATGACCTTCATCTCCACTGTGAGAAAGGCACTCTACTATTGTAGCTACAGTCACTTGAGCAGCCTGCAGAGGACTTGTAATCACTGATTTTCTAACAACTGCCCTCCAAAGGTACGCCTCAGTTTCACAACTGCTTGTTCTAGGATCATAAGATTTCATGTCAGTACTTACAGAGAAAATTTGCATCAGGAAATCCAAAAGCAGCAGGGATATGGGAGAACTCTTTGGTCCTGTGGTTTTCATTCAGCAAATAAAACACATCTCAGATACTCCAATTCCTTCAATCTATGTCATGTCAGTGTTGAAATCTAGGAAATAATAAATTCAAGTGCAGAGAGCACTCCCACCTCAAAGTGGAAAATATCCCATTTTCGTCTGCCAAAAAAATATTCCCAGATTTTGCCATTATAAACAGAAGCTTTTTTGAATTTATAATTGTTAAAAAAAACCACGAAAACAAACAGCAAATGTAGAGGGAAAAATTGAAAAATAATGGTTTTTATTGTAAAATTAAAATTGGGCTTGAGCTACCTGTTCACAAAAATTATTACTTTTTCTTCTCTGTTTCAATCTGAAAAGAAAAAATCTCCTTAAATCCTTATGGAACTGGAAAAAGCTTGTTTGAAGTAGCTGAATGCATCATTCCCTTGTAGATGATATGCAAAAAATTTTAGGAAATGTCCCTGTTTCTTAACCAAAGAAATAAGGAGTGATCAGATGAAAAGAGAAAATGATCAATCAAATGAAAACAGAAAATAATCACTGTTTTAAGCATGAGTGGGAGCAGGACAAAGCAGGACACTCAGAAAACTGAACTACTTTCTTATCAACCGAATATATTTGGGGAGGTTTCAGTTTTCATGTCTCAAAAGAAAAAACAAACAAAAAACCAAACGAGAAAACACCTGTTGTTTAATAGTCAGCCTCTAAATGAGAAAGATGTCACTTTTCTAAACATCTCTTCACATATTTTTTCTCTTCTTATATTTATACTTTAAAATGTCTGTTTAAATACAGTGAGACTATAATATTTACATTACTGCCAGGTGTGATGCACTAATGGGTTACGGTGGAATAAGAAAGGCAGTAAATGTTCCTGTGCTCCTTACACTTCATGTTGTTCTGACATAGCCCATTTGCAGGGGACTGATCTACTCCTTCATCCACGTCTGAGTGGAAATGAGGCAGAGCTTACATAAGTAGAGGAAGGAACACAGTGAAAAGATGCCACCCTTTAATCTAGCTTTCTGTTTAGTTGTTAGATCTCCTTCCATGTTTTCACATCCATAGGCTTACCCTTTGAACACCCTTATCTTTTTGCAAACCCATGTATGCATTCCAGCGTGGCAAAAGCCACGTCCATATTAAGTGTACAGAGAGTGCAAGTATGGAACAACATTTCTATCCAAATGATCCATACAACAACTGTCAAACCTTTAGACACAATTTATACTGCTGTCAGTGAAAACAGAAAAGCAGAAATAAATCTCACAGTGTTCATTTATACATGAGGAATGGAGCTGCCACAGCACAGTAAATCTGAGTTCCTAGTACCCATGCTTTTGTTTCCCCCCCTCCTCCTTATCGTAGAGAGGAAGACTGAACACTTTTAAACTGAAGGGAGTGGAGAAAAAAACCAAAATGGCAAGAAAGACAATGAAATATTACAAAGGACCAAAGCTATGAGTCAAGAGGAGGCACATACACAAAATCTGTTTCACTGGTTCACAGGGTATCTGCAGTCAATAATGTGTCTGCTCAAGCCACATGGAGGTACTCAGAGGCGAGATTTCAGCTCCCTGAGAACCTGCATGAGTGGGATGTAATGCCCCAGGTAAGAAAGCCCACCAGAAGACCAGTGGATCTGAAGCAATTATTACTTTCTTCTTTTGTCCTACGGAATCTTTCTCTGAAATGCAGATTAAATGTCAGGCCTTTTGTTTGTGTCCAAACCTTCTTTTGTGTCCATAAGCTCCATAAAAGTGCAGTACGGTTTTCTTGACTGACAGTCTGAATTTATGAAATATCCTAAGAAAGAAGATATATTTTGAACCACAAATTTAGTCTATAGTTGTATCTAGATAAAAACACACATAGCCTCCATCCTAAAGCACTTCAGTATTTCTAATGATTTAATTTTTATAGCATCCTCATTTTTAAACATGGAAGTCTTTCAAAGTGCTTAAGCATAATGCCTTTCTGTAACTTGATGTCAACGGATCACCCACAATAAGATTTGATCAGAGCAAGGTTTACAATGTACCAAGTACATAAAGATAAGGAGATGCTGAAACTGGAGACCAGTAAATGAATGACAGAATATTCCTAGCTGGAAGAGACCCACAAGGATCATCAAGAAGTAAAGTTCCCCAGTGCAGGTACATTTTCTAGTAGAAAAAATTCTCTGTGCTTCCTTAGGGATTAAGAAGAAGTTACTTAAAACCAACTTTGAAATTCTTTTGACCTCAATCACTATACTATGACCTCATTCTTTCATGGTTTTTGTTGGTTTTGTTTTGTTCTGTTTGTTTTTTAAAGTGCCTTAAATTTTGAGTTATTTCAGTCTCAAGAATGTCAGACTCTCCAGGATAAATTACCTACTGTCACTTGGTTAGAAGGCAGTAGGAGCTTTTAAAAAGTTCACTAAAATATCTAAGAGTTTCTGAAGAACTCAACATCTTGTTTCTTCATACATTCATGTTGATACTTCTATACTAAATAAGAATGGAGGAAAACTGTTGTCCAGGGTAAAAGTCAAAAAGGGCAGTATCTACATTCCTGGTACTTTCCCACTGGAGTTACAGAGTGGATTTTCCATATAATGTACATGGGGATTAAGCTGTGCTACAAGCATTTCTTCTGACAGAGAGGAGGAAAGGCTGTTATGAAAATTTCCTAGTGGTATAAATATCAGTTCCGACTGGATTATTTGTAGCATATTCTGTAGCCTACAAGCTGACTTCTTCTTAGGGAATGAGAAGGAACTGGGTCAGATCTATTCAAGAAGAGCAATGACTTTAAGATGAAAGAAGATATGTTAAGCTAGATGTTAGGAAGACATGCATAACTGTGAGAGTGTTGAGGCACTGGAATGGATTGCCCAGAGAAGTTGTGGATGCCCTGTCCCTGGTAGTGTTCAAGGCCAGGCTGGATGGGACATTGAGCAACCAAGAATGGGACATTGAGCAACCCCATGGCAGGGGGCTTGGAACCAAAGGATCTTTTAAATCCCTTTAAACACAAATCATTCTATAATTCAGTGGTATGTTATGAGGACGTACCATATTGATCCAACACAGCAAAATGTAGGAGGATAAAACTTAGCTGAAAGAGTCTTCCTCATCATCTGGGCTCTCTTGCTACTATAATTTTTGACTATAGCCCCTAGGCTCTTACAGAATTAGACCCCAGCAAGGGTTTAGGACATAAATTTTGGGCTGAAGCACAGAAACCAACATTTTTACATTTAGACCTTTAGTGGATTGACCCATTTTGGACTTAAATCTTCACAGAGAAATTGAATAAGAATTAAACATAAAATGTCTAATTGCACTTCTTTCCCTTTAAAAATGTATTTACTGTGCTTCAGCTGCATGGCCATAAGAATTTGCATTTTTCCTCTGGAAGGGCTTCAACAAAGAGTCAAGAGAATACTTGAATCCTAACTGCCCTCTTGCTTAGCCATTTGACACATTCATTGAATGTGAAATATGGATTTGGATGTCTTCTGCACTAAGAAAGAACTGAATGCAAGTTTCTCACTTCCTGCATGGGTGAGCTATTCAAAAAGCTACTAATTAAGGAGTAGTACAATACACACAGTACAAGCTACAGAGATACTGCTCCAAATGAAATGGGAAGTGACAGCAACGTTTTTTAAGAAACCCAGGGTAGCAAACTTTTAGAATAGCCCAAGCTCACCTCCTGGACTGGATCAGCCACAGCAAACAGGCAAACAGATTATTAAACTAAATCTTCTAAGAAAGATTGTGTCTGAGACAAGGCTGAGCACCGCAGAGCATGACAATGGGACAGCTGTTTTGTGTATGTGTATGAGCAGAAGTCCTGCCAGGCACCTACCTGAGACAAGCATCTTGAGGATCTTTTTTGTGATCAAGGAGTGTGCTTTGGTGGCTAAACCCTTTAGTTCACTGACCATCTTCTATTTCGTCAACATTTTGTAGACTCTGCGCTACATTTCTTTCTAACATTTTCCTCGCCCACTCAAAAAAGAACCATTTCCTGAAGTAGTTTACAATAGTCAAGAAACTCAGGAAGACTTTTCCAATTATGGCTGAAACCATCAAAGTAAGCTATTACACAAAACCTCAGTTCTCTGTGGCAATACTGGGATTAGGGTTTAGTTGCTTTTATGGTGGAAGTTTGAAATGTCTTTCTTAAAGCTTTTATAGCCTTATAAAGCAGAATACTTGCTGTACTACAGAACTTCAATTCTAAAATGTTTTAAAATGAAATATATTGAAATGTCTAGCCTACTACTCAACAAAAAGGAAGAACATTATTGACCACTTAGAAATTTAATGCTTACCACAAGAAACAACAATATCCTTATGGCACAAAAATATGATTTTAAGGGACAATTATGAGCTGAATGAGTTTTCTTCCCTCCACTGTATAAGAAATAAGTAGTGTCTGAACCTCTGCATACAGAACAGAAAATCTAGATTATTAGGTACAATCCTTGCCTTGCTCAGTGGCAAAACATAATTATTCTGGAAATAAATAGGATCAAGGAACAGCAAGGACTGATTTTCAGGATCACAAATATAATGAATTTGTGTTCTCTTTGCCTCAATAAAGGATGACAATACTATCTGTTTATGACTTTGAAAGTTTTTTGAATAAGGAAAGATGTGATAGGGAGATCCTGTATCTAATTTTCTATTTCCATTAATTACTGAAGAGTGTTTTATGGCAACTACCATTAAACCAAAGAAGATGTGACATAAAAATGTCAGGTTTTAATACAGAAGTCTGAAGAGATGTTGTCTTTTACTTTATTGAGATTTTTATGTGCTTGGTTTCCTCTCAGTTCTCATGGCGTGATGCAGCAGTGTTGGGATGGGACATGATGAGCAAAGTATCTGATTAATGATTCTTTTGTTCATACTGGATTTGTAGCTTTAAATATCCTACCACCATACTCAGGCTGTATGAGCCATGAGCCAACATAATATTTTTGTTTGCCTTTTGCAGTACATCCAGCACCTAGATCCGTTTCATTCAGTGTTTCAAAATAATTTTTATACGTGCTTACGGTTTTCTTCTTTCTCATCTATTTTTTATTTACTCTAATATAACTTTATCATTTATAATTAGGAGAAAATGCAAAATGGTAATAAAATCTTTAGAAGAATTAACAACATCCTTATTCAAATACCTTTTCTGTATATGTCTTTGGATCAGTCTGCATAGACACTGTCTAGATAGTAACTGGATACCTCTTTAAAATATTAATGGAAAACATACATAGAAAGTAAACTCACAAAAACCGGAGTCAATTTTGGTACATATTGAAAAGCGAAAGAAGCTCAGAAATGCAACTTTCTCCTTTCACTCCTGGAGTGCCTTCAAAGTGCTCTAAGATATCTCCACACACATTCTCTATTCATTTTGTATTCACTTTCATGCTAAATTTGCTGCCAGCTAAATTCCTTTTCCTAGTAGTTTGTAAACACATCTGTCCAGCAGAAAAAGGAAACCACCAGTGGTTCATTTCACATATTCCTAACAAATGTTCAGGAAAATGTGACTTGCATTCACTGTTGATCTTGCCGGGACTTGGATGGAATTCTTTTTGGTGGTGAGGAGTATCCTTTTTACACAGTTGCCCTCTACTTCTTACTAAAAAGAAGAAAAAATAAAAGAGAATTTCAAAGTTGTCATCATTGTTGTTTAATAAGTTCAGAGAACTGTAAAAATAAAACAGCAGATATTTCTAATATTATTATTTAACACTGTTTAATGATTATAAAGCTAATACACAGCCCAAATTACAAATTATGTAGATGTTGGGTATAATGACATTTCCCTGTATCATGGTCATGTTGAAAGTATACTTATTCATATATCAGTAGGATTTGTATGCTAAGAAATGTGATACATTTGCCAAAGACAGAAACGACTACATAAAAAATATTGAACTTCTTTGGCTGCTTGATGGTCTTTTTCCTATTACTCTGCTTTTCTTCTCTATTACAACAAACAGTGGTGGTGGGAAATAGAAATAGCAATAAGGTTTTGATAAAGTCATGGGACAAAACCCAAAGAAAGGCATTAGCTTTGATAAGTTTTTAATACTAATATTATTTTCAAGGACACAAACCCATCAATATATTTACACTCTCTACATAAGACTAGAAACAAATTAGACTTCCCAAATACCAATCTATATAGGCTTAATTACTTTCAAGACTCCTTTTGTTTAAAGCACTGCATTAACTTCCAAATTAGATTTAGCCTGATGGGAATGAGCTGAGACAGTAGACTTAGAAATGCTGTATGGGACAAGCAAGAGAAAGACAAAACCATACAGACCCATGAAATACAATCTTTTTATTTTCTTTTTATTTTTTTTTAATATTTTAAGTAAACTAAAGATGAGGGATGTACAATCCATATGGCTTTGCAGAAATCCTTTAGGTAAGTCCACTAAAATATTCATTCATTGTATTTAAATGAATTTTGCCTCTCAATTTTCAGGGCTCAATGCACTGAACAGTCAAACCACAGCTCTGCATTGAAGGTACACTTTAATTAAATAAAAATATGCCTTGAGTTTAATTCTTCAAAAGGCCTGGAGAAGTGGGCTGAGACAGATTGTACAATGTTTAAAAAGGCTGTCAGACATGGGTTGCTTTTGCTGCTCCTTCTTGGAGTATCATCAATCACAGATGATTACTAATGAGCTGGAGCATAAGAATGTTCCTTTCTCACAGATGTTTTAAGCACCTCTGCTCTTTTCCCATCTCCCTTTAGCATTACCTCTTTTGCAGACTCAAGCATCATTCCTTTCTAGCATCAATACTATGAACAATTTTATCCCAGAACTTTTGGCAAAACCCACACTTCCTAAAGACTCTTTTAAAACTTCAACCAGGATAATTTTATTTATGTCTGTGGAACAGTAATTTTACAATTTCCTTGTGAATGCACACTATTTCAACAAGGAGATAATGTTTTCACAATGTTTTCCTTGTGATCACAGTTTGATCCCTGGAATTGCCATCTGCTCAAAGCTGTCAGCCACAGTTTACATGAAATATCCTGTTTCAGCAAGCAATGCATAATCAAGAACCAATCCTCTATCTCCCTTTAAACAAAACCCCTATAACTTTAATTTGGGGCATTCAGGCTTTACTAAAAAGCCAGAACTAGTTAAATATAAGGGAAGTCGTATGTTGCTGTGTGGCAGTTTGAATAGATCCCTGCAGATGTATCATTCCTGTAGTGATTTATATTATATTATTTATTCCCCTCCAACCTTAAATAACCATCATGAAAAAAAGAAAATATTGCAAGCAACATATTAATACAACAATGTACTTGTACCTCTCTTCTCCTTAGTAGTGAAGTAGCACTCTCTGACTTCAATAAGTATTGTGTGACTCATATTTCCTTCTGTCAAAGCAACAGGAGTTTTCTCTGCTGTCGTCCTAGTTTTGCATCATCTAGTTTGATAGGAGGTACATCCTTCCTTCCAATCCAACCTGAATGCTGCTACAGAGGAGTTCATCTGATCCTGGTGAATGGGAAAGAGCCAAGAGGGTGGATGCAGACCCCAGTGCCAGCAGGGAGTGTGGGATGGGAGCCAAGAAGGATGGCGGGATGCTGTGGGGAGGACACCATGCCCCACACAGAGGTAACTGGATGCAGGATGCTTTCAACTCCAACCCAGGAATATCTTGTGACTAAAAGGGAAAAAGAGAACTGTGATTAGCAGAGACAGAGAATTCTAACATTTCCTGCAGAAAGGAATTGTTTCAAAACAATATTTTACAGGTTTTTTTAAAATTAAATTAGTTTAGAAGATCTAACTCCTGGATCTTAAGGGTTCTGATCAGCTCAGGGTATCAAGGGCATCACACATACTGCAGGGGCATAGGGGAGCTTATGGGGCAGAATGGCACATGCCAGCTCTGGAGTTACCACCACCACCACCATTTTCATGGCAAGGTTGTCCACAGCCAGCAGTTAAGCAGCATATTTTCCTGAAATTTTTCCCTGATTATGAACTAATGTTTTTCCTGACAAATCTTCTTTCACTGGATATTTTTTTCCTGATTTTATTTTTATTTTCAAAGTGACACTATGTGCTCAGTAGATCTGTGAGGGTTGGGTGTTCAGCTTCTTAACTATCACATCATGGGTAAATGAATGAGATACCGGGAAATTTAAACCTTATGCAGATCTTCTCCACATTTCTCTTCAAGGTGCCTCTATGCACATTCATTTTTCTATGAAGATGAAAAAGCATCTCAGCTTTGCAGTGCTGCATTGAACTGCATTGACAGGTTACTGAGGGACTTGGAGCTACCCAAGCAAACAGCTCTGGCTTTAAATGGCCAGCAAAGTTCAGACCCCAAGTAGTTCTGAATACTACCTACAGAAACAGCTCAAAATGTCTCTGTTTAGGTCCCATTAAAGTGAGCTGTTAAATTGTGTGCCTCCCTTGTCAAACACAGAGGTTTTGTGAAGATCTGGTAACTGAAATCAAGGATTATTTGCCTGTAATCAGAGTTATATATGCCCCATATTTGTTGCATCCTTAGTGGAATACGAAACGATGGAAGTATAGGCTGGTTAGTTTATTTTAGTGAAAAATATTTTGTACTGTAGAAAAAAGCCCTACTGGGTGTGCTACATTAAAAGACACAGGGGATTGAATGCATCCTATTAGATTCTAGGCTTTTAATTGACAACTATTTATTGAAAGTTTAGTAAGCCTAAACACTGCCAGTGCAGGAAAAGGAAAAATCCAGCTCATGTCAGATTTTTATGATAATAAGTTTTGGATGAATATTCAGATAACTAAGGTTTATTCTAAAATACTAATAATTGAAGTGAAGGACAACTCAAACTTCTAAGGAGAATGCTGTTCTGTACCAGCACATTGATGCAACCTTCCCTTCTACGTAAAACCTTTACACAATTCACTTTCCTGGATTCTTGCTCAAGGGCATTTTTTTTTCTGTTATGATACAGAAATACTTTGTGCCCTGTGTTCACCACATGGATGGGGCAGCAGTATCCCTCCTGCTCAGGAGGCACTCTGGGTGCTCCTCACTCCTTATGACTGTGAAACTTCTTTTTTCCTGGTGTAGGCAGCCAGACCGGCTGGGATGCTTGGCAGAAGAGCCAGGTGTCCTGGTTTAATCCCTGCTGGCAACTAAGCCCCACACAGCTGCTCACCCACTCTCCCACAGCAGGAGTGGGGAGGGAATCCAAAGAGTAAAAGTGAGAAAACTTATGGGTTGAGATGAAGAGAGTTTAATAGGGAAAGCAAAAGCTGCACATACCAGCAAAGCAAAACAAGCAATTCATTCACCACTTCCCATAGGCAAGCAGATGCTCCATCATCAGGAGAGCAGGGCTCCATCATACACAGCTGTGACTTGGGAGGACAAACACCATCACTCCCAACACCCTCCCTCCCTTCCTTCCTCCCCCAGCTTTATATGCCCAGCATGACACCAATATGGTGTGGGATACCCCTTTGGTCACTTGGGGGCTGCCCCAGCTGCGTCCCCTCCCAACTCCTTGGCACCCCCAGCTGCTCACTGGTGGGATGGGGTGAGAAGCAGAAAAGGCCTTGGCTCTGTGAACACTGCTCAGCAACAGCTAAAACATCTCTGTGTTATCAACAGTTTTGTTTTCAGCACAAATTCAAAACAGAGCCCCGTAGTAGCTACTGTGAAGGATATGAACTCTGCCCCAGCCTAAACCATCTCACCAGGACTGGCAGCCTCTCTCTCTCTCTCTTTATTCCTGCTTTGGGTGTTTGTAATTCACAAGCAGCAGCAGTCAAGTAGGAAAAAAAGCAGAGGCAGGGAAAATTCTTAAAGCGCCACAAACAACAACAAAGTTGTTTCTCAAAAGAGAACAACAATTTATCCTTCAGAATGAAAATATTTATTACCAAAATAAATTTATTGCAAAAAAAACCCCAATCCTCCACAGATATATTTGCTTATGTTTTTTAGAAGAAAGGAAAGGGATGTTTGATCTTCCCCAAAACACTACCAGCCCCATAACTCATTGCCCCTACGTCACATCACGGCTAGTCCCACATGCCCAGCTGATATATAACAGCCCAGGACTCTGTTATTCCAACATTCCTAGCACAGTATTTCACTTGACTTGGCTAACATTGTCCTTGAGAAAGACAGTAGCAAGCTAACATTTTTTTTCAAAGCCAAGCTTACGCTTTGCATATTTATTTCTAAAATTCAAACTTCCAAACTTTCTAAAATTCCAAACTTCATCCTCTGTTCTATTTCTGACTTTTGCCTACTTTTGACTACTTTCAACTAAGTGCAGTTCCCAATATTTGTTTTCTGAGCTTTGCTAACTTTGGTGGTGTTTGATCACCTAGCTCTGGGACAAGAAAGTTCCTATAGTTTACAGTGGTTATCTTATCTGGGCTTTTTCAAGTTTATAATGACAGTATCTGTACCACCTCTGTCCTCCCATGAAGGACACATTGTGTTCACCACCTCCATTGAGCAATTTTCTATTGTACTGGATAATCACCTTTTATAAAAATATAGTGATTTGTATTTAGTACCTTTTAGCTGCTAGTTATTTCCTAGTTGCTCTACACATGAAGAAGGGTTAACTGTTTCAGACTGCTTAACTTATATAGATTGGTAAGGAAATTCCTCTTAAACAAGCATGCAATAACAAGTGGTGGAGTCTACGCATGAGGATCAATTATTACAATCACTTTCACAGGTTTTATCCTGCTGGAGCCACCAACATTTTGGATTTAAGTTCCTCTTTTTTTCCTCTTTATTCCTATAATTTATATATGTGTGTGTGTATATATATGTATATATGATATCCTGTACGTAAGAAATATACTGTATACTCAAATATTATGTGAAATATATGTGAAATTCAGTCAACAACTCCTAGTTTCACAAAGACTGTAGAAAGATGATCCTTTGAAGCTTGCAGACAATCTCATGATGCTGTGGTAATCAAGTCCCTTTGTGGAAGGATTTCTTCTGAAACTACACAGTTTTTCTGTTTAGTATTCTCAAGGCCCTTTCACAGCCCTCCTTGGAGAGCCATATATTTTCTAGATTAATAGGAATGAATATAAAATATGGAGTTTTCTCATTTTATCTATCTTGGCAGTGTGCCATTTGGATTGACTTCAAATGTCAAGGAATTAATAAGTCTGTTTATTTTTTAATGTAGGAAGGTTGTGCTTTTCTCTAATGGATAAAAAAAGAAAACAGGCTTCCCTTCTTCAAGTCATTTATACCCTTGTTAATTTAAGAAGTCAACAAAGGTTCAGTTCATTTAACAAACTTGTTCAAGTACATGCATGAAAGGATCTTTCATGTTTTAAAATGTAATTAAGCCACTGCCTTTTACTGAGTACAGAGGTAATAAGCAGAACCGAGTTTCGTACATCGCCTAAAAATATTTGAAACACTAATTTTTACAAGCTTGATGCCTCAAAGTTGGAATGAGCTTTCAATCCGTGACAATATTTAATACTAGTAATTTTTTAATGCATAAACACCTACAAATCTGGCTGTCACTGGAAGCAAGAAATAAAGGAAAAGAAGGAGTGGAGGAAATGCCATCTAAAAATCAGGTTCCCAGTTTGAAAAAACACTCCTCTGAAGAAAGATTACATTCAGAAGAAAACTATAAAGCTTCATGTATTTTGTTTTATTTTCTCTCAAAATTAGGCCAGCTCTGTAAGAGCTTTCAGGACAGACAAGCACGTTCTGCTTCATGAAAATTATCTGCCCCCCTCCTTTACAGAGAACCCCCCAGCACACAGCTACTTAAATTGCTCTGTAAATCTGACATCATTACAACTATAGATTATCACAGGTACAGCCACAGTCCTCCATCTCCAGAACGAGTTGTTTATTCATTTCTGTAAATTGGCAGAATTTTTATTTAGGGAGAAATTTGCTGTTACTGTCTCAATTTTTTTTTCCAAACAGTAGTAAGAAAATCAGGATTATATTTTTAATCATCCAGACGATGGCAGTATTTTCACAATTTAGTTACACAGTAAGAGAATATTGTTGAAAAAAAAGGGGATTTCCTGGTCAAAACTCAGGGGGTTTGTCCTTCTTTTTCTCTAATCTTCAATTATTCCTGCATTATCCATTCCTGTCCTTGTACTTCTTTACTTAACAAAAAGAGCTTTACTTAAGATCTTGCTGCTATTCCCCAAGTAACTCAGAAGTGCTTTCTGCAGTGTCTTTCAGCCAGTGTAGCCTCACTTTTCAAAACAAATATTTCTAGAGCAAATAGTGGCTGGCTGGGCACAGATGTGTGGGAAAAGGAAAGGTGACAGGGGACTGTCCTGCCAGCCACCAGCCATCACCCTGCCCCTGGGAAAGTTCAGCAAGGGCAGAGGGAGAAAGGATGTGTGAGGAATGGGGGAGTCCTACCCTGCAGCACTGAAGACACTGGGGTGTTTGAAATAGCCTCTTTTTTTCCACAGAGAGCTTCAGTCCCCTGTGCCATGGGATCCTGGATCAGCCAAGGGAGAAAGAGCCTCTGTTGGTCCCTCCCCACTGGGTTTGGGAGCTGCATTTAAGGAGAGAGCTCATATCCTTGCTCTTGCCCCAGGTGTCCTGCCACCCTCTTAGTGTCCTGCCAGCCTGGCCATCCTGTAGCCCCCAGGACACCCCCTGTTGTGGGCAGCCCCCTCCAGCCACCTCTGACATCTGCTCTCATGATTAAGAAGCTCAGGTTGGGCTGACATCCGACTCCATGTGAGCTCTGTTAGCAGGCACTCAACCACATCTCCCCATAGGCTCAGCACAGGGTGCCTCCCTGGAGCCCACTCAGCTGCAGAGAAGCAGGTGAGGGCAGGTCCCATCCTTTATCAACCCCTTCAGGAGACAGAGCAGCTGTCAGAGGATGGGCAGGGATCTACCCTCCTCTCACCATCACTGCCCGATGGGTGTCCTGCTTGCAAAGCACAGGGAGCCTTGAGCTCCCTGCTCCCTTCTTCTCCTTACCAACCCTATCCCTGTGCTAGGTGCCAAAGGAACACACCAGAAAGTTGGAAACAACTGTTAGCCACATGTTGAGAATGGAAATCAATGTACATACCTTTCACAAATTTTACAGGAGTTGGGGAAGAGAGGGGAAAGTAGGAGATGAAAGCCTGACACCTCGTTAATAATCAGGCTACATGGTCACTTGGTATCAGGGGAAACTGAATTAATGGAGCCACAAAAAATGTTGCCTGCTCAGCTGCTGTGATAGCACTAGGTATATTCCTCACTTTGAGATCTGCATCCTTTACATGGGCTGGGAACCCCTGGGTATTCTCATGTGTGTGAGGCAACAGGCCCTGTGCATGAAGGTGAAAACTAAATCCAGCTGTGTATGATGATTATTGTCTTCTGTCATACAACTCCATTACTAATTTATACATGTTAATTGAAATAATAGAACAATAATCCACAGCATGAGATGAAATATGTATTTTCATCTCTCCTAGTTTCACATAGGGTAGAGTTAATATTTCTTCTCAGTAGCTGTTACAGTGCTGTGTTTTAGATTTAGAATTAGAATGGTGTTGATAGCACACTGATGTTTTGGTTTTTTACTATGTTGTTTTCCACTTGTTTCACACTCTACCAGTGAGGTGGTGCACAAAAGAAACTGGGAGGGACAACAGCTGGGAGACTGGTGACCCGAACAGACCAAATGAAGAGAACATCATGCCCAGTATATAAACTGGGGGGGAGTTATCCAGGAGGGGGCTGATCCAGTTTTGGGAAGGGAAGTCTGTCATTGGTCAATGGTGCTGAGCAGTTACATTGTGTATCACTTGTTTTATCTCATTTTGTTATCATTATTATTAATATTATTTGCCATTATTATTACATTTTACTTTATTTTCAAGTATTAAACTGTTCTTATCTCAACATACAAGATTTACTTTGATTTTCCTCCCCATTCCACCAGGAATAGGGGAAGAGAGGTGGGGTTGAGTGGACAGCTGCGTGGTGTTTCATCTCCAACTGGGCTTAAAACCACAACAGCATCACAGAGTTTTACTATTGCGTGAAGACAGCTTGCTACAGGAAAGGAGCTTTATTTGCAGCACATCGGCCCCCTATTACAAGTTTCCTTTCCCTGAAGCACATGGTATTACCCATGGCCAGAAACAGCATATTTGACAAATAAACAGTGACACAGCACTTCCCCTATCTCTACACCTGAGCTTCGGCTTAACTACAAGCTAGAACGACTCGAGTCACTTTTCCCGTCCACTTGCTGCTGGTCAATCAGGTCTCTATCTTATTTAATGGGTTCATGAAACCACTCCTGCAAAACAGCTCATTCTCCACCACCCGGTTACATCAGAGCTAAACCTGCTTTTTTTCTGGTACCATGACAGAAGGCTTAAAATTAATTCGATACACTTTTTCCCTGACTGGACTACAGTTTTCATACATGTTTCTCAATCTGATCATTATCCATAGATCCTGGATGCAAACTTTACACTCATTCTAAAACCTCTCAACCTCAATGGGTTGCAAATATTTTAGATTAATTTAAATCAACATTTAATTATAATGAACATTACCAAAGTTACAGCTAATCCAATTTAAATGAGTACACTAATTATTATTTAAACAATTGTCTTAAGCAAAAGCCTACCTTAAATTAACTTCCTACTATTTTTGGTTGGTTTTGGTTTTTTTTAATGAGTAGAAAGATATCATAAAGAATGTATTTTGCTATTGTTCATTACTGAGTCTTTCTTTATGTTGATATAGCCACATCTTGTACTCTTCCATAATAAGTGCTGCTGCCTTTCCTTTAGCAGGGTGGAGATGAAGCTTTCTGGCAACCAGTAGTGTCCCAAAAGATGGGACAGGAGCTCTGCCACAGCTTGGCACAGGATTGTGTCCAGGTAGTTCTTGAATATCTCCAGTGGGGGAGACTCCACAGCCTCTCTGGGCAACCTGTTCCTGTACATGGTCACCCACACGGTAAATAAATTCTTCATCATGTTTGGGTGAAATCTCTTTCTTTTCATTTTCCAAATAAAAAAATCTCCAATGTTAAGATAACTTTTCTACATTCACAACCATCTCTAGCACATTCTGTTTTAAAACAATGCTCAAAGACACTGTACACAGACTGAGATGTAAATGGCCTTTGCTGCCGTGACTGTGGCTCACCTGAGAATTCACCTCATTTCATGTTCTAGACAGGCCCATTGACATCCAGGCAGGTAAAATTGAGCCAGGGGGCACAACAATTAGGAGATCTGCAGTTCATCTCTATCAGAACACAATCAGAGGACTCTTTAAAAGATTCTTGCTTAGATGAGTAAGACAAGATACTCCAAGAAAAGAAGCAAGGACTAAGCAGCTGAGATGTCAAAGACTCAAGTTTAATGAGTGTTTACAGCTGACCTTACATAGTAAGTACACAGAATTTTAATCACTTATGCATCCAACGAGTCGTTTGTAGGTTTTTCCATATGCTGTATTTACAATGCTCATAACTATGTTGCTGAGTAATGTTAGGGTTCTGTGCCAGAATCAACAGCAGGCTTCTTTTTCATCTGCTGCCAACTAAATGCTTAGAACAGTTTATCATCCATAAATAATTATATGGTGTATGTAAGAATTTGTTAACTATCAGTCAATATTTTTTTCATTTATGCATTGTGGACATATTCTTTATCTCCTCGGTGATCTTTAGTTAATACTGTTGGTTTTTTCCTTTCATCTATTTCCAAAATAAAGATTACTACAAACAAGTTTACGGTACTCTTACAAGATCTATGGCTGTGAAAATTAGTGTTGCAACATTGTCTTCTTTTCTTGTTCCTGAATTTATGGTTCTTAGTTATTTCAAATCATAAAAGCATCATTGTGGTTATATATACTTGTCTAGAAGAATAGAAACTTCTGAGACTTTCCAGTGTTCAAGTATTCAACAAAACAGATGTGCTTATTACGAATAACTTTAATAAAAATCATCAGCAAAGAAACGAGTGGGAATGGAAACAGGAAAACATGGAGTGGTCTTTCAAGTTTTTAAATCTATTGGGGAGATCTTACCAAGTATATACTAAAAAGTCTGAGACTACAAGCACAAGCATATGATTTCATTTTGTCCTGTTGTCTGGTGCACATTGCAGAGGGAAAAAGGTGGAGGTCTGTTGGAGCAGCTTCACAGAACAAGGAACACTGACAGCACAGACGCCTTTTGTGCCCTCTGCTGCTGCAACATGCAGGGGTGCCAACACGAACTCTTTGTGCCACTGATGGGCAACCACTGAGCGCTGCTTTCAGAAGCCTGAAATGTGGCCATGAGACCTCATAGTGACAGCTAACCCACCCATACTGGCACAAATGCCTGTCAGATGTTTATTGGAAATTTAGAATTCATTCAATAATGTCTCACTTGTTATACAATTGACTAGCTGAGCTGGCAAAACAACCCCAACAAATGCTCTCTATGAAATCAAAAGTAATGAAATATTCCTCTAAGGCCAACTGAAGAAAATGAGGAGGAAGAATTAAGTTGTTCTGACAGTAATAAATAATTACATCTTTTACTGACATTTGCTAATCAGATGGTGTTATTTCTTTCTTCCTTTCCTCCTAGAAATGCATTACTTTAAAAACAGCAGGGAAAAGGAAGAATAGATCAAAATCATATCTGTAATTTAAACTAATTTCTAAATCAAAACAGATGGCAATAGAGATTGTGGAAGAGCTGACTCATCAGCTGAGCTGTATTTAAAAGAGGAAAGACAGAGCAGGGAACATCAGATTATCTCTCAAGAAACTCTTCATCTGTCTGGAAAAATATTTGCAATATGAAAAACCTGCCTCCCCCCCCCACAAAAAGACATATGTTTTCCTGATAGAGATCATGCATTGCAAATTGTAACTTTTCTTTATATATTAGGTCTTAAAAACAAGCAAAGACATTCTAAAATTAAGAAGGGGGTGAAGCAAAACCACCTGTTTTAATAACTTAGCCAGAAGAATATGCCTTGGCTTTCGTGGAGAGTTTTACCAGCATCAGAGCTTCAGTGATGACCCAATCATTACTACATTTGGTAATAATGTTTATATTTAATACCTGTTTTTACTACAGGTATAAATAATCACCAAAGCATATTTTGTTGTAAAGCACAGTTAAATTATTTCAAGCTTGATTCATCTTGCAGAATTCTTTGGGATTATTCAGTATAATTTGCAGCAACTCTTTTCTTTACAGTAATTCTTTAACAGGCGTTCTCAGTCATGCTTTATATTTCAGGTGAGGTTTTTTTCCTTTTTTTAGCTATACACATGGAAACACCTAGAACTATGCAACTGGCTAGCTTTTAGGAGAATTCATGCCTAATGCTGACAGAGTGATATAACACTGGAGTATAAGCTTGGTTTTCCATTGGGGTCCACGTCGTAGAGTCATTATTGTCATGAAACATGTAAATTTTGGGCTTTTTTTTTTTACTCACATGCATGACTATGATCTCTCCTGAAAAGTGAAAACCTAGCCTGTGTCTGGGTAATACCTTCTTATCTATTTATTTTTTTGAATTCTTGAGAAATACTACAAAATAGCCTCCCACCAGCAAGTCTCTGGTGATATGCCTGGTTCCAAAGTAAGTTTTTCATCTTTAATGAAAAGGAGAAGTCACGTTTCAGCGATCTGATAAACTTACACAGTGAAATCACTGGCCTGGTAAATGAGGAGACAGTATCTGATGTTGTCTCCCTAGACTTCAGGAAGATCTTTGGCACTGTCTCCCATAAAATCATCATCATGAAGAACCCGGTTAGGAGTTGAATGAGCAGACAGTGAGGTGGATGGAAAACTGGATGGCTGTGCCCGAGGGTGGTGATCATTGGAAAAAGGATAGTTGGAGGCCACTAAGTACTAGTGTGTATACCAGGGTGTGCTCTGTCCCATTTAACACTGTCATTCATGGTCTGGGTGATGGGACAGAGCACTTCCTTGGCAAGGGTGCTGATGACACAGAACTGGGAGAAGTAGCTGATGTTGGCATGCAGAGGCACCTTGAAAGACTGGAGAAATGGAATCATGGAATTGAACAAGGGGAAGTGCAAAGTCCTGCACTTGAGGAGGAACAATGCAACCACCAGGGCAGGCTGGGGAGTGCCCAGATGGAAAGTAGCTTGGCAGAAACAGACATAGGGGCCCTGGGTGACACCAGGTTCAGCATGAGCCAGCCATGTGCCCTCACAGCAAAGGAAGGCTTAAAGGATCCTAGGCTGCTTCAGGCGAAGTATTGCCAACATGTGGAGGGAAATTATCCTGCTCCTCTACTCAGCACTGGTGAGGATACACATGAAGTGCTGGTTCCCATTCTGGAATCCCCAGCAGGATGTGAACATATTAGAAATAGTCTAGCAAAGAACCACTAGGATAATGAAGGGACTGGGGCATCTCTCTTACAAGGAATGGCTGAGAGAGCTAGGTCTGGTCAGCCTGGAGAAGAGAATGCTCAGAAGGATCTAATCAGTATGTAGAAATAGCTGAAGGGCAGGCACAGAGGAAAAGCCAGGCTCTTTTCAGGGGTGCCCAGCGTCAGGACCAGAGGCAATGGGCACACACTGAAACACAGGATGTCGCCTTTAAGCATCAGGAAGCAATTGTTCACTGTGACGGTGACCAAGCACTGGCATGGGCTGGCTAGGGAGGTTGTGGAGTCTCCAAGGAGATTATAAAAGGCCATCTGTATATAGTCCTGGGCAACCAGCTCTAAGTGGCCCTGCTTGAGCAGGAGGTTTGGACAATATGACCTTTAGAGGCCACTTCCAACCTCAACAGTTCTACAATTCAAACTCCTTTCCTTTTTCAAAGACATTTTATGCAGGCATTAAATGTCCTGACATTGTAAAATAAACTTTAAAAATTCAAAATAAACTGTTTCCCTATTGCACTTGTCTATTCATTACTGTGACTGCTTGTATCAAGTTTTTCGTTATAGTAGGGGACTTTATAATGTATATTTCTAAAGATATGCGTTACAAAAGCCTATTACAGTTTTTGAACTACTACATAAAAAACGTCAACTTAGTTTGAGTCATTTTTATTCTTCTTCACAGGTTTATGCAAGATCTGTGTACCATATTTGACCATCACAGAGCAGAGAACAATATAGATTGATTGGAAAAACATATCCAGCCATGCTACATTGATTCTGTGCATCAAACTGTAATTTACAAACCTTTCAATACTATTCTGTGGTTTTAATAATCCTTTATGGAGAACTACATTGAAAACCTTGGGTGAAATATTGTGGATTACTTGGACCTTGTCTTGTGTATTTAATTCCTGAGGCCATGGGGAGATATGACAAAATCCGTATCACATCTTCAAACATAAGGGACTATTTAACTGGAGGAGGAGGGGGATGATTATGCATTCCTGTTTTAGCCTTTTTTCCTGCAGCCTTGTCTGATTGATTGGTACAACTAAATGGTAGCCAAAGCACATATTACTTTTCCTTCCAAGTTTTGCACAATCCCTCTACCTTTCATTATTCCCGTTCCCAGTGTCCATTCTGTATTGCAGCCTGGCAGAGGATTTTCACTAATTCCATGCCCTTTATACTCAAACTTCCTTTTTCTTCTGCTTTCCAAAATTAAACTTTAATTTCACTCCTCTCTTTTAAGCCCCTTATTTGCAGCCCAATCAGCCTCTACTGCTCAGGCCCTGTTCAGACAGCCTGCACTCTTTCTCAGCAATCAGTCAGACACAAAGTACTCCCTGGACCTCTGATTCTGATGACACCACTCCTGACTGGAGAATTGTTTGCCGTGGTACTGACAACTTTCAGGCATATGCCTGGTCTTAGGGAGACTGACAAAAGTCTGCATTTAGCCATGCAACAAAGCACACCTTGTTCAGTGAGGGTCTCATTCTCTGTCCTGGTATTCTGGGATGAAAGGCAGAAGGTGGCAGGCCTTCCACTTTCAACTGCACAAGAAAATTTTGCCATTCTTCCCAAATGGTTACTTTTTTTCCTATTAATATAGCCTGCTTATTTATCAGTTGTGATAATTTTTTTTTTGTTAATTTCACCTTTCAATGACTACCTTTAGTTGTTCATTTTCATTGCTTTATTAATGGAAGATTAAACTGAAATTATTATTTTCTAATGTAGCATTCAGTATAAGGCTGTATATGTGACTACTGATTTTCAGTATATATTCAGTATATATTCAGTATATGTGACTACTGATTTTCTAAAATAAAAATGTAAATATGAGTCATTTAGTTATTTAGGTAAATGTCTATTCCCCCTTGAATCCTGCTAAATTCATTACCTCAAATCTGTTGATCCTTCTTTGAGAACAGACTTGGGGCCTCTTAGGTTGTTCCCTCTATAACTCTTGAGTTCTTCTGGCAATGAACCACTTGGCATTTATTATGCACTTGGGCCATTTGCTCTTTTTAGTTTTAATTATGCTACCTTTCACTTGGGAAATCCTACGTTTTTTCATGAATAGAAGGAGGTAAATTAGAGGTACCTAATCAGCCTTCTCCACAACACTACCTTTTCAATATATGTGTCTTTTCGCTATATAAGTATCATCTTATTTGCTCTTTGTACCAGCCTGTCCTCTAAATCTATATTTAATCTCTACATCTCCTATTGCATTTATCAACTGTTAAGCGTTCTGTATTATAAGTCACATTGTATACTATGAGTTAGGAAGCAAAGAAAAGATAACTGTGGGAAAAAGAAAAGAAGAAAAAAAGAAAGAAAAAGAAAAAGAAAAAGAAAAAGAAAAAGAAAAAGAAAAAGAAAAAGAAAACGAAAACTGTGTGGGCCACTCTGTATAAGAGTATGTATAGAGGACTAGGTTAGGAAGAAGATTTTCCACCTTTTAAAGTCATGTGAGATCAGAACCTCAGTCTGTGCTCAAAGAAAAATACTATTTTTTCCATGTGCAAATACCTGCCTCTTATCAATGTAGGTCTGCCAGTGCTTGTCTGACCGACAGCCAACCTATGTAGCAGATTCAAAAGGTATTTCTTGTTAACATCCTTTTGGATTTTAAAACTGAAAGTAGCCCTGGTATGGCACAGGTATCATGGCAAGTCAACATAAATGGGAATGCCCACAGAGTTCAAGCTTGCTTTAATTTAGGCTTCTTTCTTCTTCAGAGCATGTGTAAATTTATGTGTAGCAGGTGTATGCACACACATATACCAACAGATGGATACATAGTCAAAAAATGCACTCAATCCTGCTAAATTTGAACTATACCATAAAAATGTAACAAATTATAACCCGTAACAGGTGAGGGATAGTCCTAATGTTTCAGGTATTATATGTGTCTTACTCACTGGAAAAAAATTTCTGTGAAAACCTGAGTCCTGAAATATATTTGCGTATTCCTAGGTTCAGTATTTTAAGCATGCACCTCACTGGTCCATTCTCTAACTCACCTGACATACTACTGAGAAAACACTGTTCTCCTCTGTAACAGCATGGAGAGTATTCTCTTGTATTTGCTTTTTGTCTTGAGTCCATGCCCAGAAGGCAGCATTTGTATGGTCTCAGGACATGGCAATGCAGAGTCACTTACGTACAGTTCAGCTAGTCCGGCCAGGACTGCTTGAGCTACTTCTTGGGTTAACAGCAGAGTAAACTCTGAGTTTACATAAACAAAACTGGGAGGAGCTGTTGACTCCCTTGAAGGCAGAGAGGCCTACAGAGACACCTACACAAATTAGAGGATTGGACAATCACCAACCATAAGAAGTTCAACAGGGGAAAGTGTTGGATTCTGCACCTGGGACAGGGCAACCCTGGATGTACTGACAGAATGGGGAATGAGGTGCTGGAAAGCAGCAATGTGGAAGAGGACCTGGAGATCCTGGTTGACAGAAAATTGGACATGAGTCAGCAGTGCCCTGGCAGCCAGGAGGGCCAGGTGTGTCCTGGGGTGCATCAGGCACAGCATTGCCAGCCACGCATGGAAGGGGATTGTCCTGCTCTGCTCTGGGACAGCCTCACCTCGAGTGCTGGGGGCAGCTTTGGGTGCCACAATATGAGAAAGACATGAAGCAGTTAGAGAGTGTCCAAAGGAGGGCAACGAGGATGGTGAAGAGCCTTGAGGGGAAGCCACATGAAGAGTGGCTGAAGTCACTTGGCCTGTTCAGCCTGGAGAAGAGGAGACAGAGTTACAACTGCAGTTACAACTTCCTCGTGAGAGGAAGAGGAAGGGCAGACACATCTCTCCTCTCTGGTGACCAGTGACAGGACCCGAGGGAATGCCCTGAAGTTGTGTCAGGGGACATTTTGTTCGGATATTAGAAAAAGGTTCTTTACCCAGAGTCGGACACTGGAATGGGCTTTCCAGAGAAGTGGTCACAGCACAGCAACCAGATTTCAAGAAGCATTTGGACAATATACTCAGGCACACAGTGTGGCTCTTGGGGATGGTGCTGTGCAGAGACAGGAGTTGGACTCGATGATCCTGCTGCATCCCTTCCAACTCAGCTTATTCTATGATTCTGTGATTCTGTAAAATAGTTTTTCTAAAATTTGCCTAAATACAGAATTAAATGAGCTACACATCCATCTGGACCATTTCATTTTATTTGCCAGAGTAGCATGACTTTGGGAGCTGCCTGCAGAAAAAAACCCAAAAACATTTCAGGAAATTTTGGGAAGTCATTAGGCTTTGTAAATTGGCATCCACATGTTGAAAATCTGATTCTAAGAATCAAATCTAGTCAAACTGCCAGATATCATAAACTACAACTACAAACACATTTTTCTTCTACAAAAGAAACCATGCATATTATATATCAAATACTCACAAATAGCTATTTTCACGCACTGTACAAACATATGCAGTTAATTTTCAAAGGATCTATTTTTTTGTTTTCACACTGAATCTATTAGTGTTTAATTTATGAACACAAAAAATGGCTAAGTATGAAATAAAATATTACTGTATGAATTAGTTGCCCGTCCTTCAACCAATGACACTTAAAGTCATCCTTGGCTCTTTTATTGTATCACAAGGAAAATAATTTCATTAAAATCAGAGGCACAAAATTTTCCTTTGTTTTCTTTACGTCATCCTTTGCAGACTACATATAAATAGGAACTTTTAAGTTGAGTCTGTGTGGTGCTTACATAAAGTCTAAAGCTGGATTATACTAAGAACTTCTTTATTTTTTCCTCTAAGTCTCATGTCTTGTAAGTTTGACTGCTCCCAGTTCCAACTGTAGCAAAATCCCAGAAGCTGGCATTGTGCTGTATTTGGGAAAAAAAGTGGAAATAATGAAAGAGGTCCCTTACCACTGAATGGTGTTAATATATTACACCAGAAATTTCACCGGTGAGCTGGAAAAAAATCAACAAAACTGTCAAGTAGGAAGGCCTTTCTGTTGCTTCTCACAAGGGCTTTTACAGTCTGAGAATATGAATCTTATCACCTCTACAGTAAGTAAAGTTCTTCTGTGCTTAAAATTTTGTAAGGCAATAGAAACAAAAGCTGAGGGTATAGTGCTTTAAGAAGCATTGCTTGTCAACATAATGAGAGTGACAGCAGATTGAGAAAAGGGTAAGATTAACCACAAGGAAAAAGTACCTGTAGGTCAAACCCCAAAAACTCCTCAAAAATATAAACAGCATTGACTTAACAGAATTCAGATGCTTAAAAAAACATTCTGATAATTCAGAAAAATCATTGACTTAGTTACAGCGCTGGATAACATCTGTCTATAATGCTCACTTGCAAATATCACAGAATCATAGAATGGAAATTAAAGATCGTCTAGTTCCAACCCCTTGACATGGCCAGAGACAACTTCCACTAGTGGAAGTTGCTCAAAGCTCTACCCAGTCTGGCTTGAATGCTTCGAGGCACATCCACAACTTTTCTAGCAACCTGTACCAGTGATTCACCATCTTCACAGTGAAGAATTTCTTCTTAATATCGAATCCAAACCTATTCTTGCTTAGTTTAAAGCCATTATCCTTTGTCCTATCACTATACATCCCTGTAAAAAGTCCCTCTCTGGCTTTATTTTAGGCTCCCTTTGGGTACTGGAAGGCTCCTAAAAGTTCTCCTCAGAGCCTTCTCTTCTGCAGGCTGAAAAACCCCAGCTCTCTCAGCCTGTTTTCACAGGAGAGGTGCTCCAGCCCTCTCATCATCTTGGTGGCCTCCTCTGGACCTGCTCCAGCAGGTTCACATCCTTTTTATGTTGGGGACCCAAGAGCTGGACACAGAACTCCAGATGGGGTCTCATGACAGTGGAATAGAGGTGAAGAATCACCTCCCTTGCCCTGTTGGCCATGCTGCTTTTTGATGCAGCCCAGGGTACAATTGTCTTTCTGGGCTGGGAGTGCACATTGATGGCTCATGTTGAGCTTCTTGTCAACCAACATCCCCAAGTCTTGTACTTGGCCAAGAAACCGAACGTTAGAATAAATAAATAAATAAATAAATGGCATTTTCTCTTACAATAGCAGTTGTTTCTAGTCATTATGACTGGAGCACAAGATGTTCACTACCATCAAAATCACTCAGTGTCATTCCAAAGAAAAGCTGCCACACAGTTTTGTTTGCATTTTGAATCAACTTTTCTTAATTTTGGTTGATTAGGTGTAACTTGAACTCTTTTGGTTTATCAAACCACGATGCCGTGAAATGCCTCCTAAAACCACTTGATGGCAACAAAGCAATTCAGATACTAAAAGAGTTTCTGGTTTATGTATATCAAGGTCTACATGTTCAAACAATTTAAAACATTTAAACTAACATATAAGTACTTGAAAAAGCCTGAATAACAGCCTTTGTCTTTAGAGGAACTTATATTATTTATATTTCCTTGATTACTGTTTCAACTTTCAAACAACAACTCTCAAAAAAGAGTAACTATCAAAAAGGTTACTTCAAAGCCACCTGCTACAAGGCTGTGTGTCAGAGATGCAAAATGATACACCTCCCAGCAAGTCAGCTTTCTATTCAGATGGGAGAACTGCATTAGAAGCTCAGTTTGATTTCCAGCAGTGGCAGCCGTGACAGAAGGAGGACCAGAACTGCTTGGGATCTGGCAGTGCACTGCAAGGAGAATCACGGGTTAACACATCCACCTTTGGGCTGCTCTGCACATGACAGTCTGGGTACTAAAGCAGCCACTGTTCCCCAGATTAGCTAGGACAGCCAAGGGAAGAGACTGTGGCATGAAGATCTGATAGCAGCACTTAGCCTGGAGCAATGGACAGAAAAGTACAGATGAGAGAGTCTATCTAATTTATTGCCTCTATGGACATGTAAAAACAAATAGGAAGGTGCCATATTCCTTGAAAAAAACCACAAACACCTTCCACTTGTCTTCCATTTCAAATCTATACCCAAACCACATTAGAGTTATCTCCAAATTGGTGGAGTGACAGATACAGCATGAGGGAAGAAAATGTATCTCTTCTTGAGCTTTTTATAGATATAATCCATATCAAATTCAGATTTAGCAATTTTTATAGATTAATTTATTTTGTGACTAATGACAACCAAGGTTAGCTAAAAATAATAAGACTCAAGCAGAACAAAATAGGTGGCTTCCTCAATTTGAAATACATTTCTTTTTCACAAGAACTATTTATCCTTTTAAACTGCAGTTTTGTTACTCTGTAGGGCTGCAGGCTTCACATACTCAGTAACCCCTGGTAACTACATCTTCTGTTATGCAGACATATTTGTATACCCTTTCTCCATAGGACAGCTCATCACATTTAGGATGCTTTTACAAACAGAATCGTAGTTTTTATCCCATGTTTTAATCTGCCATGTATTTTTTTTTTTTTAATAAATAGTGCCTCCTATAGAAAAGGACTCAAGAACATCCTAACATTAACAAGCTGGAAACATTAATATGGTGGAACATTCACTTATTTGACCGGATGGCTTGTGGTGCATATTAAATCTGAGGAGATCCTGAAGATGTGGATGCTGTACAGCCTGCAGTGTCTCTATCCCTCCAGTGACCATTTATTTATTACAGCTCCCACATAGCATATGAAGGGATAGGTCAGCCTCCAGACATCCCCTCTGCCATGAAAGGCAGGAAGTTTTTTAACAGCCCCTCACCTGCCCCTTTGCAGCTGCTATCAGTTAAAATTTGTCCTTGGGCTAAAACCTAGGAAGTGTCTTTGTATGTGCTTTGGTAAAGAGAGCTCATGGTTTCTGTCACAGTGTCTACTGCTTACTTCACAGCCTGAATGATTCAGTCTGAAACTTGGTTTCCCTGCCTTTCACCAACCCTACTGATCTTCCTAAGTATGGCAGCTGTCCCTTACAGCTCCTTCTTCCACCGTGTAAATCATCCCTGAAGCCAAACCCACTGCGACTTTTAAATTCCTCTGAAAGTCTCTCTAGTAACTTATTATTATATAGATTAGGTTTAGCATTTCATTACCTAATCAAAAGGAAGCTGATTCAATCATCACCAGTCAAAACAGAATAAAAATAATAGAGATTTAGCAGCAATTATTGCTGATGTAATGAGATATCTGCAAACTGTAGGCACTGAATTAGAAATTACCTAGCGAAGTACTGTAAATACAAGACTGGAGCAAACTTTTCATGCATAAGTATGTGAGATAATTTGTTTCATTTCAGTAATTGAGCCACTGAGGCTGTCATTCAGCTTCATTTTCAAAAAACAGTAACCTCCTGGGATCAGGAGTACTCCCATCAGACGGAAATAGAGCTGGAGTGCCAGCACTGGTGTAACTCCTGGGTTGCCTCTTATGTTCCTGTAGGCAACTGGAATGAACCAGTCCAAATGCCTGTGCAAGGGCCAGTTCAGCTCCTTGTTATCCCATCCTTCAGAGTGGATGTGGTCAGTGTTTGCCTGTCTGGTACATAGGAGTGCATATCAGATGTGCTAACTTTTTGAGTGACAGCATTTCTATTGTTGTAACTGCCCTGTAACTTTTAACCTCTAACTATCTAAGAGGGACATGAACTTTTAGAAAGGCTTCAGTTTTAGGTAATGAACTTAGATAAAGGCATGTTGGAAGGAAAAGTGCTATGAAACAAAACACAGTACAGGGAAAATTCTTCCATAGGGAGCAGCTGAAAAAAAGAGGAACTTCCTGTGATTACTAGTAGCTGTACCAAATGATACCTTTTTTCTATAAGGAATAGAATAAAAAATAATAGAGGATGCTTACCATTACAAATTATAGACTCCCCCCAAACTGAAAGTAGAAATATGCAAGGCAGAAGGGACTAGAACCCTATTATCCTCCTGGCCTAACCCATAAAGGAATTTCTTTCTATTTTACCTGTATGAATCTGCCACTTCTACACATCCAAGATGCAACAAGAATTTCATAAACCCACTGCTTTTCTCTCCATGTTGTGACTGTCTAAGAACTGAAGTTCCCTGTGTCCTGATGGGTGCTCCAGTGGGCAGAGGGCTGATATCATACAAAAGACTGCCACCACAAGGGTCTAATAGAGCCTAGCAAATTCACCCAAGACACCTGATGAGACAGAGCAGGTGGACTGATCTTTCATTACCCATCGCTTTTATGGGACTTGAACAAGTTTGGCAGGCATTTCCAGGAATTTTGGAAATATTCCTTGTGGATACAAGTTTTGAGAGTTTTACTACATACAGTCTTTCAAGTGTACGTGTTAGGACATGAGGAACTTTCCTTCTCCACTGAACACAGAGCATCTCTCTTCCCCACAACACGGTTGGAGCTTGTACATCCTACCTTGAGTTTGCTGGAAGTTTAGAGCTTAGATGCAGTCAGCTACTAGAGCTGAGCTGACACACCATAGCTCTGTAAACCACATTAAGTTGATTGTATGTCTGAGCCTGGAGAATTGTCCTACATAAAGGCAATGTTATTTTTCTGATGTTATTTTTCTGACACGAGGTGTATCATTGGATGCTATGAGGCTCAGCACACTGAAAATGCTGAGTCTCAATGGCTACCTCATATGAAGGGTAGAGAGCTACATAAGGAAGTGCAAGGTAGTAATGAATCAACCACATTTCTGTTAAATCAATTAGGCTAGTTTAGATACATTTGAATCTACCTCCACTCTCCTTCTTGTTGCTGTCATTCTAACTGTATATTTTTACAGGTGTCTCCAACGTTCAAGTAATCTCTTAAGCAATTAGGATTTTCTCATGGTGCCTTTTTTTTTTTTTTTTTTTTTGTAATTTATGAAACTAGCTTACATATTTTGTTTTGTATTTTATCAGAAAAAGCAAATGTTTTATATGTTGCTAGCTCCCACACTAGCAAGGAACATCAGTCCATTTCAGTTAGGTGGACAGAGCATTCTAGGTATATAGCATAGGAGTCGTGCTGTGATGGGTATGCACTGCACACTGGGTTTTGGATGTCTTTATTTTGGCTGTTACTATCTTTCATTTAAGATGCCACTAACTAAGTCATGGTTTGACTTACTCAGAGTTGCTGTGTCAATAGCAAATATAGCACTCAAACCATGTGAAATACAAATCCTGTGTTTGTTACTGCTGTTCTTTCATCTTGTTTAGATGCATTCATATTAATGAAGAGCATAGTACTGAACTGAAATACTAGGTCTGTAATTGCACCCTATGCTCAAAGCACTCCTAAGGCAAAAATATTATTAGCAGATCAATAGTTTCCATTTTCTTTCCAAATGTAATGCCCTACCTAAATTAGCATTTCTGACCCTCCTTTTATTTGTTTGTTTGTTTTTTGGTTTGTTTGTTTGTTTTGGTTTTTTGTTTGGTTTTTTTGTTGTTTTTTGTTTGTTTGTTTTTGTTGTTGTTTGGTTGGTTTGGGGGTTTTTTGGGGGTTTTTTTGAGTGTTGCAGAAATATGTGTTTTCTTCAAGCTTGGATTTATATTCAAGCTGGATTAAGTAAAATTTTAAATCCCTAATTTTCAATCTCCTTTTTTTCAGATACTAATCTATCTCTTCTCACACAGCTGCAACATAATGGATTCTAGAAGTGAAGGTAAGACCAATATGGCATAATTGCACAGTTAGGAGAAATTAGAGACTGCTTTGACTCCAGCATGTTTATGCAGACTAATTAGAAAGAAAAATGGATTGGATAAGATATTTATTTAGTTTCAAACATCAGCATCCTCAGACTGTAGGTAAAATAGGATCACTAAGGAAATATCTCCAAAAATACCTCAGCAGAAGATAATACAATTTGCTCTCATGACATTCATTTGCATTTGGTAATAAGGCTTGTTACTGTGAGTACTGCTAAGCCAAAATTTACTTGGCTCCGTTCTTTCCCTGCACAGCCCTCCCTCCTGTTTCACAATTTAGTTGGTTGGTTACGCTGACCAAAATGTTGCAAAACAGAGGCAGAGAGGCAAAATGAGACTTGATCAGCAGATGTCAAAAACCATCTGCAATCATGTTATCATCCTGGTTATATAAGCAGAAGGGAAGAGGAAAAAATCAAGTGAAATTTGCTGTAACTTTTAAAAGGAAGGAGATTCTGTTTGTGCTCTGAAGAGGGCGATTGCTATTTATTGTTTGATACAAGTTTGTAACAGCAAAAATAACCTTTCAAATTGGAAACTGTGGGTGGTACAGTGTCACCAAAGAGCTGCAAGAGCAACTGGCACAGAGGCTGAAATATGCCCCAGGGCATCCAGTTCAGAGCTTCTGAAAGCTGTTGTGATTTCTGTTAAAAGTTACTATATATCTGCATCTCATTTTAAGGTATTTTTTTAATGTTTTGTCATACAAACTTACTTCTTAATTGAACAAAACCAGTGTATTTCCAAGATTTCTGTCTTCAAACAGAGACAGAAGGTGAAAGTCATGCAATGGTAAAGGATAACTGATTAGAGCTGGCCTGACACACCACATAAGCAACATACCGCAAAGCAAACTCACAGAAAGTATGTTGGTACTCCAATAAATATTTCCTAGTGTAAATTCTTCACTGGGTGAGGAAAATTTTTAATTTGAAAAAAGTGTCTAAATCTTTGAAGGTCAAAAATTTCTATCAGAGACCTTGGGATCATGCAGAGAAAGCAGTTGCTGTGATGTGCATATGTCAGCATGTTTTAATTCTGCCTTCCCTACGTCTTTACGAACACAAAAATAGCTGCGTTCCCGTGTTCCTCAGGCTCCTCTTGGTGTTTATGCAGGGGGTTAATTAGGCAGGGAGGAAGAAGGCACAGTTTTGAAGTTGAATGATATGGAAGGTCCCAGAGCAAGCAAAGGAAGGCAGATGAAATCTCACACGCACACCAAGCTTTTTCATTGTGTGGGACTTCTGAGGTCCCAGTATACCAAACCCTGTAGTATCTGTAACTGGAAAAAATGTCATGCACCGCCTACTGAAGCCTGGGAGGTATTTTGTGTTTACTTTTTCCTTCTAGTTTTCTGACTAGAAAAGCAGGTTGTAACTACTGTCAGGTTTTGAACCATGTGAGCAAAGGTAATGATGCTTTTACTGGTGTACAGCCAACGGGCACTACAATCCCACGCTGCACCATATCCCCAGTATCATTGATTTCCTCTTTTGTGCAGGCCAGGTTATGTTTGTAGGTGGGACTGCAGCTACCAGAACCATGTGAATGGGCAGGAGAGGAGCTGCAGAACCACCACAATACTGGTGGAAATGTTGGTGCAGAAATGTAACCCTGGGGCAATTCTCGAGCAATGGCTTCTCTTTTTGTCCATATGCTTAGACCTCCTTCCAGGAGCTTTTCCTGCAGAAGGAGAGGATCTTCCCACACTGCACTGCTCCCCTGCTGATCCCCCATCCTGTAGGGTCTGGGATGTCACATCAAGAACCATATGAAGCCTCTTAACCACACCATCTCACACTCCTCAGAGTTTTCAACATGCCCATGAATCAAAGCAATCCTATTTTTTTTTTAAGCCTTGAAGGAATGAATACATCTATTCTGCTAGCTCCTGCATTCTACTTTTAAGAAGGATGGATAAAAAGTAGTGAAAATTCAGTAGTATTTCATGCTCAGCAGTGTCACACATTTTCACTGACAGGAAAGGACTACCACTAAGCAAAATGCAACTGTAAATACATGGCCCAAGAGCAGGGCAGATTTCATTAGGAGAAGAGGTACAATAGTAGCCAAAGCCTCAGTGGAAGCCTGTAAAGAGCCTAGTGAAAAGCAGGTTGGCTGTATCTGTGGAGACAAACAGGAGGCTAAGGAACCATTTATCCTCCCCTTCAATGAAGAACTTTTTCAGGGTACAATTAGCCTTAGTTGAAGGTGTGACTAAGTAACTGTTTGGAGACCCAAAAAATTTTACTGTAATAGATCAGAAACTGAATTTCACAATCTCTGGAAGCCAGAACTATGCCTATGTATTTTATCCAGAAGGCTTTTTGGCTCTGACAAAACTATGACTGCAAACTTTGAACCTAGATCTTGAAAAGGCAAAAGCTACAATAAAAACAAGAGCTCATCCCAGGTTTGCAATAGAGCAGTAAAATTGTCATGACACAGTCCAAAGCGACCTGTTTATATCTGCTGACCAGTGATTTACTTTTGCTTCCTAACCTCATAGGGTTGCACTTCCCAAAAGCATTTTAGTCATCTGAGCTGAGGTTTTTGTTTCAGCAACTAAATACTTACAACATTTCCAGTGGTAAGTAATTTCAAAGTCCTGCCAGGGATCTATCTTGGAACATATTTCTTCTGTAGTTATATGCTTTCATCCGGAAGTATTATGCATTCAGTCGTGTCTGATATCATCCAGAGATACCTGCTGGCAATTTCAGACCTCATGAGCTGTTATTTGCATGCTTGCATATGCCAGAAACTATGTCCTAATGGCCTTTGTGATGTCTCTGGCTCTCCTCCCTCTCTGGGGTAAAACTTGCTTCAGAGAGGGTTTGATCTGAGATTATTGCTATTTTTTGGGTTTGATCTGGTGATTGTTGTTGGTGCTGCATTTGCATTCTTTAGTTGGTTGTATGTTTGTTTCCATTTAGAGTAAGAATGGAATTTTTTACAAAAAAAAAGAAAAAGGTGATGACGATGTTGTTTGTGGTTAAGTTCAGACCCACTGAGCCATTTGAAAATTATCTCTGAAGTAAGGAATGCCTCATTTCTGCCTTTGTCTGCCCTCCTTTGTCTCTGCTCTGTCCATGATTTTCTGTATTGGGTGTCCTGTACTATCACATGGCAATGGATATGTCTGGGGGTTTTATGGAAGGAAATTCAGTCCTTACATATCAGTTTCATGACTAGTCTTTACTCCTGAAGTCCAGCTAATACTGGAGGAAGAGCAGAAAGACTACACTGAGGAAGGCTGAATGAAGCCCAGATGAACCCAGGGAAAGCTTAGAAGGCTTCAATTTGTGCTCCCCCAGGCTCAGAGGCAGACCCAGGACCTGTCAGAGCTGACAAGGGTCTGCTCAGGAAGTCTTCCCTGGCAGCTCTGCCCTGGAGCTGTATCCTTCTGACCTCTGCTCAGTAATTCCTTAGGCTGCCAGTGCTGCAGCCCTAATGATGTATTTTTCACGGGGTTGTTTCAACTATGTTTTTTAAGGCAGATCTCTCAGATTTCTCTTGGATCCTGCAAGAAATAAAATAAGAGGATTTTTCTATTTTGAAAGTGCTCTGTCTCTCTCTGCCATCAGAGCTGGTCATGTTACTCACTATGACCAATTAACTGGCAGTTAAACTCTGCTCTGTTCACAGATTGTTCCTGATCCTGCTTTATACTGATATATTTGTTACTTGGAAGGGTTAGACCAAGCATATTCATGATTCTCTTTGATCCCTGCATTATTCATAAATTGATCATAGCGACTATTCAAGTGCTTAATCAAAGCTGGATTTAATCAAAACACTTCTGCTTTGTCGTTAGTCACTTAAAAAGTCACTTGATGTTGCCTTGCCACTGGAGCTATGACTGCAAGTATTTCATCTGGCAGTGATGGGAAGCAGTTTTCCTTTTCTCATACATCAGAAGTGAAAGAAAAGACCATGCTTCTGACGTGGGCAGAGCTTCAGCACCTTCACCAGTAGGTATTGCCACAGAAAACTGTTGTTAAAAAACAAATTACTTCTGCTTCAACAAAAGTTGAATGATAGAATAACTTCTTGATGTTAGTAATCATGATTAAAAGCTGAAATTTGCTTTCTTAAAATAGTTATCTACACCACATTTTCAGCTGTTGGAGCAAGGAATGATAAGAGGGCAGGTATAGGCTAATCAGATTCTTGTTCAGTTAACAGTCTCCCAAACCATTTTTTCATTAATTTATCGGTTCTGCTTAATGTGGTGCATGCAACTTATCATACGTTGAAATTCCTGTCAGTGACGACTGGATAAATGGAAGCTAAAAGGCCAGCAGCTGATTAAAGAACTTGTATGCCAACATAGATGAAGATGCACTATCAGTCTTGAAGACCCATCACAGCTCAAACTCCAATCCTTGAAACTCTTTCTTCAGCCCCCTTTGGTGCAGTTCCTGCCTCTCACACACTGCTCTGCCACCCATCCCAGGCATACAGGGCTGGGCCAAGCCCCATGTGGGGAGCACAGACACAGTTCTGTCTGTGTTCTCTCTGTGGCTGTCTGTGTCTATATGCACATGTGCAGTGTGTACATGTGCTCTATGTGTGCCTACCAGGAATATGTGCTCAGCCTGTCACTGCTTGCACGGAGACGTGGCAGCTTCACCTCTGCCAGTTTCCCAGATTCAGCAGCCCCCTAACATGTGCACCATGAAAAGCACACAGCAGGTAGTGCTATGTACCAAAGAAACCATTAATACCTTCCTCTTAATCATTCAAGAACAGGTCTTTACAAAAAATCCCATTTAATCAAATGATCTGTAGTATAAAAGTGATTTACAGAGGAACAGATGTGTCCTGCGTGTTCTCATACAGCTATAATTGAGGGAATATATAATTCCCACTGAGGGAAGCAGGTATCCAGCACATCTACATTTAAATGTGTTACAGTTAGCACCTCATTCTTCTCTTTCCTCTACTGAAGTACCCCAAATGCTCATTTCCAGTGAATTCAGAAACAAAACAGAGTGAAAGGACTTTTTAAGAGAAGAGAACAACACCTATTGGAAATACAGGGGTAATCATTTCAGGTTTTTTCTCTCATTTAGAAATAAACCTCAGCATCAGGCTTCAGCCACAGAAAATACAATGAATATTTCAGAAAACTTTTACTGGTATTTCTACTCATAGCAATGCTTCAGGTTTTGTAATCAGATTTGCCTCCAAATTCTTGTAGCAACAGTTCTTGGAAACAGTACCTACAACCTTGCAGCCTGGCCAGCAAGAGAGACAAGCATTTCTGCAGAGCATTCAGATGTGAAGACCAGAGTGACCTCCTGCAATGATTGTTCCTCTCCACTTACCCTACATGAAGCACAAAGCAATTGCCACTGACCTTGATGTTTCAAGGATGTATCTAACCTGAGATAGGATATGCCACATTTTATTTGTGGAGATGATGCAGAAGAGTTCGTGTTCACCTGATGCACAGGTGTACAGTCACATTTTCTCTGTTACCAGGGCATGAACTGAAATCACAGATGGACTATCCAAACATCAGAACAAAGTGGACATTGGTGGGTTTAAAAGAAAGTAGGTAAGCACTGGTCTGTCTTTCAGGCTTGAGAAACAGTGTGAAGAGTCATGTTGCTTTAGATCATGGTCCCAAATACTCATCTTGGCCTGATATCAATACTCAGATGAGATCCAGGTATTTCACAGTACGACTCACTGGATTCGGAGCACACCTGCTACAGGAAAACATTTTTTCCCTGTAGTCTTTTCCTTTTCCTTTTGAAATAGGTTTCCACAGTTAACAGCTATACACTGTGAGCTAAACAGCATCTTATGCTCTGTAATCTTAAAAAATGCTTTTGCATTGGCCAGTGTTTAGATACTTTCCTAAATACCATAGAGACATAGAGACATTTGCAAAGCATCCATCTGCACTACAACTGTGCTGAAAAAAACAAAGCCAAGTGTGCAAGCAAGCAACCAAAAAAAAATCCCAAATACTAAACCACCAAACTTATTTCTAAAGCATTTTTAGAATTTGCACATCTGAAATTCTAGATTACAGCCTTGTGATTCAGATGGCCTTTGAAATTTAATTAATTTCATAAAATGATCCAAAACTGAGACAGAAGTGATTCAAGCTACCTGTAAATTAATACTGGAAGGCAAAACCCTCATGTATCAAATTCCTTACAAAAAATGGAAGTATTTACTTCACACAGAAATTGCTGTATTAGAAGGGAAGCCTCCCCCACCAGGAAACATTTTGCTCCTGAAATGTAGTATTAGCAGAACTTTGGAGGACCCAAGCAATGAGAGAAGTAATATAAAAAGAAAGGCTTTTTATTTATTATTTGTATGAAAAGTTTTATTTCCAAACTATTCCCAAGTTAAGCAGTTATGAGTTGTTTGCACAGAAATGTGTGACACATTTACAGCTGCATCCACCTCTCACACAAAAGTGTCTCTACTTGTGTTTCCCACTGTCCTGGTTTTCACAATACAATCCATTTTCTTCTTAGTAGCTGGTACAGCACTGTATTTTGGGTTTAGTAAGAGAATAACATTGATAATGCACTGATGTTTTAGCTGTTGCTCAGTAGTCAAGGACTTTTCAGTTTCCCATGCTCTGCCAGTGAGCAGGTGCACAGGACTCTGGGAGGGAGCACAGCCAGGAAAGCCAACCCGAACTGGCCAAAGGGATGTTCCATACCACAGGACGTCATGCTCAGTGTATAAACTGGGGGAGTTGGCTGGGAGCTGCAGATTGCTGCTCGGGAACAGGCTGGATGTCAGTCAGCAGCTGGTGAAGGAATTGTATTGTGCATCACTTGTCTTTCTTGGGTTTTATTCCTCTCTCTCTCCCTTCCTTTTTTACATTTTATTTATTATTGTTATTATTTTAACTTTATTATTATTTTTACTTTATTTCAATTAGTATAGCACCTTTGTATCAACCATGAGTTTTCCCACTTTTACCCATCAAATTCAGGTTAGATTTTACGAAGAAATTTTTTACTGTGGGGAAGGATGGTGAGATACTGGAAGAGGTTGCCCAGGGAGGTGTGGATGCCCCAACCCTGGCAGTGTTCAAAGCCAGGATGGATAAGGCCTTGAGTAACCTGGTCTAGTTGGAAGTTTCCCTTCCCATGGAAGGGGATTTGGGACAAGATGATCTTTAAGGTCCATTCCAATCCCTTAACAATCTATGATTCTATAATTCTGTGGTTCTCTCCCCACCCCAACAGGGAAAAGTGAGTGAGTGGCAGCATGGTACTTAGTTGCAAGCTGGGGTTAAACCAGTAAGAAATTTCTAAGGCACAGGTTTTACAATGCCTTGTGCATACCAGCAGTACATTTCTTTACCTGACAGAGTTTCAGTTTCCCATCTCCTTGGGCAGATGCTTTGCCCAGGTTCTCAGATCAGCATGAAGCCTCTGCTATCTTTTAGGCAGTATGGCTCTGACTGACAGTTCCCAAGTGGAAGTCAATAAAGTAATAAAATTAGAAACATAACTCACACCTCTTTAAGCCTGGTTCAGCTGGAAGTACAAAGCCTTTTCTAGCGGGATCTGGCAGTGTTTCTCATGTGCTGGTTTGCCCCTGCAGCTACCTGGCTTGCACACATAGAGTCCTTTAGATGCATGAGAACGGTAGGTAGAAGCCACTTAGACAAAAGGCATAGAAAATTAAAACAGTAGGAAAGACTTTCCCAGAAGAACACACAGGTTTTTTATATCATTTAAAATACTCCTGAGAAATGGCCACAGGCATGTGTCGATGCAAGAGAAAAGCTACTTGTTATTTTAAATTTGTTGCATAACATCTGGATATTTCTACTAGTAGCTATCTCCTGGTTGGTAAAATGATTCTTTATTTCCATACACCAACACAAAATTATTGAAATTTCACTTGCTTGGGCTATCCAGGTCCACACAAAGATCCAGTCATGCTGAACCTCATGGAAGGAGCAAGAAACTATTAACCAGAATAATGGGGGGCAAAATCAAACCTGTGAAGTGATCACTGAGCTTAATTAGAAGGGCTAAATTTGCTTAAAATTTTTTTTTGCTAAATTCATCTGTACAATTTCTCTTTCCCTAAATATAGTTTGTAGACAAGTTATCCATCACTCCCATTGATTTGCTCCTCCTGGAAGGTCTCCTGTAGCATCTCAGCTTTCTCTCTAAGCACCTTTCCCCAGGAAAATATGTAATAGCTTTTCTGTGTTTCATTCTCCTTTTCTTGTTTTGTTCTTGCTTTGCCCTTCTACCTGAAGTCACATCTTGCAAAGTAGCAGGACTTGCTCCGTCAGGGGCAGTGGCCCATGGCAAACATATCTCACACAGTTCATTGGGAACAGGGTACTCCCTGGAAGAGTCAAGTGCCTTTCTCAAACACTGAAAGCACATAACAGCATGAAGACAAAACTTTATAAACATGACTCAAAGCCCCAAACTGGATGTACATCAATTATTTAAGTCAATTAAAATGACAGGAATCAAGCACTAATAATGGAAAAGAAAGGATGTCTTAAAATACTTCCAAACAGATTCTCTTCCTCCTATTCCTGTCCCATTGAACTATATTTATCTGCAGTACAGGAGGTTCATTCTTTCCTTTGGTTATTTAAGAAGGACAAACAGTTTTCCACCTTGATAACATATCAGCTCAAACAGAGCACTGCATCTTTTATGAAAGGTCAAATAGAATGCTTGAAAATTTACCAAATCAATACTGAAGATCAAAATTCTGCTTTCAGACATTAGAATAGAAAGCCCTTCCATAATATGGCAGGACATTTGCCATGCTGCATCCTTATTTTTTGAGTGAATTTTTCATCAGCCTTATTGAAAACAGTCCCTGGCCTACAAGTGAGCTGAACATCTATGCAAAAAGGCCGAATGGGGTGGTCTAAGCTGTGTGAATAAACACTGCCTCATGCACTAGACTCTTCTATGGCAAGAATATATCTAATCTGTCTGGCCGTCATGCAACATCACGTATGTACTAAAAACTGTGATTACATCCATTTAAATTTAGTACATTTGGAAACAGATATGTAGTTAGCTCGACCATCGGCCCAGTTGTCATCTTGAATAGGATGTTATGAATCATTTTCCCATTTCGCTTTAAGAAATACAATCCCTTTTGCAGAGACACTGTGTGGGGGTCAAATATGTTTCAGAGAACTGTTGGAAAAGTAGAGAAGAATGGAACAACTTTCTCTCTGTTTTAGAAAGACTAGTATATTAATTTTGCTTTCATACATGATTTTTTTCTTCTTTTTAAAAATCTTAAGTAAAACCCATAATTTGTTTTAAAAAACCATAAAAAGATTTTGGTTTGGAAGCTGAAATGTGCCTCTAAGCACTGAGGAAGTACAGAGTGAGCCTTTGTAATATAAATGATCTCTTAAGAATCTGAGTTCTGTGCCAGAGCTCAAAATAGTTATTACCCAAAGAAGGAACATTTTCTTCCCCAAACAGGAGCACTGAAAGAAAGAAATGGACACACACTCGACCTATGCATGTTATCAGACACCAGTTGAGTTGATAAAGTGAAAGATCTATTTTTATGATTTTTTACTTCTACTTCGTTGATATACAAAGGATTTGAGAAGACAAATATAGCAACCGAAGATGGAAAGAGAACTCTCAACACACTGTTCCTTTGTATGCTTTAACTATGAATTCTCAAAAGGTCTGTTTCTTATTGAAAAGGAACTGCTGTCATTAGTGTGTGCTGCAGATTTCTCAGAAAATACAACAAGTGAGAACAAACAGAACAATGAGAATAATGCAAGTCATAATTTCTGTCCTCAATGTGCAATCCAATTAACAAATGAACTTTTTTAGAGAAGACAAGAAATAAAATCCTGAAACATTAAAAGCCTGAATTAGTGCTTTTAATTAATGGCATGAAAATTAATTTTATTCACCACCAAATCAAGGTATATGGTGTTTGTTTCGTAAGTCTGTGAGATTTGCTATTGAGCAGTACAAAATACTTTACTACTGAGAGGGAGGAAAAAGGATCTGGTGCTTATTATCCAGGTTCTTCTCACTGAAATCTGGTATTCATGCAACTGGTGTTCTTCCCTACTTTGCTTAAGACATTTATTTGCTCCCAATATTGATCTTTCAGACTGCAAACCCATTTTGAAAAAAATTTTTTAAAGTCATGGAAATCTAGGGCCTCAAAGATTACAATATTCTGCTTAAGGACAAAATCCACTTATAGACACACCATTAAATTTGCTTCAGAGGACAAAATACTGATTTTGCATGAGTGTGTCATTTACCAATAAAAGATAAAGAGATGCTGGGTGGGAAGAGCTGGGAGCCAGAGGCCATTAAAACCACATGACACTATACTACTATGTGGTATCACATTCCATTAAATTTGTCCATAGAAAAACATAATCGAAAAGGGAAAAAAGCTAGCACTTGCAACAGAAAAAAACCCCAGGCCAACATGTATTTTCATAGCATACCCAGTGAGATGAGACAAGCATATTCAATAGCAAAGCTGTAATGGTTCTCCTCAGTTACAATGAAACTGTTCTGATGGTCAACTCCAATTACCCTCCCCAGGGTTTTCAGTCACCAACAGAAAACGAGCCAGGTAGTATGACATGGTGATCATGTCAGCCACCTGTCACTGAAGAATAGCCTGACCCTAACGTCACCCAGGTTTTCTAAACAGAGACATTAGGAAGAGAAATAGTAGATTTCTGTGATCACTCTTCAGTGGGGTAAAAGGAAATAACCTTTGGAAGGAAACCCCTCCTCCTCCATAAGAAGACTACCTTTTGAGCTATTTCAGTATTTAGTCTGTGAAAAAAAAAACACTGTAGGTGATTCTAGTATGTAAAAATCTTAAGGGAAAAGTTATCTTTCTTAAGTGAAGATTATAACTCTCTGGGTACATTACGCTCCCTAACCCATAGCTGTAACCAACTTTCCTAACCCTACAGGGCATGTGGCACCCTTACGTGGGCTATTTCTGGACTGGAGCTACCGCAAGGGCAAAGGATGCCCTGGTGAGGGATGATGATGAGGGATTACATCCCCCCTGCAGCCAGGCTGGTGTGCTGTGCCTGCAGGCAAGGCTCAGAGCAGAGCAGCATCTTTGCAAGAGCACGGCTGAACAGCACTACCACTGCCAGAGCTGCATCAGGACTGTTTCCAAGCTGCACCATACAAGAGCTACAGACTGGCAATCTTTGCAGCAGGGCTGCACCTGTTGCCAGTTCCAGAAAATACATTTGGAATGTGTGTAAACTAGAGTACAACTAGGCTGCAGTGAGGGGGCTCCCCTGTTCCACCCGCAGCATCACGGTAACTCACAGAGCTGACAGCAACCCCAGCACGAAGCAGCAGACATGATTCTACACAGATGTCACAACCCAAAAAATCCTGCCATCATTATGATACTGTTGAATAGCACATGGGTTAGGTGATTTACGTTTTCAGCTTCATTCAAGTTTGGAAGAAGTAAAAGCAACTAAAAACAGTTATACTGGGAAACACCATCTGGAGCTAGGACAGAAGTCAGAGTCCAGATTTGGATCTGGCATTTCAAGAAAGACTTCTATAGGCTTCTCACATATATATTTGTCTTTTAACTTAGATACAGTTTAAAGTCTGCAGATTCTGCTTAGGTACAGGAGGGACTTCTTGTTTTGCTAGAAATTTTTCAAGAAATTACTACTACAAAGATGGTGAAAGGTCTTGAAGAGCAGCCATATGAGGCCAGATGAGGTCACTTGGCTTGTTCAGCCTGGAAACGAAGGGAGGGAAGACCTCATTGCAGTTTACAAGTCCCTCATGAGGGGAAGAGGAGGGACAGACACTGATCTCTTCTCTGTGGTGACCAGGGAATGCCCTGAAGTTGTGTCAGGGGAGGTTTAGGCAGGATATTAGGAAAAGAAAGGTTCTTCACCCAGAGGCTGCTCGAGCGTTAGAACAGGCTCCACAGGGAAGCGGTCACAGCACCAAGACTGGCAGAGTTCGAGAAGTGTTTGGACAATGCTGTCAGGCACATGGTGTGGCTCTTGGAGCTGTCCTGTGCAGGACCAGGAGATGGATTTTGATGATACTTATGGGTACCTTTCAACTCTCTTCTATGATTCCTCTTGGTACGGTGAGGAGAACAGCACAGTAGTGATAAGCTGAAAAATAGCAAAGGATTGTCTTTAAAAAGCATTGATGCCTTCTGAAGCCTGAAAATGTTGAATAAGTAGATTTCTTTCCAAAGCAAGGGTGACACCCTGTTCTACGGTGTTGTCTTGTCATCTGAAGTCATTGGTTTTCCTCTGGTAAGAAAGCTAACTTTTAAAACCAAAACCTGTCTGTTTGCAAAATGTCATGTCAGTCAGAAATGTAGCCCTCCTGCTTTGGGCAAGTATAAGACACACAAGCCCCGACAGAACAGCCATCACCAGCTGCAACCCTAATGCTGCCATGCACAATGAGCAGCCTTGCATGGAAACAGTACTGGCCACCCATGTGTATTGAGGTGGATAAATCTGAAAGAACATTAGCTGGATCAAGAAGGTAGGTTTTCTTCTCTTCAGTCCCATGGATTCATAGTTCACACAGATTCATAGTTCCCACTTTCTGTTCTGAGAGCAGATTCAAAATTGTTAGGAACTGCCATTTCCAGCCACAAGCTTTGAACAGCCCTTTTCCAAACATATTTTTTCCCTTACTTCCTCACGTGTATCCTTCTAACTCCGACTCACCAGTAGTGATCGTGATGTACATATACATGTTTGCGTGCACACACAGAAGTGGGGCAGCAAGAGCAAGGCAGGGTGTCAGTCAAGGACTTTCAGCCTCACTTCTAAAAAATTTTCCTTTGCTCACATAATGGCAGCCAAGAGTCTCTGTGGTAACCATGTCTCTCATACATAGTTAAACAGATGTGCTAATGACATTTTTAAGTAACAGCAATTGACATTTTTCCCACTTTGGAACCTGACAGATAAGTCTGGACTTCATTAACCTTTTGCAATTTAATAGTGGTTTTGTGATTTAGGAGAGCAGATAAAAAGGCAAGAACCTCCTTCTTTTCATGTAAATTCTGCATGCCAAAATAAGTTACATAATATATCTGGATAGACAGCTTTGTGTGACCAGGTATAGGTGAAGAGATAGTCTCATTAAGCTTCATTAAACTGACAAAAAAGAAGCAGGTTAGGTCATTTATAACAGAGTACCAAAATATTTCTGTAAGGTCACCTTTGAAGAATATGAAGTATGATGACTAAAAGTTTTGAGAAAAAATGGAATCCCTGTGTAAATTAATATCTCATGAAGCAAGAATTTAGTTTGATCAGAACAGATTCCTGCTGTAAAAGTAATCTCCAAATACATTATTTACACGAGACTCGATGACTTGCTCTCTGGGGGAGGATGTGGTGAGGCTCGGAGCATTTCCTAGCACAGGCTGGTGCTGAGTGCCCACTGGCATTGCAGGATATGCCACTCAAGAGCAGAGCCAGGCAGCCTCTGCAGCACCTTGGGATTTGCTCTCAGCTTTCAGCAGCAAGCAGGGCTGTCGAGCAGCACAGCATTTGCTGCCTCACCAAAGAAGGCTGACAGGCCCTGCAACCTTCTGTCACTTACTAGTGTATCAAAAACCACAGTTACTGCTTGCCTTTGGTTTTGTGCACAGTTGTGTCTCTGACTAGGGTGCTTCATAGGCCAAGATAAAGGGGAGAGATGCCTTTGAGCTTCAGAGGAATGGTATCTCCTGTTCATGGCCTATTGATCACGTAACACACGTGTACTGAGCTTCTTCCCTGCTGGAGGAGACTCCTGATACTGAAATAATTCCCTTTTGGATCTCAAGGCTTGGATAGAGTTCAGATGTCTCATAAAACTGTCCATCTCCCAGAAAATCTGAAAAATTACCAATTTGCACACAGGTCTTCTGTAAAAAAGAGTAGGCACCTATGTCTTTTGTGTGTGAATGTTGATGCTGTCTATTGTCATCTATAAAGCAACATGCATAAATGGGTAGGGAACATGCAAACCCAACAGTGGTTTTGACAACTACTCTTTTGTGTAGGGTACTGCATTTGTATAGATTGTCATAGCTGTGAACTGTCCACGAAAAGGACAGGAACACAATGAGATACAGCATTTCTCTCTTGCTTTCTTGTCCTTTTTTTAGGTTTTGGGCAGGTTTCACAGTTGTCTTAGTTTACTTTATTGATCTTATTTAAGTTATTGAATTCTTCAGGCTGTGAAACGTAGTACCTTAATTTTTAATATATATTGAAAAAAAAAGGAAAAAAGGAAATGACTGACCAGAGACCTTTCTTTAGTTTCCCATAATTCCAAATGAAGCCTTGTGAATTAATCAGGAAAGTTCTACCCAGCCTATTGCTTCTTGTAAGTTATTTATTATATCTCTTCAGGCCAAACACAAACCAATTAAAAACTTGCAAAGGAAGAATTCTACCTGCAGTTTCCACTTGTGTAATATTAGTGCTTTTCCTTCCATGAACTAAGAAAACAGGTTTGAAAGCAGATGCTGTAATGCAATCAAATCAGGATGGTGCAACCAGAAACCAGAGAGATAAAAAAATATGTTAAAAAAGGGTTTTGTTAAATAAAGCTTCGGTTGCTGTTAAGGTTTGTATTGTCAAGGGGAGGCATTTTCAATGGCAGTGTGGCACCTTACTTGTTACTTTGAAATTCCCTGACTAAACTAGTAATACAATCAGCTCTATGCAAAGGGAAGGACTGTACAGGCTGGATTGAAGTGCTTTTTGCACTGCAGTAATATTTCTCATTTCCTTCTGAATTCATCAGTCTTGTGCTGGGTAAATCTGGTGACCTTGTCTGAAATCCAATACACTATAATTTATATAAGCTCCCTAACTATACAGCTGCTCATAGTACAGTAAGTGCCTATTTTGCTGTGTAATTCTTTTCTTCTCCCCTGGTTCACTTCACCTATACCATTCATTACAGGATAATAAACGTGCTTTGACGAATTTGGCAGTTTCAGCTGAATGCTTTCCTGCCCTGAAGAGATGCCCATTTGAAAGAAGTGTTTACTACCCAGCATTCGAAGGGTTTATATAAAACAATGCAGAAATGATCCCCAGGGACTTACCCCAACCCCAGTTACTGGCAGTTCCTCAGATGTGTCTCCTACCAAAGGTTCCAGTCTGTTGTTGGCAGTGGGATGTAAAGTTTCAGTTCTTAGATACTTTCTGACTGGGTGCAAATTATTTCTACTATCACAAAAGTCACTTTTTGCAATGAGAAATCCAAAGTGCTTTTTGTCTGGAACTGGTTGCATGTAAAAAAAATCTTGTTCCTCTACCCTATTAGCAAGTTGTTGATGGATGGTTGCTGTCTCCAGCGCACCTATAGCTACAGCTCCTAATAGCAAGTACCCTCATACTTTTCTCTCTCTCCATGGCTTCTTCACCTTCTCACTTTAAAGTTATTTAATACTTCCAAATGGCTCCCTTCTTAACTTTGAGCTGTCACAGCTGTAGCTTTTCATGATTCAGTAGAGTAAGTGTTTAACATAAAACTACTCATGACATACCTGTTTAGCTTCTGTTCCATCCAGACAATTCTTTCATTTTCTTACCATTTTTTACACACAGATATAGATGAAGAGAGGGCATAAAGGCTCACAGAATAAAGTATCCAGAAAGAACTTGCAGGAGGTAGAAGTGGGAAAGGAGCATGCAGCCTTTGGACAACTGTAGGTATTGGCATTGAATATTTTCTTTCCACTTTTATTTAGAAATATGCTTATGACTTCTTCATCCCTAGGGCAGATGCCCATTATATTCCATAAATTTTCAGCAGGACAACTAATGTTGGATGCACAAGGGAAACACGTCTTCTGTCCCATTAGATTGCTATCAGTCTTAAAATTAGGCTATTAAATTGTAAGGAATTGGAGATAAAAATCTGGGATGGCTACAGACTTGTGTAAGGATCTGCACTTCAAGCAACCTAGCGCCAGAAGCATTAATTCATCCCTAAAAGTTGATGTTCTTCTTTTCTGAATGTGTGATTGGCAGCCTGGCTAACAAGGAGTTGCTGTATGTTCTGCTGCAAGTAGGAAATTATGCCACATCCTATAAAGAAAACAAATGCTTAATTTGTATGCCATGCTGGACATGAAGAGGGCAAAAAACCTCTGCATATGTTTGGATAAACAGGGGAAACAGAGAAACTTCAAGTCTTAATATATAGAAAATGTGATGCTTCCTCCAGAACTACGTTCTTGGGTAGAGCATACATTTTCGGAATGTGTGTCTTTAAAAGACAGGGAAAGCAGCCCAGCAGCTTTATAGCAGTACTTGCTTTGTCTGGAGTATTTAATGAAATCCTAGCTCTGCTCTATCAATATGAAATACTGAAAGCATATTACTTTCCATAAATGTCAGAAAACTGAAATTTATTTTATCAGCTGAAGTTCCCACAAATTACTTTAAATGCTGGCATGGCTGTGAAAGTGGTCTGTTAGTGACTTTCACACAGCATAAACCTATTCAGCAACTTGTTCATGAATGGGCTGTTTCACTACTTTCAAAGCCAGTATATGTAATATGTGAGGCAGTCAGCTAGGCCGTTATCTGCATTTCTCTGGCTTTTTTCTGGGAATGAACTTAGACACACTCCATTGGTTTTGAATCTAAGGATCTCTAATGCAGTGTATGCTTAATCACTCTTGTCACTGGAATATTCAAACAGCTCTCACATTCAGAGTGTCAAAATCACAAGAAGATATGAGCTATGCCTCTAGGCTAAAAGTTTGTATAGTTTTCTCTGTCTTCTTTGTCACTACTTTGGCTACCTTTTCTTCTTCCACACAGCATTTTTTTCTTTCTTTCACAAAGTCTGAAGAGAAATCTCAGGGAAAAAAATGCAGAAAAAATTATCCTAAGAGCTAAATCAGCCTTCTCAGTGCATTTTTACAGAAAAGGACCCAACCCAAAACCTGTGGCCTATGATTCCTCTTCTGGAATTTCACTTTCCCGCATCATTTTAACCTGTTCAAAATGGAGGTGAGATGCTACCACCTGGTTTTGATTTCGTATAATGCTCTTTACATTCATTCTGTTCAATTGCTTAGCAGTTTGCAATAACTCATTTTTCCATCTCCCATTTGTTAGTCCTTTTTTCCCAGATGAAGACCTGATCATAACAAACCACGTGCTTGCTACTTTCAGATAAACAGCTGGGATATATTACACCTGACTTTGCCCGTGATAGCTACTCACGAAAGCTGGACAGTGCTGAAGAAGGGGTTGCACTGATGGGAGTCCAGTCTGTGCTTTCTACAGTGTCATGTTGTGTTTCAGTGAGGTCAGGTGCATAGGATGGCTGTGGCATGAAGAGACTTTAATTTGGCCACTGCTGTTGGTTGTCCCATCTTCAGGAAGGTATAAGAGCAACATCAGACTTCGGAGAAAAGTAGAAAAGTGGTCACAGATGCAGTATATTTTCCATGTGACGAATGATGAAAGAAACTAAATCCCTTCAGTCTGCAGACAGAGGATAAAATGAAGGTCTCTAAAATGTCAGGGGAGAGGACTCCATTTTCCTCTTGTCAGCCCTCTTAAGGCAGCGTTCAGTCCCCATCTGGTCTCACATCTGAGTCCTATACATTAAATCTCTTGCTTTGTATTTAGGTGCTTTTACTCTTTGCTATAAAGAAAGAGGGCAAGATATTATAGCCTGAATAGATCCGTGGTGTGTACCTCACCAAAAAAAAAAGATACCAACCACACATATGCACCTACAGCATTTGAAAGTGTCACCCTGAGTTGTGGAAGTCTTACCTTTTTGGCTTTTACTGCTATCTGCCTTTTCAGTAGGGAGAAACCAGACAATACCAATACAATGTATTCTTCCAAGTAAAAAGATGCTTTGAAAATTCTCCCTGCTTCACCTGCAGTTGGGAAATGGTTAAAAACAGAATATTAATTGTAGCAGTAATAGCAAAATGATCAGTGCATACATTTATGAATGTACTAATTATATTCTCAGCTTAGAAAATCTTTATTGTATACACTATTATTTTGTTTCTAAGAAAAGAATACTCTTTTATTTTTTAGCTAGGTTTTGGAAGGTTGTTCTAAAGATTTTGTGACAACCACACAGGAAGCTTCTGAAGGCTTTTATATTTCTGTATTTTTAAGTATTTTCCTGTGCTTTTGAATTGTTATCTGGATAACAACATGCATGGCAGGGCATGTTTTAAGGATCCACCAGGTCTTAACAATGTCACACCTTAAAAATACACATTATTGCAGCTACAGCCTATTCTTGGAACAGCGTAATTGGTATTTCCCTTGTTCAGAATTTTTCTTTGCGCAGCACATGAAAAGTGAGGAGTGCCAAGAAAGTGTGTTTAATTACTACTCCTATTCATTTTGTAACTTACTGCAGAATTTATCTTGGCACATCCTTGTTAAAAATGATAGGTAATGCCATTAACATTCTGGTTCTACACAAACAAGCTACAGCATAGATCACCCCACAGAAATAATATGCTGTACCTATTGATCTAGTTGAATGGAGCAGTAAAAGCTAATTTCCTTTGATTGTTTTATAATTAATTTCAGATCTTGTAACTGGTCATAATGTCATTTCAGCATGGAGACAACTGCCAATGAAGGCATCATATTATGGTGTTTCTGTTTATAAATAGAGCTGAATCCTAGTTGATTTTGCCCTTTAGACTGCTTCCTTTCTTCCTCCCCCTTTTGCCTTCAGCCAAGTGCCTGGAATCACTATAAATCAGATTACAAAAATGTCTTCTTCTGAGAACAGTAAAGCTGTTTTAAAATTAAAATGCACTGAAGCAAGAACAAGCAAAATTGTTGTTATTTCTGGAATTGTCGGAGAAATCTCAGCTACTGTCTGCTGTAATGAAAAGAGATGCTGTTACCTGGAATACCTTTTCAAAATTCACCTCTCTATAAAAAGCAAATTTTATTATGGGTAAGAATAAATTCACCCTTTAGCTAAGCTCCTAAACTAAGTGGAATTATAATAGGAATAAATATGATCCATTAGGTCAAAATCTGTTCTGGTTTACACCAAAGGAAATTGGAATGATCTCAGTGAATACAAAAAATAATAAATTATAAAAGTTGTAAAAGAAAGGCAGAGTAAGCCCAACAGATACAAGATTTTTAATTACACTTTTTATGACATGACAACATTATCACAACAAAATATCATGGTAGCAAAACATTCAAGTCTTAAAAAAAGATTAGAAAATCTGCAATATTTAGTAGAACCATATTTTCCAAACATATACGAGGGTTTTCACAGTTTAGCAAGGTGGAATTAACATTGGAAAAATCTTTGCAAATTCAGAAAAACAGAGCTGAATCAGTAGAAGAAGGAAATCATCATAAGAAAACATTTTGTTTCAGGGATGACATTTTAATCATTGCTTTTTAGCTTGTTTGTTTAATTTTCACTCAACATGTCAGTGGAAGACAGAGATTATCTGTTCAAATAACTTGGTATTAACTGGTATGGTTTTGATATCAAACAAAGAGACTGTGGATATTGGCATGATACCTACAGATTTTTGAGTATCAAAAAGGATAATTTCATAAAACTTCCTACTTTTCCTGCTGCTTTTATCCCTGATAAGGTTATCATGTCAATTATACTGACGAGGTGCACAATACACAGTTCATTGTTCTCTTCACACTGCACAGCAATTAAGGCAAGTCATAAATCAGAGGTTATTGACTATGATATTCACTGTTGCAGACCAGAGTTCTCTCCTACATCTCTGCTTTCACTCCACTCTAAAAAAAAAACCTCTAAAAGCTCCTTTTAAGTCAAAGACAGAAGCCCCTCCTCCTGGGACTGCCAGCTGAGTTTGCCACAACCAGATGTTCTGTCCTTGAAGCCCTTCCTCCTTGTGCTCCATGAGATCCAATGTCTGTGCACTCCTATCTAGGTAATAGCTGTCCCCTGTCCCACCAGATCGTCCCAGGCTCCGTTATCTGCTTTTGGTTTTTATTTCTTCCTGGCCATAGCCAGAAATCCCTGGGACAGCAACTCAAACATATTTTGTTTTGTTTAGATTTTTATATCTTTCATTTTTAAAGGTATTATCTTTTCAAATAGCACTAAGTCTGGAATGAAAAAATAAGCTGTAACCTAAATATCTTTGAAAATAGATGTCCAGTGTAAGCCCACTGTTTTCTTTAACCTGCCCAGAACACAGGGCAGTATCTTTGGGACTTAAGAATATAGAACATCCTGTTCCTTAGCTTGATATTTTCTGCAGCCTGTTTCTTCCCCTCTCATTTATCTAGAATGACGGGTAGTCTTCAGTGGGACCACAAAAAATCAGTAGAATATGTGTCTTTTCTTACAGTGTTTCACAATAACATCCCTTTGCTAGAGGACTATTCAAAATATAACTATAACAAATGACAAAGAACATTGGCACGTTGAGGCACAATAACCTTTTAATAAATGTATATTTTTCTAACATTCAATTAAAATGCCACGCACTTTTCTGCATTTCCTTTCCACTACTGGTGATATTCACCACAGAGCTATATTAAGATTCCCATTGTTTAATCAGCTCATTCATCTTCATCAACTATTTTAGGTATTCAAGAACTTGAAAGTGTTCAAGATATCATTATAATAATATAATACATTAGAGTTCTGCAGTGTTTTCTTGCCAAAATCTAAAAGGTACTTTGTAGACAGTAATGAATTTCTGAACCTACCAAAACGCCAATGGTCTGGCTGAGTTTACTCCTATTTAATTCTTGGATTTAAAAGGTTAAAGTCTTGTCCCAAAGTTCAGTGCCAGCAGTCAACATTAGCTTTTCTGATTTATGGCCATCTGGAGTGGTTTAAGGATTTTCCAATGTAACATTACAATTCATTATTGTGCATCCAGTTGAGATCAATTATGAGAGAATATGTGCATGTTCAGAAGCTTGAGGCTCCATTAAAAAGATCTATAAGGAGCCTTTTTATATCTATAAAATAACTTATACCAGGCTAGATCCTGACTCCAGTTCCATATCCAAACTTTTCCAATTCCAGATTGAGTTGGACTCAGTTATGCAGTCCTCTAGGCCCAAAGTTGATAGAAATATCAATAAAGTAATCAGAAATACAGTTTTTTCAGAGCAGTAGCAGCTTTGGGCCTTTCACAGCTGAACTGTACACAACTTATGTCAGGACAGCAATGAACAGGAGTTTGTACCTACCATGGCATACCTAGGAGGAAAACTAGCAAAAGAAAAAGAGACTGCAATATTTGTGAAATTTCCACAAGGCAAACCTAGTTTGAAGGTAGTCTATGGGTATCCTTGAAGATGGTGAAGAATATTTTCTTTTAGCAATCAACATGAGTTTTTACCTAATATTGAGACATCAGCTTGTTTGAGAATGTGGTTGAGGCCACATCAAAGCCAAAGAAAGCCATGACTCTTCTTGAAGGCATAACCTCTAAATGCAGCTCAGTTCTATTTTTATGCTGGTGCAGACTTGCTGGCTTCATATTGTCCTAAAAGGGTAGGTCTCCCACATATTGTTTGTCTGAACAGGTAGTCCCATACAACCCGGAGAATGTACATATGAGAAGTTTCCCTGTGTGTGCACTGCAGAGCTGCTCAGTGTGGGCACTGCAGCCGCTGGCTGGGCACTCCAGATGCCAAGGAGGGCATTGCCCACTGTGGTAGATGGTGCACTTGCCACTGGAAGCAGGGGTTTGGTTTGGTTTGGTTTGGTTTGGTTTGGTTTGGTTTGATTTGGTTTGGTTTGGTAAGGTGGGTGAACTCCTGTGTAGACAGAGCACAGTGTGTTGTCATGTTCCCGAAATCCTGTGGTAGGGATCAGCTTTCCTTCACAGAAGGGAACACAACCAGCAATTGCTTGGTAATGTCCTGCAACCCAAAGATGGTAGGAAAATGGAAATAGAGAGTAAAGCTGTGAGTGAATGAATAAACTTTATACAGCTATAACACAGTGTGTCAAAAAATGTTTTCAGTTTCATGGTATTCTCCAACTGGAGATGCGCCAATTAGTCTGAATTCTAGACGATTTTCACACCTTCCAAAAAACTGCTGAAATGTTGTTTTCCGTCCAACTGTTCCACTCCATGCTGCAACTTAGACCAACCAAACAACTATGTGATCATTTAGAAATGTTATTGTTATAGTATTGTTACAAGCACACAGGCACATAGATTTATTCAAAAAGATTTGACAGTCTACCATGCGCTGAATCACAGAAATATCCTCAGCTCTGCCTTATGTGTTAAACATACAGCAGAAAAATTTCAGTTATCAGTGCTTTGTAAGGGTGGTCAGAACTGTGAGCATAAAGTTATTTTTTGTACTGAAAAAGCAGTAAGAAACATCAAACAAAATATGCACACGCAGTCAGGGATGGGAAGCACCAAAGCTATGTTGAGAATTACAGAACTGAAGCTCCTGAGTTCTCGTGTGGAAAATTGTGTGGATTTTAACTGATCTAACAATGTTAAAAGGTCCATGTTTAGTTTGCTTGTGCTTGAGTCTATAGTTTTAGGGAGTTCAAAGCTGTCAACTTACATTCCAGCACTATACTTTCACATAAAGTTATCATTTATGTAGCTACAAATAAATGTTTTTATTTCAATGCAGCTTGAAAATACAATATTTTCTGCTTTCCAAATTATCCCAGAGAGCAGTTCTGAACTATTAAAATGACCTTTTAAAATTGATTATTTATTCATTCAGTTCCTTGCCTTATTTGTTCACATTTAACTACAGTATTAATAATGCAGTCCACTGCACAATGTCATTTTACTGGACATTTTTTTCATATGTCACATTTAATACTTTGTTGAAGCCTTAGGAGACTATTCCCATTTTCCTTTATGTCATGTGTAAAGGTCTAGTTTTGTTTAATGTTGTCTAGACTTCTCTTTAATATCACGCTTAAAATAGATATTCATGTAAAACAGGCAGTTTCTGGATGTTAAAGGAGGCCAGATTATTTTCTACAAGTTGAAAGGTAACCCAAGACAGCAGCTGTAGGGATCACAGCCTGGTTTAAATCCCATTCTCTTGAATTTCAGTGAAGCTGGATCCCACCCTAGAGAACTCAAATCTGAGTATCTGACACTGCTGCTGTGTTTCTAAATATTAATTTTTCTGCAGTGTTTCTGGAGTCGGGTGGAATCAAGTGGAATCTGCTCAAGAGGGCTGAAACTACAAGGGGGTTATGGGATACCCATCAAAACCAAACCCCAAATCTCTGTAAACTGTCTGGGTTGGATTCTTACCCATGTCTCACCTTTAAACCAAAAACAATGATACCTGTGCTGACTATCAGCATTCCTTAAAGCCCCCCAGTGAATGGAATGGAATGGACTATTTCTGTTGGAAGGGACCTACACCAATCATCTCATCCAACTGCCTGACTAATGCAGGCTGACCACAAGCTGTATAACCATCAGATGGTGTAAGACCTCCTCCCAGTGCCTGGAGATCCCACCTGCCTCCTGGCTACACCAAGGGTCATGGACATGCACAGGAGCTCTGGAAGTCCAGTGATTATTCTAAGCGCTCAACTGGTGCTGCTCGCCAGTTGTCTCCTATTTGCAGACTTCGCATTTTGAGTAGTGAAAAAAAAATCATTGAAAACAAAGTTTTGATTTTACTGTAGGGGAAATTCTAGTTTAATTTTGCAGCACATACTGAGTGCTCACCCAGCCCAAAATGCAGCTTTGCAGCAAAACCAGAGTGGGCTTAGGTTCAAGTGTCTAGTTCCAACTTTTCCGGGTCGCTGAAGCCAAATGATTCCTTAGGGAGTGGCTGCTCCTATCATTTTGTAGCACTGAATTTACATTATTTATCATATCTGTCATCTATAGCATTGAACTTCATAGTACTGAATTTAAACACAAGGCAATTGCTCTTGTACAAGGATTTATTCAGGATGCTAATGGTAGGTAACTTCTAAGTCATATTTTTCTAAATAGGCTATCCTAGGACAATAGCCTTTGAATTGTTTTGCAAAATACAGCACCACTAACAATAACAAAACTGTTGCCAGAACTGCTGAGTTAACCATGTGGCCTTTGAGCTTAGTCTGGTTTCAAAAATTCTGCATATTTCATGTCTTTATGCATACATGATGAAATTGTATTCAAATTAAAAGGAAAATATATTCTTCTTTATTTTTGTAGAGAGTTAAAGGAAGTCAGAAAAATACATTAATTTTTTTTAAAAATAAAACTACTACCAGAAGTGAAACGTGTGTAAGAATTTCAGCTACTGGATATTCTGTAACATTTCAAAAATTTCCAGTAGTATTTATCCAAAAATAAAAGAAAAAATAAGGAAAGATTATTTTAGGAACAGTATTTGCTAAAAATTATTTCTTTCACATCACATGGAAATAAACTGACTTTTTCATGTAGAAGTCAGATATTCATATTGAAATAACACTGAATATATGACAACGCTGATTCATAAATGTTAGAGATAAAACTTCATGAAAATTGATGAGTACAATTAGCATTGATCTATCAGTTCAGTCAGGGAACAAACCCACAGAATTTATGAAAAAAAAAATTTTTAAAAGGTCCTTAACAATAAATTAGTAAGATCCATGTGCTAGTTTAAACCTTCCCCATAATACACCTAACTATATCATGCTGTTTGGTAATGTAAAGTTTAATCTCTCCCATCCCAGCAATAAACATTAACGGTAATTGCCACAGTAGGTGATGTTGGATCTAATCTGAAAACCATAGTGTCGACTGGAAGCATTTAATATGTCATGAATGATAGACAGGACATAATTAACTCTCTCATGGTTTCCTCTGATCACTGTTTCCAAATGTGATCTGGGAATATAAATACATGTGAGCCAGAAAAATCATTAGCCCACACTCAGGAATGACTCTCAAACAATATATGCTGAAGCCCTTTAGAAAGACTTCAGAAGAGTCCTTTTGTCTGTAAAAAACCTCACATTGCTAAACTGTTCTTTTCATATTAGATGCTAATGCTAATCAGTCATGACCCTTAAATAAGAATAAACACCAGCACAGACAGCCATGGAAATTGAAAGGAAATGGATTTTAAGAGAGTAAGCATATGAGATGTGTGAAGCTGTGCTCCACTGTCCCAGTTTGTGAAGTTTCAAGTTTCCATAACAGGTTGGGTTAACCTAAAGGGTCAAGCCTGGTAGCCCAAGGGGCACATGGTCACTAATTGAAAACAAGTCTGAAACAGTAGAATTAGATAAGCATATGAATAAAGGTGGGCACAATTGCTTTAGGGTGTCCCAGGTGAAGGATCAAAACTCCATATTGCTAATAACAGACCAGGAAAATACTCCTGCTATCCATATGCTATTCCACAGTCATTTGGAGTGGGTATTCCTGGTCAGCAACAAAGGGAGAGTAACAAGGTCCTCTTACCATTGATCTGTTCTAAATTACAAATCTCATGTCTTACCACACTACCAAAGCATTTCTGGCTAAGTTACCAAAGTAAGAAAAGAGAAATTCAGACTTATTTTGGAAAAATACATGTAGCAGTCTGTTCCTGTCCTTGCCAGCACCAGCTTAACGTGTTTATATCTCAATTGTTTTGGTATCATGTGTTACACTCTTCCCTCATGCAAACCTACACTTGAAATCATCTCTGTATCCAAGCCATTAAGATAAGTAAATATATCATTAGGAGTGAGGGATACGCAGTGGAGGATGCTGCAATCTGCTCATGGGCATACTGCAGTCAGAATGTATTCTAAGTCAATCTATCAGATCAGTTGATAAATACTGTTAAAACTGAGCTGTACAACCTGAGGGGTTTATGCATCTAAACCATGTTATTTTTCTTAGTGTTTGCTTTTATAACTGGCTATTCTTGCTGCCAGTGTAACCATCTACTGCACGTTTTAAGCTTGCCAAGTCTTTGCCTTCAGTACTGCTTTAGTTCTTATTTACAAGTGTGGGCTATAGAGAGGATAAAATAAACTGACGTATGTGTCTAAGTCTTCTGTGCCAGAGGGCATGAAAGGCAATACTCAACCAACAAATTTCCATAAATGATTGTGTGTGTTCACATGCTCTGGTCACGCATCTAAGATGCCAAGCCTTTAAAATTGCTTTACCTGAGAAGTTATAATTACAGACATAACCCAAAGACAACCTTACATTCAGTTTTCATTGCTCTTAATGGCCTTCTAGGAACTATGACTAGTGGGGGACAGAAGCACTGATCCAGGGTAGATATTTCTCCTGTATGTCTCATTTGTCCACAAGGCAACAGAAAGACACAAGAGAGGGGTTTTATTGGCAGTGAGGCATGCATGACTTTTTTCTGTTGAACACTGAGATCACAGATGAAACAAAGAATTGCAGCTATTCAGAAGTGAACCACAACAGAAACTGCCTGAGAAGTTGGTAAATAACTCTTGTACTAACACCTTCTGCCTTCTCCTCAACTGCTGCGAGGTCAATGTCATAAACATCCAGCAAGCCTTTCACTGACACTCATTACTGGCTAGGGTTTCTCATGACCTCAACCGAAATTCAGCTCACAGAGGGAGAGTGGCCAGCCTTCAGCTCTCGCTACAGTCTGTAATGAACCAACTCCTTCAGTTTCTGACTTCAAAAACTATCAGTAAATTTTGATAATAGCAACCTGCTGTTAAACAAAAAGTTAGACAGGTCGCTCTTCCTTTTGTCCTGATCATTCCGATTCTTTGATTCCTACTTTTCATCCTCATGTGTACTCACATGCACACACCCCTACACATGCACGTAGGCATGCACCCAACTCCACTAATGCTTGAAATTTGTTAGATTCTTTTCCCTTTATAGTTAGACATTAAAAATTGCATCCGGTGAACTTCTCACAGAAGATATTCAGCCTTCCAGAAGGCAGTACTATACATATATAAAATAGTGGCAAGCCCAACTTTATTTAGCTGGTAGGTGTTTAAAAAATAAAATTGTATATGTTGATTTCTGATGCTTTTTCTACTTCCTTTCTTTTTATTCACTTTGAGTCATTAAAATTAAGTGAATTATTTTAACTATGTACAGGAATTTTAACTGTCCTAATGACAGCTCCATAATTCTTGGTTGGATGTATTGCAGGAAAGTGATTTTTCTTCATAGTCACATTATTTCCTAAGAATACATTTTGGCTTCTGTATTTAGATATATGTGTATACATAAAATACATACACAATCACAAAATGTGCATGTTTATGCATATAGAAACATAAAATTTAAACTGACATATATATGAATATGTGTATTTCTGTATGTGTATCTATGTTTTCATTTCTAAAATTTCAGGGTTGATACTGTTTTCAATTGATAGTGTCCACTCATCAAAGGAATGAGCTATTTTTCCAGTGGATTAACAAGCTTAAAAGAGTCCTCTGGCTGTAAGTGGCAGATCCATTTCAAGCTTTAGAGTATTCACTGTGTCTATAACATGAGTAGTAGTGAGAGACAGACTGAGATGAGAAAGTGAGGTAATTCACGTGCCATTTTGCAACATCACACGGCATTTTCCTTTTTTGGCTTGTTTGTAAGGACAGGCAGGCATTCCCTGTCAATCTCATGCAAATAACTCCAATGCATACATACATGAGCAATAATCTTTCTATTTTTGTCACTTGAGTAATGCCTTCGATGTAACTGAGAACTGAAGTGAAGATGACACATTGCTAGAAACAAATCCCTATAGCCAAGGGCACCAGGGGAAGTTCCGTGTCTGGTGTCCTCATTAGCAAAAATTTTAAGCAACACCACTCATTTAACATGCAATGTTAAATGGCTAAAAAACCACTCCCCACGCTAAAATCAGACAATCTATAGAGGCAATTAATAAACCATAGTGGAGCTGTAACAGCTTCCTGAAATAACGTTGGAAACATGTTTAGAAACTGCTGCGCTGCATGCACATAAATCTTCCCTGTACAGTTACCAGGTTGAGATCTCTGCCCACAGACTCCAGACAAGAAGGGTTTTGTAAATACTCTTTGCTCATTATTGCAAGCATTTGTAGGACTGCCATCACAAACATATCTAGCTCAAAATACTGGTGCTGATCTTCCAAATGTTTGTTGAAAAGCAACACCAATTTTTTTTCTTCTGCTTGTTTTTATATGCTTTTCCAGTAGCAGACTTAATCTTTTTGCAGGTCCATGGTTCAGACCTCCCTCCTAAAACCAAAGAACAGAGAGCATTTCATGTAGTATAGGGCTTGACATAGACACGAACTTGATTTCAAGTGCTTAAGTATTTTCAGATAAGTACAAAAAAGCATTTAGTTGATCACTTAGGTGCCTGAGGTGCCAGCCAGGCCTGAATACAAGAAAATTTGGTGACAAAACCATTAACACACATGTTCGAGAGAGGACCCTTGAACATCAGTGGCCCAGGCAGAAGTGCTCCTAGAATATGGGGAGACTGGAAAGGAAGCAGCGAGGGGCAGCAGCACCACAGAAGGGGTAGGGGGAATTTTTTCTTGCAAATTGTAGCCCTGCAGCCTCTGTCCCCCTACAGAGTCTATCTGGAAACTCACAGATTAACAGTATGAAAACCATTCCCAGGTTGGGGCTGCAGCTCAGTCAGTACAGCAGGGCCAGACGGCAGAAGCCCTGAGCCTCTTTGGTGAACGCCGACTCTGTTCTTGAGGAAGGATGTAAGCACGTAGTTTAGTACTTTCCAGAAATTTGTATACAATCAGATTTCAGATACTGAATAATTTATTCCTCATCTTTGCATGTAAACATTCTTAAAAGCTTTTTGATTAGTTATTTGGGATATATTTAATAAATGGGACAGACTGACAAATCTGAAAGGTAATTGAAGAACAGATAGATACACATCTTGAAGAAGTAAGCTGCTCTGACTGTGGTTTGAGCAAGCACAATCTGTGCTCCATGGTCTTATAAGAGAAGCAGAAAGCGTCCATTGTGAAGATGCATTTCCTTGGGGAATGGGCACTGGCTTTTCTTCCAGCTTTTGGCCTTTTTCTAATTACTACTAACTGTGCTAGTGATCTGATTTTGTGCCTTCTCTGCCAACAGCTGGACTTCATTCTTTTTTCTGAAGTCTGAAGTTTCATAGATGAAATCAGATGCTAAGCTGGTTATTTGCAGCACATTCCCCAGTAACACAGATAATTTGAAATCTACCATAGAACATGGGATGGACTGGATTCTGCAGCTCCTATGAAAGTGTAGAGTGTGCTACTTGGTACAGGCTTAAAAAATGAACTATGTGAGCCCAGAATTGTGTGTCACATCTGTAAAGGTATGGCAGACTGTCTGGCACTCGTTGTTTTTCCCTTCACCTAGGCCTTTGACATTTCTACTCCCAGCATTAGTCTAAAGTGATGCAACATAAGGCATCAGCCAAGAACAGCTTCAGAAAAACAGCCATTTTTGGAAGCTATTCCAAAGTTGCTTTGCAAACCCAAACACTTCAAAGGCAGTGTAAACTGTGGTTGTCCTGTGTATCACTGGGAAATAAAAAACATATACCGGTACCTCCTTAGATAGAAATATTTTTATGAACCTCCATTTTTTTTAATTCCCATGTGCATCATTTTGGTTTCTATTTAATCTCCAGGCTATTTTTGCAATCCTTTTAAAAAAAATTAAAGAAAACCTTTTCTTTGGAAAAATTGTTTGGTTTTCCTCTTTTCACAGGAAACAATATATTTGGGTACTATGATCATACCTCAAGCTTTTACTGCAGCTTTAGACTCTGACCTCTGGTGAATGCCTCTGTGGCAGAGCTCTCAGAATGCCTCTCCCAACCAAAAGAAATGCCTTGTATTTTTGAGATGATGCATTTCCAGCAGGATGAATTTTTGAAGAAAGGCCAAAGCAAAGAAACATATCTTTGAACTTACAGTAAGAAAATAAATCCTGATCTCTCCAAGAAACAGTTTTCTGTTTTGACCAACAAAGCAGAAGGAGTCTTGCTAGTCACTCAGGAAACTTAGACTTTGACCCAGTTCTTCTGTGATGCTGCAGTTCACTTTTCCAGCCACGTTTCATTGGACAAACGTGGGACAATTTCTTCCATTTGTGGGAAATTTTGTCCCTTATGGACTTTCAGCAGCTTCTGATGACACAGAATATGAATGTCCTTTGCCTTCACAGGAGTGAGTAAAAAGAAAAACCTGTTTTCTTCTTCCGTGAATTTATACTAGGTCATGAGAATCTTTTCTTTCAATGTGGCAAAATCCATGGTGACCACCTCTATATCTGCAAGGAGCTGCTTTGGCATATGTTCACTTGCTGTTGCCACTTCCCTCTCCAACATACCATCCATTTGGTTACCAGGTAACACGCATTGCTAGGCATTTGCATTAAGCATCGATGCGTGTCATGTTTTTTACACTGGGTTTTTAAAAATAACCAAGGTTAAAATAGGATTGTGTTATGGCTGGGAATCTTCAGATTCATTCTAGTGACTTGTCAGGATATCAGCAGTATAAAATCCATCTGTTGACAACGATATTACTGTTTAATAAGCACAGGGCCAAATCCCTGTGGATGCAACTGATTTTGGTGTTGATAGATAGAAACAATTTGATATATTGCCATATGACAACATAAGGCATTATTCCCCTCTTCAGAAGAAAAGAATAATGGGCCAAATTCAAGTCTGGTTTCAGCACGCGAAAACCTGAAGTTATTGGAATGCATTTTTTATATTTTACAGATGCATTATGTCCATTAGCAAAAAATATTATTCGTTTCCCACAGAGTAAGTAGCACACATCAAATTCTCTACCAAAACATGAGCCATGATGATGTGAATGCTAAGTTCAACTGGAAATTGTCATCAAAGATTTTAGGGAAAATGTTTTTTTTTTCTAAATTTCATTTTTCACACTTTTGTGTGGAAAATTATGACTTTCAGACAAAACCAGAAAATAAACCAAGTAATGAAAACCCATACTTATGAGATCTCATATGCCTGTTTTGTTGGCAAGTGGAGCAGCCCAGGCCCCATAATGCACTGTGAAAGCTAATTCACTTGAGTAGTTCAGCAAGATGGAAGGTTGGAGACATTTTATAGGAAGTGGAGTCCATCAAGACAGGTTTTTTTCTAGGACTGAAAGTATAGGGATGACTAGCATATTTGAACCAAAACTTCTACATGGCTTTGTGTTAACATTTTCAAAATTAAGCAGTTTGAGTCTGCATCAAAAGACTTTAAAATGAGGAAAAAACACCAAAGAAACTTACCATGCCTGCTAATGTATATATAATATTGGGTACAAAAGTCTTGCTGATTTTAAATGAAAAAAATAACAAATGGGTATTTTGGCTGAGCTTTAGGATGGCTACAGATGAGCTGACTCCCAGTAATGCCCAAGGATGTTGCTAAAGTCTGCTCACTAATGAAGAGACTGGGAATTAATATTTTTATATGAATTATCAGTCAATGCAGAATCACACTTCCTAAAACAGCTAATGTTTTAGCCTGAAGTTTTGAGATTTGGCATTAAATAAAACACACTCAGAAAGCATAATGCTTCATAAAACACTTCTGCATCTTGCATATGTATCATAGTTTATCTTCAGTTTGCTATTCAAATATGTTAGTTCTCAGTGTCTTTTCATTTTTTCCTGGGATTTTATTTTATATCATAAAGAATCAGACATCTTCTAGATATGTTAATCACTAGCACTTCTGTCATTTCTTCTTCCAGTGCCAATTGGAGCCATTTTATATAACTAATATAAAATTTTTCCTTCCAAAAGTAATATTTGCATCTCCCAGACGCTATTTTGGAGTGTTAATTTACTCACTCAGTGTTAATGGATATATTTGCAACGACTTCACCACAAACCAGATAAAGCCCAGAAAAATATGAACTGCAGAGTGTGGTTGATGATGTTTTTCTACTGCCATGGTATGTCATGGTGATGAAATTACTCGGGTGTACAGTTCATTTTCATATTTGGTCTTCAAAGTGCTTCAGTACATTAAAGCATGTGTGTGTTAAAATAAGAAAACTATTTGTGGAAGTGACAATCATGAAAAGAAGCAGGTGTAAATAAATTACTCTTTAAACTCATGACTTGCTTGAGTAACAATTAGGATGGAGCTATTTGTTGCTACCCTCTTTGCGTGTGCATGTGTGTGGACATGGGGAGGACATGGGGAGACACTAAAGAAAATAGTTAAAATGAAGACAGGTGAAATCTCAAGATGAATTCCTCCAAAGCTGGGAATGACCTTCCGTGGCTTGTATACAACCTGCAGGGTCCAGTACTGGGCAATGATTCTGGATGGGCAGTGTGATGACATTTCCATTCCGTGGTGTCATTGATGACATCTCTTCAGCTGCACATGGGAAACAGAGTGGTTATTCCAGTTCACAAGCCACTCAAGGGAACGTCAGGATTTTCTGGGTGTTACTGTGGTGCTTCCCTACAGATTGCTTTTGTTATTGGTTCATTTAGGTTGCAGTATCTCTCATGGCACGTCTTGTACTTCGCTATTACCAAGCACCAGAGATGATGTGTCAAAGACAAGTGCTAGGAAACACTGTTTGTATCCACACAAATTTCTCTGCAAACATTTGCATTTTCAGTTTGCAAGAGGAAATCAAGCCTTTTGAAGACCTCTAAGATCTTCCTCAGCAAACTGCTCTTCAGATGTTGTTAATAAATAGGAGTATTTATTCTTAGTGAGTTATTCAAATGAGATAAAGAGTGCCAAGACTGAAAACATAAATATGACATTACTTGATGTGAAGTATTCCTAGAAATTAAAGGCATTCTCAAAGTGCTGCTTATGATACTATCAGACAAGTCTGGTGCTCAGCACTTCTATGAATGTATAAGAGTTCAATTTTCTAAACAGTTTCAGATACATATCTAAACAATGGAATTCTGTACGTAGCTTATTTCTCCCAGTAAATGTAAGCCTTATTTTCTCTATCACATATTTCAGTGAATAGAAAATTTGGACTCTCGATGAAGTATCTGCATGAGAAAACAAAACTTCCTACTTAGAACAACTTTGAATTCAATAACTCTAAGGGGGTAAAATAGTGTCTTTCCTGCACAAAGAAGACATTATTTCCTTCCCTTTGTAATATGTTTTTCCCCAAAGGATTATAAGTTCTCTAAAGAAGCAGAGTATTTAATGGTAGTACTATTCCGCGAGGGAAGTAAATTGCCCTGGAGGCTACAAGGAAGGCCTCAAAATAGTATTAATTTATACTCAACTAGCAAAACCAGACATATAAAACCATTGTGACTAAATCTGGTATTACCATGTGACAATTCCACTATCTCTGCTTTCAAACAGAAGTATGTATTAGAAACACACTAAACAAAAGAAGGATCAAACATGATTACCACAGGAATCATGGCAAAATTACATTTATTCCATTTATAGGTGAAACACTGGGGTGGGGAGAAATCCCTTCTGTCTGGTTTAGAAGACTGCGAGAACATTGAAAAAAGTATGTTATGGATGGGGTATCTGTTGTAGGTTGCCAGCTTGCCAAAACACTCCCAAGACATAAGTGCAGCCTGTATATGGATGGTGATGGCCAGTTGGGGAGAAAGGCAGGGCGTCTATGCAAGGTCCTCAAATCCCAAGCCGTATTCAAATCTGAGTTTTCTTGACAGGAAAAAACTACAGAGAAGGAGAGGTGGTGATAGTATAACCCATCAGCAATCTGATAAATACCTCAAGGGATGCAACAGGGCAGCTGGCACTTTGGTGGCATCCACATGAAAGGAATTGGACCCTGGATTTTTGGCTTTTCATTGATCCTGTCATGAATATTTACTATAAGAAGAAACTTTCTATAAAGGACTATTCAAATAAGGCTTTCAAGATGAAGACCATGATCATTATCTGAGCTTATGAGTGTATTTTTATAAGCATAGGTTCAGAAAAACTCTTGCAGTTTGAGAAGCAATGAATAGTAATGCATTTATTTGCTTTTCTTGATATATTTAATTGACGAAACACTCTGATGGCTCTCACATATTGAGACATCAGTGGTTAGGTTTATGCAAAGCTTGGAAAAAAATAAAATATCTTACAGAACAGAATTTCTCTGGATATTTTAAAGCAAACATTTATTCAATTTCCAATCTAGTGTGCTTTCTGCAATAAAAAAGTGGACATGGATCACCAAGAAAATTGTCTTTTTGCTTCTGTGTCTTCCCAGAAGGCTTTGATCACTGCATGATATCATGAACCATTAATGTCACTGTGGCATGAGTTAAGGACAATGTTTATCTTGAGCTCAGTTGCTATTACCAGCAAGTTTTACAATTTCAACAGTGATCTCTAGTACAGTGTCACAAGGGTATATTTGATGTCTTGACTTAATGGGTAGCTTCAATCGATGTTGTGCCATGTTTCACTAAACAACAAGTCATTCACTTGATGTACTGAATTTTATTACAGGGATAACAGTCCAATAACTTCTTACAATCTGAAAACACAGCTTCTCTGGGCATCACCCCGTTCCTTTGGAAAGGAGAAAATATTCACAGCAACTAGGAAAACTTATAACCTAGAAAGTATTTGAAGCTTATCTTAACAAAGGAAAAAAGGGAAAATGTCCATATCTCTTTTTTTGTAGCGTCCTTTCTAGGAATTACACAAAATACCATGCTGTAGTTCTTTTGTTGATGGTGTTGGGGTTTTTCCTGTTGTTCTTTGTTTTTGTTTCCGGGTTTTTGGGTTTTTTTGTTGGTTGGCTTTTGTTTGGTTTGTTTGGTTTTTGGTTTTTTTTGTTGTTTTTGGCTTTTTGATCCACAGAAGCTCATTTGGAGGCATGCACCACTAATTCCAACCAATTCATGATGTGACAAGAGTAACACAATAAGCACATTTGCATTTTGATCTGCTTATGTCTTAGATTGAGACAGAATTGTGAATCCCATAAAGTGAACCCAAAGGGGATTCTCCCACAATTAGGAGAAAATGAGCCATGAGCATAGATGTACACCACACCAGCCTCTGTAAATTCATCTGACTGCCTTCAGTCTGATTTCAGGACTTCAACATGAGAGAGAGAAAAATGTGTGTAACTGTTCCCATGAAACTGCAATAAAATGGTTAACACCTCAAAGTACAGTCTAAGCTTTCGGTCTGCAACAATGGCCAAGGCATTAAGACAAGAGATTAATGTAACAAGAACACCACCAAGAAGGGCACATATGCAGCAGGTTTTGCATTAGGTAAAGCAGCAATTAATTCTCCCATGCCAAATCAAGTAAAAAAAGCTTGGTGCTTGATGCTCCCCATCAATACCTAAATGTCTGATTCCTGTTAATATATGTGAATGGGAGGAGAAGATGCTTCTTACTGAGAATCAGTGGGAAAAATTTGAATTTTGGTGATCTTGGAGGATTATTTTTGTGAAGTCTTTTTTTATTTCAAAGAGAGGCTAATTTCCTCGTAATTTTCAAGTGGGTATGAAGGATGATGGTGGAAATGATTCATTACCGACCTTGAACTCTCAGATTGTTTGACTAATGAAGTTGACATCTTTATCAGTACCTACCATTTCACAGAATGCACCTATATTTGCATGTAAATTGTATATGTAAGCACACAGTATTAATAGTGGAATTAATCAAATTATTCTGCTTTCAGACCAGAAAGATTCATTCTGCAAATTAAACTCTCTGTAACTGAGCCTTTTTTTCCAATACCGTTTGTCCGTTCTCCAGCTCAATGAGTTCAAGAGTAGAGACCAAGATGTAGGTCTTAAAAAAAGTCCCAATGTCCTAAGTGGTGCTAACACATCTCTTTCCTGAACACAAAAGGAATTTCAAAGTATCTATAGCAGTTTAGGGGACATTTACACTTAAAAGAATCAGAGGCCTGATTCAGTTCCTTCTTACAATACTTAAATATTTTAGGTATTGTAAACCATATCATATGTCATAAATTTATACTAATATATCTCAACTGCTTCATATATCATAAAAATTCCAGAAAATATGTTTCAAGTGGGCAGTTTCTCTATCCTGATATTGAAAAAAGTTTAATGTTAGTGTGGGTAGATGCCCAGTGAAATGTATTGAGCTCATTTCCCAGTTATGCCCAAGGAGCAAGGCACTGCCCAGCTCTAGTAAAACCTTATGTGAGCCTGCCAGCGTGAATTTTAGGAGCTGAGACTTCCACACTTCCAGATTCTACTAAGTTAGAGCTGCTAAGGCATACGGACATTTATGTGGCTTATCAAAAACTTCCAGGCAGCTGTGACTCATCATGGGACACACATGTTCTCTGTCCTTGAGTGGTGTGTCTAATGCATGTCACAGTGCCCTGAGAGCCAGCACGACAGCCTTCTCTCCCTGGAAGCTGCCCACAGATGGTAGCACAGCATGATGAAACTCAGACGGAGCACAGACAACGGCTCAGGCCCCAACTAACAAATTTTTGCACTGATTTAAAGTCACGTTAAACCAATGTACTGGTACAGTTAATTAGACTGATAACATAACAAGGAAGCTCAAAAGAGTCATAATACACGTAATCTAGGAGCAATCTGCAATATATAATCTCCAGTTTGTGCAGAATTGCTTATCTAATTATAGAAAACCGTAACACTTTTCTGTAGGTTGAAGCCCAGTAATGAGTCTAGGCCAACTCAAGAAGCCTAAAAAATTGAGCACACTAAAACAGTATTTACTACTGCAGTATAAGGACTCTTTTTTTTTCTGTAGGGAGAGAGATGTATATGTGCAATCATTAATTTTTAAAGATCTTGAGAAAATTTATATATCCTTAATAATTGGATATTTCTAATGAACACCTGCCAATATAGCATATTCAAAAAAATCTTCTTGATTTAATACATCATTGTTTTGGGCACTCTCAAAAGCTTAGAGAAACATTAATCATGATAATGAACTTTAAGTCCATTTAATAAGGTATTTATTTTTTCCCCATTTATATGCTTTGTCCTGCTCATACAGTTCTCACTTATAGGCACCTTTCTTTCTAAAAACAAAACAGTTTAGCCAGGAAACCCTTCATGAAAATGACATGTTTTCATCATGTTTAAAAGATTTAATTTACAAAACTTGTAAAGGTAAAGGAAGGCAGGAAAAAATGTTTCTTATTTAGTAGCTCAGTCAAGGTGTGATAAATGGTTTGATAACTCCAGTCTAACCAGCACTGGTGGCAACCTCAGTTACAGTAACCATGGTGCATAAGCAGCAGCATTACACTGAGGACATTCTTGCTCACTGAAAATCAATTTAAATACCATCCCTTAAACTATGATTTGGTAAGATTTTGCCTTTGAGGCTCATGCTTATCCTGAAGTAGTGACATAGTATGTCACATTATAGATTTTAGCAGTGTGGTGCATAGAATACCGGTGCTAGGCCCTGTACTGAAAGCTGTCCAGCTGTGCCAATGCACCTCGGCACTGTGGCTCCAGCGATCCCAGTGCTTTCTCTGCCCTATATAGATCTACTTCTGCTGGAAAAGGGATGGTCTGTGCAGTAAGACTAAGAAAACCAGTGCAGCCCCATCTCAAGTGAACGCAGGTGCTGTGAAGGTTAGAGGAATGTGAAAGTTTCCTTATCTTGGACACTGTCGTTGCAACAGCCAAGTCCCAAATGTCTCGTAGCTCTCCATGCCAAATCCCTGCACATCAGACAAATTGGATATGCAACTGCTCTACTAGGGACAACTGGAGGCATTTCTGAAAGAAAAGCACAAGTGGCATTCAGCACATTTTTTCCTCAGAGATAACACAGCAAACAGCAATTCTTTGAACCAGTGAAGCCTAATTTCCTGAAGATCTGTATCTGAGTGTTAGTGTGAAAACTAAATTTTAATGTTCATGAGAAGTCTTTTCTGGATATTTATTAGGGCTTCTCTAGGGTGAATTCTCTGGTACCTAATAGCTCACACTGCAGCTTTTTCCATAGTTACAGATATTTTTTCTACTACCTGATGAAAACCACAAGATTTTCTTTTAAAATTTGAACCAGCTCCTGCCTTAGGGCCTTTCACTCACTAAAGGATCATTCTGCTAAAAGGAGCTAAATAGAATAATGCAGACCCGCAGTACTCACAGTGAATCTGCTTAAAATATTCAGGTGGTGAAAACCATTAGACATTTTCAATAGTAATAACTGAAAAAGATAAAGTAATTTCTGGGAAGCATTCCCCTTATAAAGAGGTTCAAATGCTGCTCCTAGTCATATTAAATAAACAGAACATTAGAGGAGAAAAGGACTGTGTACTTATTGAGGCATACAACCAGAAGTCCAGTATTGTAGATTTTGACTTTTTTTAATCCAGTTATTTTCAACAAGTGTGTACTTTAAAATTACCTTTGGCTTAAAGAATTAGAAACAGATCTTATTGCTCTGCTTGTCAGTCTGCTTGAGCTTATTCTTTGTTTCACAGAAAGTCAGTCTTTCACATGAGAGAAGAAAGACATGAAAGTACTTTCCTATCTCAGAACTGTCAAAAATATTCAGTTCATCTTCAGTTCATAGAACGGATGGCTATGTCTTAAACGATGGCAGTTTGTATAGTGATCCAATTCTCTAAGTAAGAGCTTCATCAAATGATAGAAATGTCTCTTTGAAAATTTGCACTGGGGCTTACTCTGAACACCTTAACTTAATTGCACAAGTTCCTGACCTAACCGTTTCTAGCTTGGAGGTTCACAGGCATCCATCAGTCTGAAGTTCATGTATATCCGGTTGGTAGTACACATAGAAAACCCCAGTCATTGTAAGAATCTCATGCTTGCCCACAAAACTAAAGATACAAGTCCAAGAGTTTGTTCTAATAGATTAACCACACTTTAGGTAACACAGCTGATGTTAATGTCTGACTTTTAGAATAAAAGAGAGAGCTGCAACAGCCAGGAAAAAAAGATGTTGGGAAAGCAGAGAAAAAGAGCTATATCCTCCACATGGCTTGCTTCTGCCCTGCTACATCACATTCTCTGGGTGGATAAAGCCATCCTTCTTCTCCACAGCTGTGGTCACATTTTGCCTCAAATGGATGCACAGGGGTTTAGCCTTTTCTGTTGTGAAGGACTGAATTAATAGCATTGGTTTCTTTTTCAGGTCTTCAGACCAAATGCAAATACACAATTAACTTTATCACAGTGTTTCTCTGCCTCATAATAGGCTTTGGCAGCAATAGTGTGGCATGTTTGGTACTCTGATCTTCACTCTTATAACCAGTGCACACAACAGCAGAGAAGGTGTTATGGTGCAGGGCTCATGTTGCCATCCTGAGTCTCTGGTGGGTTTGAGAATGACCTAGTGAGGGAGTGAAATTATATCATGAGACCCACAATGCCTTGCCATAGTTCCAGAACACTATGCAAATAGCATATATGAATAATGAACATTTAAAGCAAGAGATATGCACCAGGCAAACAATTCATAAACCAGGATATTTGTCTATGTCATTTGCAAGTAAATTCAATTAATAAGCAAATTAGTAACACAAGTTTGTGCATAAGCAAAGCTTAGGGCACAATTTCCTGTTACTTGCATCTTCAGCAGTCATCTCCATCCGTGCAAAATGAATGTAATGTTTTTCAAATCAGACTTGGTAGGATTTCTGACCTGCTTCAAAGTCACTGTAGCGATACAACCAAGTATTCAGATACACTGGGAACGAGGGTCCAGTGAACACTTCTGCCTGCTCAGCTTGGCATGTGGCAGCTCAGTCTGGTTTCCTGGGGAAAAAAATCCATGTCTTTGTCTTTCAGTTCCATTTTTTTCCCACAATCTCTTTCCCATCACTTCTAAATCCATTAGCCCTTTTCAAAACATCTTATCAACTTTCATGAAAAAGAGTGACAGGAGAGGAAAGGAACCCACGTTAGTCTCTCTGCTGAGGCTGCAATACACCTTTTCTGTTATTTGATTAATTTAGTAGAAACACTGACCTTTAAGTGTATAGAATTCAGAATCACCCACAGCATATGTCACTAGCAGCTAGGGAATAGGACACAACGGATGGAGGATACTGAGTGTATCTGTGCAAGAGAAGGAGTATTTCAGGAGTGTGAAATAACGGAGCTTGTGGGCATAAGTTTCAAGTACAACTGAAGGTAGTCAGAAATAAAGGTCACTAAAACATTAAAACAAGAGCCACTTCAAAACCAATCTGTTTAATCAACAGTAAGAATACGAAATTTCATGACTCTGCTTTCAGTCCTAATCAGATTCCACATTTGAATCACTGTGTTAGTTCATATTCCTCAAAAACAGTGTGTTTCATTTTTGTACCTATGCAGTATTTTTTACATTCTTCCATTGATTTGCAAAGGAATAATATGCAAACTCAGAATAAGATTTTTAGATTTTTGTTTGGTTTTTGTTTTGTTGGTTTTTTTGGGTTTGGGGTCTTCAATGGAAACAATGAGAAATGTGTTCTAGCCAAGTTAGGAAAATGTGAACATGTAAATTTACACCTCCAAGGTGGTTTTTTTCAATGTAATTCCATTGCATTTATCCTATACTACAGGAGATTAAAAAAACAGTGACAGTAGGTATAAAAAATGCCTAATTAAATATTTCAGAAGAGATTCTGGTATGTAACCTGCCAATTGAGATTTGATGTACTTAGGGGAAACCTGAGGACTCAACATGTAATTTTAAAAAAGTTATATTTCCTTGACTTAAATAACACCCCATGGTACTAATCAAACCCCACAGAGCCAGTATGCAGAATCAGAAGCAGAGCACACCCGTGTAATAAGGAACTGTGCAAGACCCGAGAAATTACTTCAAAAAGTTGGTCGCTTACTGGTTGATATTTCTGAGGCTTGTTATGAACATAGAGCTTTTCAAATGTTCTAGCAGAGCCAGTCTGTTAGTATCAAGACGCTTATTTAAATTTCCTTTGATTTTTTAAACTTCTATCATACCAGAGCTGAGCTTCAAACCAACTCCATTCCCAGGCAGATGCCATGGAACCAGGAACCTTGTTTCTCTTCAAGGACCACTTCATCAAAGATCATCAAACCTGCTCAGGAGCCTGGCTTGCCATGCCACAAGGAATCTGCTTTGTATCTCTCTGGAGTCCCCCATGCTTGTGTTGATTCCCACATACTGGTTTATGTTCAGATTTCCCTGAGGCAAGACCCTGGAAACCTGGGAGCCATCCACCTAGACAGGGCTTTCCTCCAGTTTTGCAGCAGTGAACTGAAAGCCAATGAAAGCACCCACTCCAAAAGTTTTTGAGCTCATACACCTTAGGTTTGAAGCCTGACAAAACTTCTATGGGCTCACTGTGCAAGTGTGTCCCAGGCAGGGATCACCCTCCAACACTGAATTAATCTGCAGCTTCTCCAAGAAGCTGGCATTTTTTTTAGCTGAGATGCTGCCTGAGCAGGAAACTCTGTTTTTCAGATGGCTTTAAGAAAAACTACAGTTCTTTCCCAAAAAGAGTTTACAAATTGAAACCATTACCTGGCAACAATTTCATTATTGTTTGTCTTCAAGGAGGTTCCACTTGGGCTCAGTGTTTAATTTACACATCACAGCAGTACTCTCTTCCAGACATTATAAAGGATAAAAAAGGCTGTAGGGAACTCTAGGGGTGAATGCTAAAGAAAAAAAGGCATTTCAGTTAACTTATTACTCTATCTGATTTGTCTACAATCCCATATGAGGAAAACCAAACCAAACCAAAACAAAGAAACTCCCAAGTTTACCTAACCGCTGAAAAATAGTTGAAAGCAATTTGTGGAGTTTTTTAGCTTGCTGATTGTTTTGTGCTGCAAGCCAGGAGCAGAACACAGTTCTATGCCACGTGTTATTCACAGCTGGAGAAATACGGTCTCATTATTTTGTCAGGGTTTGCTGGTGATACCAAGATATTTCATTAAAAGAGGAAATGTCCACAGGTTTTCTGCATTCCAGTCCTGAGATGTAATCCCTGGGGAAAAAATTGAAAATGAAAAATAATGATGTGAATGAGAGCTCCAAGGCCCAACACTTCACTTGTGAATACAATAAGTTTTAAACAAATTATCCACATGTAATTTATCATATTTAACTGCAGCACAAGTTTATCTGATGTGCTGACAACAGTTTCAGTCTAACCTCTGAGAAGCTTACTTCCCAGTTCCCATCCCAATGTCCGGGCAGCACTAGGCTGCCTGAGCACAGCTCAGTGCCTGGTACCTGCAGAACTGCCCTGCTCAGGGAAAGCTCCAAACTGCCTTTCAGGCAAATTCATCTCCTCATAGCTCCCCCAAGAGCCTGTTAGAGATCAAGATATGGAGGAAGCTCTCTTCCCACATGTCTGGCTCTCTGCTCAGTCTCTATTCTCTTCTACTCAGCTTAAGGGGAGTGCACTTATAACTAGAAGCTTCATACCTCTCACAAATTACCACAAGCTCATCCTCCTCTCTCTGTGATTGGCATCTTCCCATTGCAAAATCCTCTGCTCCTAGATGTTGCATTCTGCCTTACTAATAAAGAGAGGTATTTAGCTGGTTATTCTGAGTGGCTGCTGAACCTCTCTTCTTCCACTCCTTGCTGTTTTCCATCAGCTTTGACCTGTGCAGAAAATACCTTCTGCTTAAGCCTGAACTATTGTGACAGATGACTTTTAATTAACCCATCATTAAATCATTTTTGACACAGAACAGAAATAATCCAAAACATAAAGCCTGAAAATTCTGACTCCATTTTCACCAGACTGGGGAAAGGTAGAAAAATTTCTGCCTGGTGTATAAACTCCAGGCAGGTACTGCAAACCTTCAAAGGAGCTTGGAAAGGATGTCTTCCATAACAGCCTGGGAATGGAGAACCCCACCTGTGGGGCTCTGTCTTGACAGGGATGGGGAAGAAGGTGTGCACCACAGCACTGAGGGACTGTGGAAGAGGCAGTGGCAGAGGAAGACATGAAAGTCATCTCCTTGGAGATGGTATTTAAGGAAACATATTTTTTCATTGCAGAGCTGTTGGAGTTCAAAGTTAGCAGGCAACACTAGATCACCTAAACAAGCCTTATGCTAAATATACCTTTGGCTATAAGCATCCCCTATATAATATAACCAGCAAGTGCCAGCTCTTCGTAGTGACAGGACTGGGTTTTATTAGACTGCTCAGTTGTCATCAACTTGGATCAAACTACTGCTACTTCTAAAAAGCAACAGCAGATCAAGTTTATACCTGGGATGCACCTTCCCTGAGATTCATGAACAAAGCTTAATTATTTCTCAGGTTGTGATCTGGCATAGGGCCAAAATAATCTCAATTTAAAGGTCTGTGAATAACACCAGATAACATTTTAATTGTCAGATAGGATGAACATAGAGCTCGTGCAAATAAAAGAATAATAATATGAAAATTATATTACAAAATATGGAGTTTTTAAAAAGTAAAAATGCAAGCTGCAATAGCTTACTACAGGAGGTTGGAAAAAGACTTTTGACTTTGTGGAAATCATCACTATCTTATGTTACACAAAGGAGGGCCCTACATCCTAGAACCCAAATGTTGTAGTCTGGAGCTCCAGGAGCCACTCAGCAGGCATCCTGTTTGCTTGACATAAAACCTAACCAGTAAATACTATCTATTTGACTTCTCCATATGAGAAGATGCCTAAATTTGAAATTTCAGTTTGTACAGCTCTAACTGTAACTCTAATAATTCAACTTCAATCATAATAATATTCCTTTGTTTAGTTCAAGTTTGATTTCTGTTTGTGTTTTGTCATATCTACAACTGATTGTAGCCCTGACACCAATTACTATATTCTTGTGCAGATTTGTCCAGAATTTAAAAAAAATTCCAACAAACCTTAAAAAAACCCCAAAAAATTCGACCCAGAGAAGAAAGGAACAATGAATCAATTTTTGTAAACAGACAAAAAACTGCCCTCAAACCCATCCAAGTTATGGCTTATTTGACAGTGGCATATTTCCCATGATCTTCCTTCCTGGCTATGCTCTGGCTCAGCTCTGCTGCTGGTTTTGTGATACCCAGCTCTGTAAATTTCCATGTAATGCACTAGAGAGGGAAAAGCTGCCACTATTGTCCCTGTGCACAGCAGCATATCATTCCTAGATGTGTCCACAAGACAGCCTTTAAACTCTAGTGAGACTGCTGTCCCCTTGCATCCGGTGGAAGAACTGAAAACACTTCCAGGAGCCCCTCTAGCACCCAACACTTGGAAAAAGTGTGTCAGAACCTAATCTGTGGCAACAAGAATAGAAAACGTATTATTCTGAGTCAGAGAAATGTGATAAAGGAAACCAAAACCTGAAAAAAATAGGGGAAGAAAAGCAAAACAACCCCCCCCAACCACTCAATAGGAAGCATGGAAAGCTATTCCAATAATCAGGAAGTCCCTAATCCAGACCAGACTTGGTCTGAACTGTGGTGGGTTATGCTACTGCCAGATGCTATTTCCAATGTGATTTATTTCAAGAGAATATTGGACTTGGCCAAGAAGCTGCCTTTGTTTGACTTGTTTTTATCTGCAAGTCTTGGGTAATAGAAAGGGCCCTGGGATGGGGTTCACTCTTCTCCTAGAACTTTTTTTTTTGCCATTTGTTAGATGCTGCTGGGAAATTATGATACATTTCAAAAACATCTAACATTATATTTTGGCATTGCAATAAGTGAGACAACTACATTCAGGAAAATGATCAACCATTTATTTAGACAGGCCAGCTTTGATGCTGATTACAGCAGTCCTCCTGTTGCTGGTGCTTAATGTAATATCTGCTCCTACAAGTAAGGAATAGCCATTAAACCAGTCTATAAGTAGATCACCCTCTTCTCCACAGGGAAGTGTCTCTGAGACAGGGACTGAAAGCCCTGTGTTGGGCTGAAATGGGGTCCTGGACTATAGACAGGGACTGGGGAGTCTCCAGGGAAAGTGGGTCAGGGCCCTGCAGTCCTGGTCATACCCTCAAGGCCCTGACAAGCACAAACCCACTCTTCTTCCTTTGAAAGGAAGCAAATTAGTGGCTCTCGTGAGTTCACTGGTATGGTTGAGATGGTCAGCAGTGAAGACAATTATTTCTTGCAACAGTTAGACTGTGATTTTGAATGATCCTCCTGGCCATATCAAGATTTAACTATACCTTTCCAAATGTCTGCCCATCTTTCTCCATCCATGCCTTCCTCTAAACAGCTTCTCCTCTCACTGCAGGGAGGCGTTTAGAAAGCACTGCCTCACAGAGGCCTAGTGGGCTCATCTATGCACATCAGGTGTTAAGTGAGAAAGAGGAGGCCCCAGGATGTTTGCAAGGATGGTCTTGACAGATGAAAGGTGCTCTGAAGAACATCACTGTAATGAGGGAGAAAAATCCTGCAGCAGAAATCTTAGTAGAAAAGAGCTTTCGCTCAAGCTGTTTCTTCCCCTTATCTGACTGACTGAGACTAAACTCCTCTAAAGGAAATCTTTCACACGTGGTCTGAAAGACACTGTTCATTAGCATGGCTATACATTTTGCATTTTATTTCAGGTAACTAGAGAATCAACAAAGGCTTCCCTTCAATATCCAAACATGCTGCTGTAATGAGTGACACATGAGAGTCCATGAACATGAAAGCCCCAAGCCTAGAAAAGGAGAAAGCCAAGAACCGTTTGCATTTGTTTATAAAGGAAAACTGAATAACAAAGATGCAGCAATGTAAACAGGTCTCTAGACAGGATAATGTACTTGTGCAGAAATAATTTCCCAGAATAAAGTTACTTTTACTGCAGACATACTAGCAAAATAAGGAGCTTTTTATTCCAGAATAACTTCTTTTTGAAAGCAGATCAAATCTGGAGCAGTGTCCACACAGAATGCCTACCAGCGTAGCCAAAGAACTGCAGGAGCTCACCTATCAACTGTACTTTCTGCCAGTTTTCCCAATAAGCAAGACTTCCTTTATCAAAAATGAAAACTAAAATTTTAAAATCTCAAGAAAATATAGTCTGCTTCAAAACCACTCAGTGCATCATGAAAAGCAGTAGAGGAGAACTGGAGCTTCTCAGAACCTATTATTTAATGAGAATCTGAAGGAATGAACTCCCGTTTCCCACAGCTCTGTCTCATGAGTTTTACTGAACTACAGTGGCTAAGAAGACAGAAGCTCCAGTTAACTTTTCTCACTGATGTCATGTGTACATGCAGATTTTGAGGTATGTAACAACACATGAACTCCTAATGTCGCCTTTGCCTTCTCTGAGCACAAAGAGATATGTGGTTAGCTTCTTCATCCACTTTAAGATCTTTTTCTTAAACCCGTTGTAATTTAATTGTCTTTGAGAGTTTTGCTCAGCTGAAATGGATTGGTGCATTCAAAAATTAGTAATGAGACACATAGACCCGTATACACCCAAGATGTGGAACATACAAAATACATAGATACCGACATTTCAGTTGGGGAGCAGCTGAGGAGAGGAATGGGTTGCTATGGAGCTTTGTTTATCATATGCAAGATATGGAAGGGAATTTCCCTGACTGACCATAAGGGTTGAGCAGCATAGGGATGGATGTCTATGCCACAGGTGTCCAAGTTTCAGACAAAGTACATTCTGCTGGAGCTTTCCATAGAAAACTAGCCTTGAACTCAGCACTCACTAGGACTACTGCTGTGGTTGCCATTCAGAAAACTTCTGAAGGTAGGCTGGGAGAAGGTGGGCAGACTTTTTAAAAAATCATACATTTATATGTCCCCAAGACAGTAGGCAAGGAATTAAATAAAACAGGTGAAAATTAGCACAGTAAATGAGCATTCAAAGTTTAACCTACCTTTTAGTGGGTTGTAATTGAAATCATGGTGGCAAATACTGCCCAGTCTCTTTCCTGGATAGCTTTCAAAAGAATTAGGAGGTCTTTGAATAAAAAAACCAAAACAACAAACAAAACAAAAAGGAAGCTGATAAAAGTTTTATTGGAAAGCCTTCATCCCAGCAGCAAAATGTGCAACAGTGAAGGCTGAATCTCAGAGCCATAGGATGAGATGAAGCCTGGGCAACATGATGCAGAGGGCAAAGCTGCAGAAGAACTGTTATGAAACCTGAGAAACAGAGAAGAGCTTGAAAAGGAGAATAGCTTTCTAATACAATACCTGAAATATAGTGGGGCATTACTGAATGAGGGAAAGAGACTTCCTCCCATTAACAGGAATTATCAAGGAAAAATAAAGAGCTATAAAATACTATGGGAGGCAGCAAGATGCAGCAGGAGTAGCTGAAGTCTTGATTGCAGCCTGCTACCTTGCCAAGACTTGATGATAAAAACGCATTAGTCCCTGCCCCATGAAGGGTCCTGGCTCCCCAGACACTGCATTTCTGCTGTGGGGTTCAGCCCTCGGCAGGCCCTCAGCGTGCCAATAGCAAGGCTGGGACGGCCAGGTCATCAGCCAGGTACAGTCCTGTTTTATCTGTTGTGTGCTGGGAATAGGAAAGGAAAACTGGGAAGTCATGCTGTGGATCAGGAGAAGGTGGTGCATGTCTGTAAGGGAGGGGACAGTACATGGAAGAGTGTGTGTGTGTGTGTGTGGTGTGTTTGTGTCCATGCCTGCACATTCCCTGTCTGGGAGGACCGTGTGTGGGGAGGTCTGAGAGGTGTGTGCATCCCATAGATGGGAATCCTAATGTGGTTTCACGCTTGTGTGAGAGGGGAATCCCCAGCCTAGAGGGTGCCCTTAGTGTGGGCTGTGTGTGGGTTGGTTGTGTGCGCATCCCCTGCCGGGGGGGTGAGCGTGCGTTGTGTGTGTACATGCATGTGACGAGTNCGACACCCCAGCCGCTCGCCGCGCGGCTGCTCCGGCGGCTTTTCGTCTCCGGGGGTAGGAGGGAGATGCCTTCGCCGTGGTTTTTCCACCCCCAGCCCTCTCCGTGCCGGGGGGGGCGGTGATGTGGAGCCGGGAATGTAGANGACACGGGCGGCCGCGCCGGCAGCCGGCGGCTCGCATGCGGCCGGGGATTACAGCGGGGCGAGGGCAGCGAGGGCTCGACTCTTATCCCCCCTCGGCCCCCCCCNCCCTGGCACGGTGTCTGTGCGTGGCTCCGTGTCTCTGTGTGCGATCGCGCATCCCCTGCCCGGGCAGGGTGCGGGGGAAGGGGCACCTTTGTCTGGGGGCAGCGCGGGGAGG